>JAUCMT010000039.1:9296380-9313652 GCA_032357475.1 Enteromius thamalakanensis | reverse complement strand
AAACGAACTGAATTGGGAGAAACCAAAAAGACACAGACAGCGGGGGAGACATGACAAGACAGGAACAGAATGACAGATTTTTCCTCAAAATTGTGAGATATAACCTCAATTACCAGTTATAATGTCGTTTTGAGGGGGGGGGGGATCCTTTTTTTAATGGCAGTCTGTAAAAAATTGCTAGTAATGTAAAATAAAAAAAGCAAGTAACAAATAGAACTGAAAAAATTTGAAGCAGAAAAACAGAAATAGTATATTCTTTAAAACATACTCCAATAAATACTGATTTTATGAAATACGCTTATTTTAATAGTGTAGTAACCTGTAGTTGTGGTCAGATACTATGGTAAGGAAAATAAATAATATTTATGTATTATTTATTTACTTTGTTTTTAAGTTGAATGGAGTTATTTTCAGTGCCTTGATGGAATGAATAAAGAGTTTAAGACAGCAAGATGGATAGCACAGTCTCTGCCAATGATTTCCTTTGTGCTGTAACTGTCGAGTATATGCAGATAGTCTGTGTGTCATTAATGTATCAGGCTAAGCTCTGTGTGTAGTTAATGTGGAGCGCTGCGTCGACCAGCCCTAGCTGAGAGCTCCTCTACTTTTTTTTGTTTCCCCTTCTTTCTTGTGTCCCACAGTACTCTCAGTCGGGGTAGCAGTCTTTAGTTACACACATGCACACTTTTTGTCTCCTGGTGAAGAGGTCAGGTATGTTTTGTTCAACATCACTGATACACATACAGCACATGAAGCTCTGCTGGACCCCAAGTGTCCTCTGAAACCATCTCTTCTTTGATTTCCTCTTCTTTATTTGTCTCATCTCATCTTGTTTTGTATCTTCTAAACATATTTCTCTTCTTTCTCATTATCTTGACATTACTCTTTTCTTCTGCCTCATCTTTTTCCTCTTTTTGTCGCATGTATTCTCATCTCCTCAGTTTTCATGTCTAATATCACCTCACTCTTCTCAAATTGTCTTAATTGCCTCCTCATCTTTTTTTCCTCTTTTTTCTCATCATATGTATCCATATGTCCCTTCTTCTTTCATATCATTTTGGTTTACCTGTCTGATTTAATCTCATCTCCTTTCTTCTCATATGGTATTGTCTCCTCTTGTCTTGTCTTGGTTCTGCTCCTTTCATTTCTCATCTTCTCTTGGATTGTCTCGTTTTCTCATCTAATTTCTCTCCTCATCTATTCTCTTTCTTCCTTTCGTCTTCTCTCTACATTATATTGTCCCATCTCCCTCTTCTGTCTCTCTACTTGTGTGATCTAATCTCGTCTTTTCTTCTCCACTGTGATTTAGTCTTATTTTTTCTTCTTCTATCCTCTGGATTCCTCTTTTCTCATCTCATTTACCCTCCTCTATCTTGTCTCCTCCTTATATAATCTCATACTTGTCTCACTCTTTGCCCATCACCTCTCAATTTATTTCACATGGTCTCCTTTCTCATATTGTCTGACCATACTTATATCTTGTATCCTCTCCCGTATCTCTTTTTCATCTCATGTATTCTCCACGTCTCATTCTCATAATGTCTAATATCACCTTTCTCTTCTCTTCTAAACTCCTCAACTTCTCATCTGCACTGTCCCCATATTATTTTATTATTTCATCTGCTCTCATTTCTCCTCACTCTCTCTCATCACATGTTTCCCGTTTCGTCTCTTCTCCTTTCTAATCTATTCTCCTTTTCGCCCTCCTGTCTCAGTTTTTACTTGTCTTCCTCATTTTGTGTTTTTTCATCCTGACTCTCTCGTATCTTTCTCATATGATCCTTTTTTTCATGTCAACTTCTTTGTTTCGTATTGTCTCATCTCACCTTGTTTTGTCCCTTTCTTTCTTCACTTTTCAACCTCATTTTATCTCCTTTTCTTATCTAGTCTTTTCTTTTTTCATTTATTTTTCTTGTTTAATGTTGTCTAATCTCACTCTTTTCTTCCCTCTGTTCCCGTGTCTTTTCTTCTCATCTTGTATTACTTCCTTGTTTGTTTCTTTTCTTCTCTTCTTCTCTCAACTTACTTTGTTTCATCTGCTCTGCTCTTGTCTCCTGTAATCATCTCATTTAGTCTTCTCTCATCTCATATTATTTTACCTCGTCTCTTCTTGCGTAGTTACAGCTTCTGCTCTGCATTGGTTTTGATCATCTTGGACCCTGTGTTTGAGGTTAGAGACAGATGACAGAAATACAAGCATGATGAGAAAGGAGAGGACGGCAGAAGACAGCAAAAGTGGATGGCACGGCAAAAACAGCCTATGGTAGGCAGAAAAAAAGCACAAATTTTCATAACTTTCAGCCACAGTAGGATTACAGTGGAGCCCGATGGACATTCCAGCGTCAGATTTATCCTGACTAGCTTCAAGAAAGGTGGGGGACAGGACCTGCTTATTCATTCCTAATTCTGTCATTACCGTAACTGCTGACAGCTTTGCGTTTAGTTCATACTGTACACACAAACCACATTTTCCCAGGCTCCATGTTCTGAGTTACAGTATGCTGTGGAATATCTTTGGCTGCCACACCAAGGGCAATACCGTAATGGCTTCTCACAGGCCCACTCAGGCTCTTAATGATGGAGAGGGGCTTGTGGCCTGTCAACAAAGTGTGTCAGGCTCTGAACGGATGAGCTTTACTGCTTCTCAAAGTGCCGTGGATGTATTTGTGGCTCTGCCAAGCGGCGGATACACTAGAGTGAGTTTTACAGCTCGGCTGACCTGCCACGGAGGGAGCGAGAGACCCGTGACACGCCGAGACAGGCCTGTGTGCGTATATGCGCGAACCACAAAACCCAGGAGAGGGTTAGCTTGCGTTTCGGTGGAGCGCTTGCGAAGCGTAACGCAGGTTCACGTCAGGGATGCTGAACGCCGGTGTGTGTATAAGAGAAGGAGGCGGTCCAGCTGACCTGGAAAGTGCCAGATGGGAAAAAGGCACCACAGAGGCCTTCTGCAAACAACATGTGGAAAGGCTTTGGCCTCTAATGTAGCGTGGAGCGTTTATGTACTGCATGCAGACCGCTCTACTGTCCATCAGAAAGAAGCAGCTTCGGTACTCGCAACGACGCTCGCAGTCGAGTGGCCGCGACGACCTCATCCTCTGCTTCCTGCTTCCTCTTAATCTTACCGACCCCCAGTCGGAGAAAAATACTCCCTCAGGGCCGTTGCTTCAGCGGCTCCGCTTCAGCTGTTCAGTGTGCGGAAGTGCTTACCCACAATCCTCCCTGAGCAGGTGGCCCTTAACAGGCCTCTTTGTTTTCCTGTGTCTTGCCAAAAGAAGCTGAAGGCAGAGGGAAGGATAAGCTTGTGAAAATTAATTTCTTCTTTTTTCTTCTTCCCCCTTTGGTTTCACATCTTGGCGCTCTACTCTTGGCTCTAGCCGGCCCAAACGTTTATGAAGCATTCACGGGTTCCAAAATAGGATTTCCTGCACTTGTGTGATGTCATTTTTCTCAGGGTCCATGCAAAAAACGAAAAGCTTAGTTTGCGAGAAACGCAAAGCAGGTCCGTAGGGATGTGGTATAAGTGTTTTGTTACTGTGGCTGCTTTGCTTAATCTTTCATACACTTTTCTAGCATTGTCAGTGACCCCTTTGTGATCCCACAAGATGGGGAGAGTTTTACAATTCCTCATTTAGCCAGTAGGAAAATACGGTATCTTTCTGCAAATGACTTCCTGAACTCTTTCTGATGTCTATCTCGTATCTCCTCAGTCCTCATTGCTCAGTGCAGCCGGCTCTATTTTGCTCCCAGAGTTGTTCGGTTCAGTCTCAGAGCCAGTGAGCAATTATGTGCAATTAGCCTTTACAATCCAGTGTTGCTTCTGATGATCTCATGGATAAATGCCATGGGGATAAAGAGAGGAGATTAGGCTTCACATTGAAATCTGAAGGATAGCTGGACGGAAAAAGGCTTCAAAGAGATGGAGGCTGGTGCGGTCCTCTCAACACCTGGCTAGATAACTGACAAAGGACACCATAAGGAGACATCAAGGACAGTGCTGAGAACAACTGGCACAGGACTACAGCAACTGGCCTTGAACTACAAGCCAATGTGCATTTTTCCAGGTTAAATACAACACAGGCTGTGTTTAGATCTACTGTGGCATGCTTGCCACTATTTTGGCTCAGTTCGCAAAAACCTAAAAACATACAGCAATGCATGCACAGTAGCAAAGTCTGTGGGACAATTATACAGAAGTGTGATACAGTCCCTTTGTGCCATATTTAATAAGAATTTTGTACAATGTGTTTACGCAGAAAAAGGGTTTTTTTTTTTTTACTGTTGACTAAACATAGTCATTAGCCATTAGTTCTTTACAGGCTGCATTTGGTTATTTTTTCCCTTTAAAAAAGAAATGTATTTGTTAATTATTTTATAAATAACTATATTGCAAGTATACTTTAAATATCTTGCATTTAAAGATATTATTCAGACATCATACAATTCTCATTACCAGTGACATTAAAACACATTTTAGATCAATATTGACATGTGCAAATAAGAAAGAAGCAGTATTATGCCATGGAGATAAAGAGAGGAGATTAGGCTTCACATTGAAATCTAAAGGATAGCTATGCAGGTGGGAACAACCAATGCAGTCTCACGAGCAATTTGTATATATTCGTAGGAGGTGCCAAATTTGTGCCAATTAATACTAATTCGTACGACCTCACTCGTAAGATTTCGTACAATTTGTCTAAAACCACGTGATGGGTAGGTTTAGGGGCGGGGTTATGTTTAGGTCATTTGTTCAAATTCTTGCGAATTGGCAACTCGTAAAATATGGACAAATTGCCATGAAATCAGGTTGTAACCTGATTTTTTAGATGATTTTTTTCTAAAATTTGTAAATCTGTAAAACATATATTTTTCACTTTTCAGAAATAAAATACATGGATACATACAGTATACTGTATCATGTAATAACGCTTTTTACTGTAAAACTATTCTGCTCATAATAAAATGAAAAAAATTCAACCAAAAGAAAACAAAATGGTAAAGAACGGGCGTTCTTCCACCTAGAAAAGTATTTCCACTTCAGAACAACAATTTGAAAGCATTACAGCTCAAATATAAAGCATTTACACTGAAAAACTAGAAATGGTTTTCACTTTGAAGCCCTGCACTACTTGCCCCATACACTTACATTGTGGGATGCATGACACATTCTTACTTTTACAGACTGAGTCAGAATAATTTTCTGCGGTAATTTATGACAGCATAAAGCTTGCTCCAGATTATTCCTTTAATTTAAAATAGCAATACTTCTTTAATAATTTATGTCATACACTAATTTTGATTCTGAGTGTAATAGGCTTTTTAAACAACATTATAATAGATTTCTTCATAGGATTTGGAACTTTGGAATGGTTTCTTGAGACAATGTACATCAGGAGATTTGTCTTGTGGTTTTTACCACATTTGCTTGCAATCGAGGAGTGAGATTTTCACATCAGCTTCTCAGGCTGCATACATGTCATCACACACACACACACACACACTCACGCACACCCAACGGAACTGCCCTGGAAAGCCACCATCGCAAAGTTTTCTCTCTCAATAGAAACCAGACCACATCGCTAACCATGACAGTGTTTGAAATGTACAAGGATAATATGCTTTCTTAACACTTAGAAGAGCAAACAAACATTGGTGCACAGACAAACAGACCAGTAAACAAATTATCCCCAGGAATGCCGTTCAAGAACGTAGCCACAAAGAAAAAGAGATCTTATTTTCCCTCGTGCTTTTGCTTGTCCCATCTGTCCATGACTAGAGGTACTCGTTCACAGACCTTCTGCTTTATGCAGCTTTTTGTGGGAGTCAAAGACATTATAGCATTACATTTTCTGAAAAACAAACTTGAACCCTGTTGTGCCTTCTCCATCTGGAAACGGTAGAGGGCTTGTCTGAAAGATAAAAACGATATGAATCGCTTCTGGCAACGCAAACAGACAATCTGGGATCAATTACAGGGACAGCGTTCTGAAAGTAAAATGGAAGAGGGGGGAGGAACCAAGAACAGACTTAGTGCTGCAGTCTCGTCCAGACACACACACTCACACACACACACACACAAATGCTAATGCTATCGGTGATCTGTAGCTGAAATAGTGTTTCTATAGAGTCTGGCTGTGGATTGGTTGTTCTGTGGGTAGTTGCGGACCCTCCCCACGACACCGGTGCTCATAATGATCTTCTGCAGGGAGTTTCAGCGAGGCAGCTGCGTTAGTTTGCAGGATCGTTCTCGCTTAAAAC
Source organism: Enteromius thamalakanensis (assembly GCA_032357475.1). NCBI lineage: Eukaryota > Metazoa > Chordata > Actinopteri > Cypriniformes > Cyprinidae > Enteromius > Enteromius thamalakanensis. The sequence goes on along the minus strand of JAUCMT010000039.1, from coordinate 9,307,394 downwards.
CAAGGAAAACACTTACTTACACTGATCTAATATACACTGGTGCCACAAACTGTGAAACATCTGCCAAGCAGCCCGGGAGCAGTGCATTGTGGGAGCAGAAGCGCTGAATGAAAGGAATATGTATATATGGCACAAAGTAAAAACAGAGGGAAAAGGAGGAAAAGAAGAAGAAAGGAGGAAGAGAGAGAGGGAGACAAAAGAATCTAATGCAGTCCAGATTGTTAGGAGCGCTCTTTCCAGATGAGGCATACTGCGACAGTTTATAAGTGTGAAACCTGGAAACACAGCGACTTCATTTATCACAACAAAGATATTCATGACCGTGTGCAAATTCATTATATTTCGGGCACATTTGGCATCAAGTCTGCCGAACCATCATTTAAAAATAACTTACTGAGGCCTATGTGTTTTCCCCATAGCATGAGGTGGAGATAAGAGTGAACATTTATATCAATCTATTCACTTCTCTCTGTGCACTTTAATGTCACAAATTTAATCTGGAAAAGTCTCAAGAATATTTTCCAGAAATTTGGCATGTGGTACAGTAGCTCAGCATGTCGAATCGTACTAAACAGTGCGTCCTTGTAGCGTTCTTGTTCTGAAAAGGTTTGAGGAAAGTCTCTAGCGCCACCTAGTGATAACATAGTTTACATATAGAGTCACATTAATGCACAGGTTCGACTCAGAAAATGCCTAATGGAGGCCAGCTATGCTGAAGAAAATATATTAAGATAGAAAGGCATATTATGTTTGCAGATAGTATCTTTTTATGCGTCTATTTATTAAAATTTCAGCTTCAGTAGAATGATGATTTATCTTATGCTTCATACAAAATGTTGTATAATTGTGATAAAGTGTATGCTGTATGGGTGGATTTTAATTAGTGGTGTATGGCTGACCGAATAATGCTGCTACACTACAAGACTTGATGTCTGAACAACTCCCCATCCTGCTGCTCTGGGGTTCGTATGCAATAGATAGTTAAACAGAAATGCTGTAAAATATTATTGCAATTTAAAATAACTGTTTCTATTTTAACAATACATTTTAAAATGATCATTCCAGCCAGCACTGAAACATGATCACTCATAAACCATTCTAATATTATGCTTTGGTGTATAAGATACTTAAGAAGATAAGATAAGAAACGTTAACCTTAGTATATGTAGAAACTGAACTTTATTAAAAGTAATTGTTCAGCAGTAAATACATTTGTAATATTACAAAATATAATAATATAATAAAACAAATGTTGTTCTTCTCTATTAGAAATCTACTAAATATAAAACATATCACAGTTTCCAGATTAAAAAATACATCAAACCAATGAATCAACATAAAATGAAATGTTATTAATATTTAAGCACCAATAAAAAAAATTTATTCATCCAAGTCTCTTCTGAGGGATCATGTGACACTGAAGACTTGAGTATGATGCTGAAATTTCAGCTTTGCATCCCAGGAATAAATGACATTTTAGAGTATATTTAACATTTATCTTAAATCATAATAATAATTCACAATATCGTTGTCTTTACTGTATTAAATAAATGCAGCCTTAGTGAGCAGAAGAGACAATAATCAATTTTATTATTAGAAATTTGGTCTGGCAGACTACCTATATATATCCTGAGTATGATATCATTCAGCATTTTTTGACAGTTCTAAACAAATCCTAATGTATTATTCATTAACAAAATAGCAGGCTCAGAGACTATTATGTTATTCTAGTAAACACACTCATCCGTATGCAGGTGTATCAGAACATCTTCCACCTCCGATAACAGTGGCTGCTGTGAAATTCATGAATTATGTAGTGCTTCGTTAGCCCTGCAAAACCTTACATTATCCCAATTAACACTACAGTGCATGAGCGCTAACACACCAATCAACAGGTAGTTTTACCAGAGCCGGACAGAGGTGAAGAACACGAGCCACCCATATGCCGTTCTGCACACCTGCATGGATAACATCTCGTTTAGATGTGTGCCGTACATTCTGATGCTGATGTAACCCCTCTTGGTTCATATGTTCTTTTTTTTAATTGCTGTGCACAACTACCTGTAGGACGCAAAACTCTGCTACACTTGACACTTCTGAACAAAACAATAAAGAATACAGTTATCTCAAATGCATTCCTAGACAAATACACTTGACTTAAAAAAATAAAACAGTATCTTCCAACATGGTGTTGACTGATTGAGCAGGAACAATTTCACCTGCCATCATTCTTAACAGCTTGAGTGAACTGAGAAGATGGCTGGCTGACTCCACCCATCATACCCCCTTCTTGCCTGTAGGTGTCTATCTTTCTTCAAGATGCATTATGCAACTTAATAACGAACATAAGATCTTTATTTAAGTCGAACAAATATTTTATAACCAGAAGCAATTTGGACACCATTCAGACTTAATTTACTGTTTTTTCCCTGTTATACTGACAGAACTGCAGATGCTTGAAAACGCAGCTTTGCCTTTTGTGTGGCAGCGGGTGAGAGCAGTAGCGGGCTAATGCGGAGTGCTTTCAGAAATGAGGGTCACTCATGGCGAGGAGCAGGTTAAGATGACTTACAGACACAATGGCAGGGGTATTGTTGTCACCACGGAAACCATTAGTTGCCAGGCAACTGACCTATCAAGGCAAGACTGTGAGCGTGTCAACTAATGATGGGATTCCAGCAGCTCAGAGTGTTAAAATACATCTGCGTGATGTTTGAGTGTGTGAGAGAAAGAGCGAACGAATGAAAGAAAGGAAGAAAGGAAGGTGGGTGGCAAGCTGTGGGAAGAGTAAAGTATTGCTTTGAAAATGTAAAAAGATCAGAGATTGAAGGCATTGAAACTGGAAACATGCACAAAATGTGCTTTCAAGTCATTGAGGAGAATGAATTTATGGGAAGTGACTCACTTTGCCTTTAGCAAGTGTGTTATGACTAAATGTCCATTAACACCGTTCTTTGTATGAAGTGTACCTGGCCTTGGAAGTGTTCCAGCCTTGAATGAACCCTCTATCATCAGTGACACGTCCTTCGCTATTTGAGGGCAAACTGCAGCAAGTGGTTGTCATTTCTCATCAAAGAACCAACCACAGAACAAAGACAGAGTGGCAAATGTGATTAAAGCTCTGGGCCGCAAATTGATCTATACACAGTCTTTATGGGGTCTATGGAGTAGACTTCCATAGGGACAACGTGAAGTCCAAATAGATGCTTTTTCATTCGATTTTTCCACTTTAACACAACAAATTGACATCAAAAGAAGTAGTGGAGATGAAAGCCCATTGTGTGATTTTATTTAGTTAAATGCACAAGTGATATTACAAATGTGAAACTCTCAACTATCTTTAAAACCAAGTTGAAGATTACAAGTTGGAGGAGGAAATTTGTTCAAATGAATGCAACCTTATATATTATTATATTTTAATTTTTTAAATTACAATAAAACTAATTTGCATGCTCAAACTAGCATTGTACTGTACATCTGCAATGGCGATATTATAGCTACTATTTAATTCACACACACACAAACAAAAAATATATTCATCATGTTTTAGAAGTAGGATTAAAGTAGAAATGGGGCTTTATCATCTTGCTCAGACCAAAGTGTCTTGAACGCACACAACCTCATAATTACGACTTCGAAATGTGTAAATATGAACTTTCCAGAAGGACTTGAATGCACCATCTCATCCATACCAGCAGGTGGCAGTAGTCTATATTCGTCATTCAGACATCACCATTTCTTATATTCATTCAGACAAATATAGGGAAAATAGTCAAATAGCTATGACTGAAAATACAATGCGTAAACAAAGCAGCAGTTGATTACCATTTTGAACATTTGTGTACTGGAATACTATAATAAACATGCCTGCTTTTATCATCATCAGTGTTTTACAGGCATATTCACCCAAAAACTAAAATTCTGTCATTAATTGCTCAACCTCATGTCATTCCAAACCCCTACAACCTTTGTTCTTCTTCAGAACACAAATTAATATATTTTTTAATAAATCTGACAGCTTTCTGACCCTGTACACATTAAAGACCCAGAAAGGTAAGGACACTGTAAAACATTGTTGACGCACAACCCAGGTTCACTGGGTCCTGTTTACAAGCATAAGAATGCACACATAAAGTCCTTCTTTTTCTTTGCGTACAAAATTTCTTTACGTAGCTTCATAAAATTAATGTTGAACCACTGTCACATGGACTATTTTAACAATGTCCTTACTACCTTTCTTTGCCTTGAACATGCTAGTTGTGTTTTTGTCTATGCAGGGTCAGAAAGCTCTAAGAGTTCCTCAAGAATATCTTCATCTGTGTTCCAAAGATGAATGAAGGACTTGAAAAGAAATGACACTAGGGCTGGCCCCTAATATTTGACTAACCATTAGTCCACCAGAAGAGCCTTGGTCGATCAAAATTTTATTTGTTTATTAGTCAGAATCTGTGATGGACAGATTGTTATCGTCTGGTCTATGTGTCAGTACAGTGAGTGTGATTTCACAAAGTACAAGATGTTGCTGGATCAACGTCCGGTTCAACATTCCAATCAACCAATCAGAATTGAGGTGTAATTTTTCAGGAAGCATCTGTTTTAGGCTTATGATCAGAGATGCTTCTACACCCTTGTTAATCAGCTATGATTTCCCACTGATTTTATGCATATATGGTAGGGGTAGGTTTAGGGGTAGGGATTGGGATAAATATTTTTGGACAGTAATGTTGATCCAGGATCATTGTAGTGCACTCACTGTGGGATGGATGCAGGCGTTGGTGCGTCGCTTCCTCTTAAAATACATTTTTGGTCAATATAGATAAGAATGATGTGTCTTTCAAATATGTAAAGACTTGTGTGCTTCTCATAATAAAAACAAAACATTGGGTTTTTGTAAAATACTGAAAGCAAACACAATACACATTCTGCCATCTTGGTCTCTGTGAACTTAAGCACAAAACTATATACATAACTACTATACTTGCCTTATACACATGAAAAATGTATCTAGAAAGAGTCAAATGTCTACTTTTTTCAATAAACCAATCAAAATGGAAAACAAATATTCTTAAATTATGCAATCCATATGAGACATGGATAACCTACAGGCACATCCACTACTGCACGGATGACGAGTCAGTGTCACCACTTCATCCCTTAAGCCAAAAAACATAGAAAACACTAGTTTATGAAATTACTAACATTTTAGTACTGCATCCTTACTGTTTTTCCTTGACACATTCATATTCTAATGATTTCTTCATCAGGTGTGCTGTGGCAAGCTTTATGAGTGCACTTGAGTGATTACTAGAGAATGTAGGCAAATAACGGCTTGGCTCATTATTATTATTTCAATGTTTTATCAATAAAGATTAGTCAACTAATGCTTCAAATTAATAACTACTAGTTGGCCAGAAATATCTTTAGTCGAGGGCAGCCCTACATGACACCCTCATGTCTTTCCAAATCCGTAACACCTTCATTATTCTTCTAATTAAAGACAGAATTTTCATTTTTGGGCGAACTATGCCCAGTTTTTGAATATGTTCTGCTCTGTTGGCACTAGTCAGGCCCTGTTGCAAGCTTTTTGGCCATTTGAGTAAGTTGAATTGGCATTGGTTAGTGCATGAGGCAGAGAGATCACTCTGACTGCTGTTCATCTTAATGAACCAGTGCTGTCTAGAATGAAGAAAGTGAAGACTGATCAACATGATTCATATTCAAAATTAGAGTGCAGCAAGAGCTACTTTGTTTGCGTTTGAAATTCACAGTCCTTGTTTCGGTTTCCCATTTTAAATGATGAATATGGACTACTGCCACCTGTTATGTTTTCCTCTCATGGCCATTGATTGCAGCCTGTGGATGAGTTTAACTAACCCTGTACAAACTGAGCTGACAGATGCTCAATAAGGCCCAATGTTGGTCAACGGTAATGGCTTTCAGTTAAATCTTGTACTGTCAGATACATTTGTATAATGCCAGAATTAAGTTATTACAGGAATTAAGTTCAGAATATTCTTCAGTTTTTTATACATACTTTAGGGCGAGTGTCCAAAGCTGTTGCAAGAGGTCCAGTCACCTACAGGGTTTGACTCCAACCATATTTAACACAACTGAACCAGCTAATCAAGATATTTAGACAGACTACTGTGTTTCTTGCCTGGAACCCAACATCTAAGTCAGGGGTGTCCAGTCAGTTCTTGGTGGGACGCAGGCCTGCAGAGTTTAGTTCCAACCCTGCTCCAACACACATACCATGCAGTGTTCGATTAAAACTGAAGGGCTTGGATCAGGTGTGTTTTATTACGGTTGCATCCAAACGCTGCAAGGCTCCGGTCCTTCAGCAATTGAAAACCCTGATCTAGGTACTTATGATTTAGGACATTGTTGTAGTGGCTAAGGTCAGGACTGACACCCTCTCTTGGAAAGGTTGGGAAAAAAAATTGTTGTGAATTTGCATTAGTATCTGTCTATTCTCGCCCTAGCTTCCCATATGCCTAAATCCCATTTCACACGCCATTGACTCTTTTGCGAACATTGATACAGCACTGATGGAAGCCAGTGAAAATAGTTGAAAAAGGTTTAAATATGGATATTTTTCTTACACAAAACATTGCTTCACTTCTGAAGGCATTCATTAACCCACTAGAGTTGATATTGATAGATGGATGCATTTTTTGGAGCTTCGAAATCTCAGGCCCCATTCACTACCGTTACAAAGCTAGAAAGAGATTTAACATAACTTCGACTGTGTTTGCCTGAAAAAAGAAATGATGCATGATGCAAATGACCTGTTGGTATAGACAGTTATTTGCTCTCACTCAAGCTCAGAACATATTTAGTCATTGCCTGCCATCTTTGCGGCTACATTTTGGCCCACAGCATCACAGCAACCGCACTGTCGGCCGTCAACGCTGCTAGCTTTTTATGTTACAGAGCTGGGTAGAGAGCAACAACTACTCTTGGAGACACAGCAACAATAGATGCAGATGTAAAAGGGGGTTAAGAGATACTTGCAAGCTTAAATAAGAACTTATCGGTAATAACTTCCGGAGAGAAATAGTGCAGAAACTGGACAAGAGTTTGCTTGTGCTTTCTGATAAATTTCTATGCTGTGTTTATGTTATGATACCGCATTTTGACATTTCTCATATAAGAATGACTTGGTATTTTGCATGCTAATACTATTTGAGTGAAAAATAGAAAGAATAACCAAAGTGGTGAAAAAATATCTTATCAACCTCCAAATCTTGCCTGTGCCAGTTTTGAGTAATACTAAAAAACACACTGATGCACATAATGTAGACGGCAAAATATTAGTCTGTAACTACTTTCAGAATGTCTGCTTAATATCTTCAGTTTCCCGTTGGGACTCATCCAACCCGCTCTCTCTCTCTTCCCGCCGGTGGCTGTGTGTGATGGAGTTATTTCATTTTTCTATAAAACACTGATGTGGGGGAAGCTCCAAGTCTCCAGAGTACTCCCCGCCACTAACAAGCTAAATTAAACTCGTGAAAGACAAACAAGGCAACAAAGAAACACAGTTACTCACACACACACAAGCTTCTCTTTAACCCACCTCAGCTCCTCCCAAGGCTAATTAAAAGCACTTCGTAATTACTTAAGTCACTGATTTGGCTGCATTATTAGATGCTCCTGCTGCACCAGCTATTCTCCTAAGCTATTTGATATATTGGTGGCTTGTGTTGTGCAGGTTTGATTATTTTAGGTTGATCTGATTAATACGTGACTTTGACAGTCAGAACCGTTTCCTTTCTGCCTCAATCATACATCGCTCTTCCTTTTTTATCATTCCCTCACTCTTTTCCTCTCCTCTTGTTATCCAATTCCATCAGACTCGCGGAGGGTAAACCAATTTACATTCTTGTTTTGGTTTTCAGATCCTTGCCAGTTTCCATGACAACACTGCTTTCGCACTCTTTCTCCCCCTTTCTCCTCCTCAGGATCTTTCATTCCCCACTGTTTCGCTCTCCTCCTTTACTCTTGACCTTCCTCTTCTGTCTCATTTTCGTTCTCTTTATATTCTGTTTGGTTCTTGCGTCTAACTCTCATTTCCTTGCCTAATTGATGCGGTTGCTGTCGTGGCATGCGGCGGCTGACGGTAAGAGTGAACAAGCGAGATGGGCAGGAGGGAGACGCATCCCAAACGTCTGTATTAACACACATCACGCTCTCTGTGTGTTAAATGATCAGCGCCGGGAGGAAATGATTTGGGCGTCTCTCTGTCTCTGTTTCAAAAAGCTGGCTGGTCTCTGACGCTTGCTGCTGTTTGCAGACCGACGATCATTTTATACTGACAGTATAATTAAATAACCGCGTGAATGATATTAATCATCACATTCATTGGGAACGGGTGGATAAACTACTTATTATTCAAGATTAAAACAATGTTCTGTTACTGTTCCAGAGACCTCGTGAAGTCATTTTAAAATGAACCTCTTCCCCTTCTAAACATTTTATTAATGTGCTTCCATGCATTTTCCAGAAATGCGACCATGTTTATCTAACATCATTGCTTGGCTCTCTTTGAGAACTTGATTCTGATTGGCCAATCATGCATTCTGAGGTCAAATATTTGTGTGTAATGGCTGCTAAACTATTTAATTGACCGTTGTCCCAAGCAACCAATTTCCTACACAGCTAGTTTCGTGTCTCTGTAACACACTGTGGTCTCATTCTTCTCACATATTACAATTATTTTCAATTAAATCAATATTTCATGTCAGTTTCTGTGTTTATTTGATAAGCAGCCATTCGATACCAAGATGATGTCCATTCAGTTGGTCATTACTGGGAAATAAACCTCTTAAAGATGACACACAACCACTCTGTTGGTGTTTAATTTATGATAATGTCTGGCTTACTGGACATTATTTTTTACTAGTAACGATGTTTCTGTTTAGGGTCAGTTTAACCTCAGCAACACGTTAGTTGTATCCCATTTCACATGCACTGTTTCCATTTAATAGTTGAATTAGAGCAAGTAATGCATTTACACTGAAAATTTCAACAATGTTGGAATGAAGCACTTATTTGACAGAAAAAATGTGTGGAATGCACTTCAAGCACTCAACGGTCACAGCTTTCCTTCCAAACCTTCTAATATTAATTTAATAGATGGTTGAGTACATCATATTGCATAGTGTACAGTATGCCATTTGGGCCACAACTACAATTTTCCTTAGTCCTATAATCTTCCTCACCTTAATACCATTGCAAACTTGCAGAGAAGAAACTTATTGTTTGCATAAAAAAGTAATTGTATCATATTCACAAGTTAAAACTTAATTCAAGTTGGGGACAATATGCGGGTAATTTAACCATAAAGCAAAAAATATTATAATGTATATTATATATAATATATATATATGAAGCAAAATCATCATTTACTCAACCTAATGTCATTCATGACTTTCTTTTTTCTGTGGAACATAAAACGATTGACAATGATGGAATAAAAAAGATTCCAGTGTATTTTTCTTATTTACTTCCAAAAGTCAATGGAAAAAATGCACTGGAATTAAAAGAGAACCAATAATGTTTAGCGGCTTGAATACCAAGATTTTTTCTTATGTTAGAATAGAATAATTTATACAGGTTTGCATAAGGTTGAATAAATTATGACAGAATTTTTATTTTTGGGTAGACTAGCATGTTAAAGTGTGTTTCAAGCAAGTAGAATGGCCTTAGGGTCTACCGGATGCCAAATTGAGACTTAAATACAATGATTTTTACACAAGTTTGTGTCTCTACAAAGATTCTTACTGTCTTTTTTGGTATATTTCATTCATTTCTCTCTCTCTCACTTTCTCCTCAAGGCTTGGCACTTGATAGTGTAATACAACACCAGATTTGGGAAACAAAGAGAAAGAGCCCAGTTCTTTTCAGGAATACACTTTAGCCAGTGCAATATATATATATAAACCTCACTGTCCATTCAGCAGTGTTTACTACATAAACAGCATAATTTCAATCCTGAATTTCTCTAGGTTTCATCATGTATACATGATTATAATGCATGTTTCCTTGGGGTAAAAAAATATAAACACAACCAGCTCATAAAGGAGCTATTTGTATGCGCACAATTAGATTAGCTTGCGCTTCAGTTTAGAGAAGGGTTGATTTCTCTGTGGTGCAACTTTTGGTGCATTTAGTGCAAGCCTGTCGGATATGAAACTATGGTTAATTCACTTTGGAATGCACATTTACATAATCATAGTTTTGTTTTGGAAGATTTTTCTGCTTTGACAGCCTAACGGTAAAATACTGAATTCATCAGGGCTTCACTAAAGGCACTTTTTGGACTTTTAACAGTTTCCTGCACCACCAGAGGGAGTGCTCACCTGTGAAATGATGGCTGAACACCCAGCGTGGAGGGTCCAAATGTATCAGAGGGTATCATGCCTCCCGGAGAGAGAGCGCTGATCTTGGCATATGCCAGGTAAGGAGTCATATAAAAGGGCTGATACATCTGATACCTCTGTTGTCAGGTCAGGTTATGTGTCTGATGTCTCAGACAAAGCAGACGTGAGCTTCATTCACCCAACCACAATTGCATAACTGTTCCTCGGTTTTAGTGAACCAATAAAGAAGCGTATTCTAATCATGCCTAGTCATGAGTGGCTCCTGAGTTATTCTAGAATAAAACATTCTTTTAATAGAAGTAAAGCCTTTAAATGATCACCACAATTTAAAAGGTGTGACTGGCAAATTGTTGTAGTGACAGACGAAACAATACATGAGCATAAGTGAGATCATATAACAATAATATAATAATGACTTGTTTACAATATTTACAATGGGATAAACACTGCCGCATTAAATCTTATTTTTTCTTTTAATTTGAAAATTTGTAAATTAATTTAATAAATTCATTTATTCATTTTTTTATTGTGAAAAGATTTTTTAATTATTTTTTATATGAACATATATATATATATATATATATACACACACACACACACATACATGCAAACTAAATAAAAAATAATATAGT
>JAUCMT010000039.1:9285787-9296280 GCA_032357475.1 Enteromius thamalakanensis | reverse complement strand
TTTTTTATTGTGAAAATATTTTTTAATTCTTTTTTATATGAACATATATATATATATATATATATATATATATATATATATATATATATATACACACACACACACACACACACACATACATGCAAACTAAATAAAAAATAATATAGTATTAATAAATGTTTTGATCTGTATTTATTATGTCACCGGATACGGATACAGACATTATATGTCATTACTTATATATATATATATATATATATATATATATATATACACACATGTATATATACATAGGCTGTGTTCTGTGTTTATTTTCTTATATATATATATATATATATATATATATATATATATCATTTGTAAAATTGTATGATATTGTGAATAATATTGATTATCCTAATGTAAAAATGTGTGCTAATTAGATGATGGTGTATGCTTATGATCTAATATGAGAGGAGCTCATTGAAACAGCAGGAAACAGTCCTGATATAGCTCTGGGTGAGTGAGAGAGCGAGCGAGCGAGCGTGCGTGTCACTCATATGTGTGTACAGTGAGTTGAGTAATGAGCGCCAGAGCTGCTGTCTGTCTGAGCGCCTTCTGCTACCTCTACACTACGGGCTGGAATATGCAGACAGCGTCTCCAGCAGCGGAGTCATGATCTGCCGTCTTCCCCGGGATTCGTCTTCCGCTCGGAGTCCGAGCCAAACAACATTTTGAAGCATCTAATATTTAACCAGCGGCTTTCCTTCGGGGCATCGCGTCGGTCGCTTAACACCGAGCCGAGGAGGATCTTGCGCAGTGGCGGCGGACACTTCGGGTGATGTCGGCTGGCCGTCACTCTTGACATCGGCCTCCGCTCGCAGACGCACGGCGGAATGGGGTAGGCAAGCTCCGCGCTCACGCACCCACACAAGCTCGGCGCAGAACGCCGTGACAGCGCGGCGCGTACTAAACGCCGAAGCATCAAACTGTCAGTTGGCTGCATGTTATCGCGGTGCGTCTGTAGCGCAGCGCTCCGTCGCTGAACTCGCAGTCACAGCAGCAGCTGTAGGGGATCCTGGAGTTAGCCTCGCCTGCTAGCTGCCTCTCTTCAATGCAATGGATGCTAATGAGCTGACGATAGGCTCGGAGTAACGTCGGGCCCGTCTCCATGTGACCGTAAACAAGCCAGGAAAGACTTGTAGCTGCTGCTTAAGAGTGAGTTAGGGCGTTTTTGGTTGTCGTTTGAAGGTCTGGGTTGAGGGAAACGAGCTAGGCAGTTACAATGTCGCGACTGATTGGCAGAAAGAGGCAGGCACTTGAAGAATGTGACGGTGAATGTGGCCGCTGCTCACCATCACGTTCATGAAGTCAATGGAAAATAGCCCTTGCTTCTACTAATACAGTCAGCATTAAAGATTGTTTTTTTTTACAGAAGTGTGCTGCTGCTGACAGGGCACGCGTACAGGACATTAGTTTGTCTTTGAATTTTGAATATTGTGCAAATGAGTGTTGTGCACACATTCAAAACGCTTGAATGTTTGAATGTCCTTGCATCACACACACACAAAAAAACATAAATCCGAGAGGCATTTACTGTAAACAATGACAGCAGAAGCACAGTTTGTAAGTAAAACAATACAGGAAGTGTGTTTGGCATGTTGTTATTGACACTACAGAATTAAGAATATGTAGACATGTAATTTTGTCGAACATTAATGGAATATGTTCTTATGCGAAGTTTGTTTACTTAACGTCATGTTGTTAGAAACCTGTAACCTGTGCTTGCTTTCTTGCATAGAACAGAGAAGGAGAATTTTCGAGGAATGTACGGGTTGCTCCTTTTCGTGCAGTTACTATGAATGGGGATTCGCTTTCAAGCTTCAAAAAGGAGGCCAAAGTTTCATAGAAGTGATTCATATGATATTCCAAAGCCATATTACAGCTTTGTGTGAGGAGCAGACTGAAATTGAACTCCACTGAGCTGTTAGCCGCTTTGATTGGGCCATTGAGTCAGTGAGCTGAAATCAAGAACCATGCAAGTCAAATTATTGAATGAATCATTCAAACTGGTTTCATGAAATGGATCAACAGAATTATTGAGATGGTGATTTCATTCATAAACTTCATTCATCATTTCCTCTAGTGGACTTTTGCGAACATGGAGAGTCTAGACAGATTGTTAATGACTACATATTTGTTTCGTTAGCTGTTATAGATGGTTTCAGAAGGCCTAGTTGTATGGGCCGCTATATAGTATATAATGCACTTATGTTTTTAGGTATATTTGGTTCTTGTCCACCGACTGTAAATACGGGTTCACATTGATCATACTGAAAAGAGTGGGGAGGACGTGTTTCATAGAAGAAAATCAGTCATTTTCGGAAGCTGCAAAATGATTTAGTGAAGTGTAGTTCTAATGGTGTTGAATACAATTTGTAAAAAAACCCCGAAATCTAGCACACTTTCAGTCCATGCTAAATATAGAAAGTTATGTCTGGACAACTGTTTTTTTGGCATCACTATAGCATAATTCATCTCGGTATATTATCAGATCTTTTTTGATGTTGGCATGACTTAGCTTGACAGCTAATGGTCATGAACCATTTGTTTCTTAGCATGAAGAACATTTTAATAATCAAAATAACCTTTTGTGCGATGAAAAGATTCCATGGCTGTTAAAGTTCTTTTTATTTTAGAGAACAGACCGTCAAACAGGATTGGATGAGCAAGTGATCACAGAATATACTTTTTTGGCTTAAAAAATTCAATAAAAATGTGTTATTTGGTGAGAAAAGTGCACTGTGGGTCTTGATTTAATCTAATTGTGAATTGATTGGGTTGTGAAAGTGGGGGGCTTGATGACATCACACAAATACGTTAGTAGCTTTAAAGGCAGAGCACAATGATGTTTTGTGCCTCTGAATCAGGAGTGTTTATTAAGAAATAAAATAGCCTTCATTATTATTTTATATTTGAAAAAACGTGTGCGTCCCATTCAGACCCCTCACTAAAGGGTACTACCCATGTTCCCCTAATTCTCTTTTTCCTGTCAGACCTCCAGGGCCTCAGTGACGCAAGCTGATTAAGTTAGTGGTGTGTGTGATAGAGGCAGAGATAGTGATACTATGAGCTGACCCCAGATCAGTCAGAGCTGATAATCTTGTGGTTTCTCCTGATAGTTTTGGCACAGAGGTCTGTTTAAATTAAACGCGTCTTTTCCCAATTTTTCCTCCATCATAAGAACCCGACAGACCGTCAGTAGCAGTCAGCAGTGTGAGTGGAGAGAGAGAATGTGTGAAGTGTATTCTGGCAGTGTTTGGCTGCTCTTTAGCCCACTGGCCACACAGGCCATTAGCTAGTGCTGTGAGCGTGATATCCTACCACGCTATTTTTAGAAGCTCACAGAGTTTGCAACTTGATCTGAATTGTCTTTGAGGCTCAAGGCTCACAGCGTGCTCTGCCCCACATTGGCTCAACACCTCGTAGACATCAGCGAGTGTTTTAGAGCGATCCGCTCGAGGGATCCGGCTTTAAAATGATCTAGATAATCTATAGTGTTATAGCTCCAGTTGTAACATCACAGAGATGAGGGAAATGTGACGTCAAGCTTGAATTGAGGTGATGGTGCATCATCTGTGAATGCCGAATGGGCTGGTTTTGTTTAGGAAATTTGCCTACCCATGTCTGACCCTTCATCCTGTAGCCTTTGCATAGTCACGCTGGAGGGACAGTACTGTACAGACATTATAGTGCATTGGTGGGTGTTTACCCGACATCATTTTGCTTTGATACAAGACATCTGTCCGCAGTTACAAATAATTCTACAGTTACATGACACCAGTTACATCTCATTTATTCTGCAAAAATGCAGTGACTCGAATACGCTTCATTTAAAATAATTTTGATCATTAATAAAAAAAAATAATAATAATATAAAAAGATTCTTGAAAGAACACCTTATTCCTTATCGTTATAGATGCATTCATTATTTTCTTAGAAATATATTATGATATATAAATCAGGGAATAATATAAAGAGGACATCTGTTAAGGAGGTGCACATTAAAAGTGGTGGAATTTAATTGTAAAATGTAATGTTGTGCAAAACAATAATATATGTGATACTTGTTGAACACATTTTCCTAGTAATATACTTGAATTATATAGGTAGTATAGGGAACTATAGTATAGTTATATAGACTAGTATAGAGAACATTTTATTTATTCATTCATTCATTTATGGTTAGTGCACATAACATGTTTAGGATTAGTATGTAGGGCTTTATATATGAATGCAGCGGTATGTTTTAAGTGTTTGGCACACGATTTGTTTATTTATTGTGGACACTCTTGTACAGTATGTTGTTGACTTTATGTGAGATGTCAGGTTTCTCCTGCAAACGTCCCGGTGAATTCACCACAGGTGTGTATGTATTTCTACTCTCATTAAAAGCTTTCAATTCTGGGGATAATGCGCGCCAACAAACTTCGGCCAACCAATCTGCAAGAAGTGGTGGGGTTTAACGCACGCACTATCCCCACCTCTTCTTGCCGATTGGTTGGCCGGAGTTTGTTTTTGTTGTGATGAACATCCTGTGCCCATAGTGTTTGTTTCAGTATTGCAGCCTCTTTGTTGTCTTTCGAGACCGGGTTTTTTCCCAGTGTATTCAGGCAGACAGCAAGACGATCGAGGGGTTATGCATACGGTTTGAGATGAAAATGAAATCGAGCTCAAATACTGCCACATCGCATAGAGCACCTTTAATGTGGGAGTGTGTGTGTAGTTACTTAATTAGCATAATACGTGCCCAAACCTTTTCTATATAAGGGCTATTCACATGACCTTTCCTGTACAGCCAATCTAAAAAGTCTCTGCAAACTGGTTTCTGAACACTCTCTTCATCTTTCATTGGTTGAACAAGCAGATAGTCCACTCAGACCCACACCATGGATGCAGCCAATGTTGCTGTGTCAGGCTAGTTGGGATTCTTAAATAAACAGAGCAGTGTTTTGATAGCAGCACAGAGTCAAGCGTGTACACATTTTCCAGAGGAATCGACCTAGTAAATCCATATTTATAGCTGTCTTCACGTATGTAAGGATACAATTAATTATCGTCATATATATATATACTAGTCAACATTTGTATCAAAAGCTTTCCGAAAAGTTAACAAAAAAGCAAAACAATACCTGTTTTTGGCTTGGAATGACTTTGATCAACTTTGTAATCCACTTCAAATATTGACTGCTGTGTATATATAAACATATATAAGTTCTCTAAGAAGCTTGTGTAAATTTAAAAGGCTTCATGCACTGGTTTGTGTGTTACAGGAAAACTTTCTTCCTGGACACTTGTGAGTTTGCTGAGGAACTGAGTGTGGTTAGAATGACCTGAGTTGACCTCAAGTTCAAACCTACAATTCAGTTCTGCTTCAGTACAGTACAGGATAAACAACTGCTTTAAGGAAGTAGACTAGACTACTTTGTGATGTCACATTTAGGCCAGAAGGAACATTTATCTGAAGTGCTTGCATTTTTGAGATTCCTATTGACTAGATTTTAGAGAGACAGTGAGAGATGAATGGGGAAGTGAGATCACTGACTGACACAAGATAGATGCTAACTGAGCACCACAGACACTAGACAGGGACTTTAGAACTACCCAAAAAGTAGGTGGGGAGAAATTTATAAATCTGACTTCACTAGTATGACACATTTGGAAATGCCTTCGATACTCATATGACATACTATTTCAGAAAGGTCAGTCACTCAACAATTTTGTTAAACATTATAATTTATATTCAATACAGTTTTATATATAAATTTATATATAATTTTTTAGTTATATATGTTTGTGTGTGTGTGTGTGTGTGTGTGTGTATATATATATGTATATATATATGTATATGTGTATGTGAGTGTATGTATATATATGTATGTATGTGTGTGTGTGTATTTATATATATATATATATATATACTGTATGTATATAGAGGCACATCATTGACTTATAAAAATGTAACTCATGTATAGAATATTTTGATAGGTGAGTGTTAACAGTATGATTTTCATGTGCTGCATACATGCAACTGAACCGACCTGCTGACAGAGACTTGATTGTTCAGTGGTGCATTAAGGAAACACTGCTTGTTTACCGTATTTTATGAGCTGGCTGAATGTGTATTGTTTAATGTTAATGAATGAGCCAGTGGATTAATCTTCGAAGTCTGTATGGATTTCCTTTGTGAACTTTGAATTGGATGAATTTTCAATGAATGGACAGGAAATAGGTCCCAGTAAAAACACATTCAGTTGTGTTTGGAAGAACTTTACTTACCCTCAGACCATCCGAGAAGTAGCATGTTTCTTCATCAGAACAGATTTGGAGAAATGTGGTGTCATATCACTTGCTCACTGATGAATCCTCTGCAGTGATGGGTGCCTTCAGAATGAGTCCAAATAGCTGCTAAAAAGTATATAAAACTTATTAGTTTAGAATGATCTATGCATATCTCTCTCTATTCAGTCAAGACAAAACTTTCACTGGAGAACGCAATGTAATGGATAGACATTTTCGCTTCAAAGCATGCAGCCTTTCACTTGACAAAATATTATTAACTGATGATGAACTGGTGTTGTGTGGATTACTTGTAGATTATTGAGATGTTTTATCAGCTGTTGATGGCACCCATTCGCTTCAGAGGATCTGTTGGTGAACAAGTGATGTAATTCTAAATTTTATGTTAAACAAACAAATTCATATTGGATTTTATGAGGATGAATAAATACAAATTTTTACAGTAAAAGTTTTTGGGTGAATTATCCTTTTAAAGGGGTCATTGAATGCAAAATGTTCAGATTTAGTTCATTAATTTTGTATGTGTGGAAGTTCTGAGCGTCCTGTCAGTTCTGCACCTCCCATGATAGATTATTGACAAGTCGGCGGTGTTATCGTCTCACGCTGGACAAAAAAAAGCTGCGCTCCAACACACCGCACAGCCGGCAGCAGACTTAACACGTGCGGTCTGCGCCTGCGTGAGATGAGTTAGCTGTCTATCAGCAGCTATCAATAGTAAATATTCATAATTCCAACGGAGAAACCAGAACAAAGATACATTAGAGAAATACAGATATAAGAAACTTAAATAAAGCAGCACTTTTGATAACTTTCTTTATTTCATGTGGCTCACGTTGTTATGACTGTTCACGTAACATTTGAACAGTCTTATGTTTGTGCCGCCTTAATTTATTACTTGCTTTCATCACTTTCGCTTTAATTCTCTGGCACTGCCACTAGGCATCCAATCAGAATTCTCACTTTTTGCAGACGTCCCCGACACCGATTCAACATACTAAATCAGGCCAATGTGAGCCCAACAAGAGGCGACGAGAGCCTATGAATGGAACGCACCAAACAACTAGCCTGGCTGTCACTCACTCTTCGGCCTGTCGCAAGCCAATGGCTGATCGTCAACATGGTGTGTTTAACATTACCGTATACCGTAATTTAGAGCTATCCATTTTAACACTTAGAACTTCTAATTTAAGTAAACTTAAAACAATTTTTACATAACCCATTATAATATATATCATGTTTACTTGTGCAGAAATATACAGCAATTAAAGTTATCAGGCACATTCTAAATGACTCCATAAAGCTTTCCCCTTTTTTCTTTGTCCTTTGTCTATTAAGACATCACAGCAGCTGGTTATTATAGGTTATTTTGGCTATTATTTCTTTAAGAGCTGCCGCTGCTGAATGTGACACAGTTCTGGCATAAATCTCTCAAATCTTTTGACCTTTTTTCTGAACCTCTTCAGGTCAGGCGTGTTAGATGAGCGAGACAGCGCTGGGCTGCTCCAGAACATTTCAAACACATGTTCTTAAATATGACCCATATAAAATATATTACATGCTCGCACAGTTTTAAGGCTGCTTTAATCGTCTTTTTGGAAGCTTCATGACTTCACTGACCACGACGTTGCACGCATGTAGCTTGGAAATGTAAGGATACAGCCTACAGCGTGCTTTGGTATCTTTGTGCATGTATTTGAAGAACACACGCTGCAAGCACAGTACCACAGTACAAAAATTGCATGTTTTAAAGTGCTAATTTTTACACCACTACTAATAATATATGTATATATATATTTTTAATGGTAACAATAAGGTGTCATTTGTTAACATTAGTCAAGGTATGAACTAATATGAACAAACCGTGAACAATACATTTATTATAGCATTTATTAATCTTTGTTAACATTTGTTCATTGTTAGTTCATGATAGTTCACAGTACATTAACTAGTGTTAACAAACACAGTTTGTGGTTTTATTAGGGAGAGCGGGCATGTGAATTACCTCAGATTCTGTGCATCTCGGCTAAAACATTTTCTTCACTAACAGTGTCGTTGTTACCTCGCTTGTGAGAAATCAAGTGGTTTTTAAGTTGATGTTAAGGATAAAGTCATCAGAGCAGTTAGCCCCAAACAACATTAGCGCATATCTTAATGTGTGCGCGACTCTGAGGGAGAGAGAGCTGGAGGGTAAGAACGAATTTGATCAACCTTTTAGCTCGACAACAAATTATCACTTGTTGTTACCAAGTACAAAGACATGTATAAACATTTTTTATACTAATATTAATATTTCTGTATAAATATACTAATATTTTCATGCTAACCAGTTATAGCAATGCAAGCCAGTTTTTAGTATATATATATATATATATATATATATATATATATAAAATAATATTTTTTTTTTATAAAAATTATCCTTCAACTGGTTAGCATAAAAAATCTTAGCTAAAAAGAAATTTAGAAGACTTAAAATATGATCTGTTCAATAATTGAAAAAAAAAAAATATATATATGTATATATATATATTTATTTATTTATTATATTTATTTATTTATTTAATATTTTTATACAAATTTAAAATAAAATATCTTGAAAATAGAGACTGGGTGTCAATCCATGAATTGGCTGAAGTCCAGCTCCATCGATTATAATGGGAACAATCAAGTTTTGACACGTTGCAATGTCTGCACATGTCTTGTTTAGATGCCGTGTAAGGTTGCTGTCCCATGACCTATTCTAATACCATTTAGTTTCCTCTGCTGCAGAACCAAAGCGGACCTCTTCATGCTGGCCTTTGCAAACGATTCCCAGCCTAACATATGGCCTCTCACCTGAGACTGCGTGATGCCACACTTCAGATCACCTCTGCTAAGGGACAGCGTTAGTCCCTGTGCTACCATCTGCTTTCATGTTGTTTGAGGAGTAGTGCATCCTCTCAGGGACACAGACAGGTGTCCTGGGAAGGTATATTTACATGGGGTTTATTAAAAGCAAGAACCACCGCAGGTCTGCGTTATGTCATATAACCATGAATGCACCACTACACCTGGTCAAAAAAAACAAAAAAAAAAATAACAATGGTTTATGAGGCGATGAAGTAATCCGTCTTATCACAGGTCAGGCAGAAGGGAGGTGAAATGTGTCATCAATTGTAGATCTGTGTTTTGAGTCTATTAAAGGCCGTTTGCAGTGCGTTGGAAGGACAGCAAGCTCCAGTGTTTGGAACAAAGTGTTTCTTATCTGGTCAGGTGATCTGAGCTTCCAGATGAGTTACAAGTCGCGGTGCTAAGGTGAGCTATGAAAGAATAATGTGATATCGAGAAGCTTTCAGCACGTCGAAAACAACAGCACCCAGCTGTGAGGCTCAGAACACTCCACAGTCAACACAACAAGCCCTTTTTTTCCTTTAGTGCAAACTCTTTGGCTGGATCAAGCTAGAACTTTGCCCTACATTTAAGGTGGAATGGAAATTACTCCGTGTGTGTGTGTACAAGATTCCTGTTGAGTTTGTTCCTCCAACGCTGCAATTGGCTGGTTGGCATGGTGTGTGTATACTGGCTTAATTTAAAACTTAAATATTTAGCTTTATGCACCAGTGATGAAGCGCACTTTCTCTCATAAGAGAAAATTACTGTATTCTTTCCCCTGTAATGATGATTGTTGGTACTCGTGGTGTTAATTTGGGTTAACAAAGACCTGGAATTCTGCAGGGGTTAAACATTAATTTCAAATTAAGCATTCGGCCCACTCAAATATCACATTTATTGTAATCCTGTGGAAACAGCTTGTGAATCACAAAATGATAATGATAATGATGAAAAATAAATAAATAAATTAATAAATAACAGATATAAATTATAAGAGATTTGTTGATATTGGGTCTGTGAGATGACGCTCTTTCTTTCGGGATCTGTTTATTTGTATTTAAAAATGCTTTAAAACTCTACTCTCAGTGACTTAAATACCTCTTTTATGATAAGCATATTTTAATGGCTTATATACTATTTTGTTTGAAAGCTCAATGAATGAAAAAGGTAATTTAGTGCTGTCAAACGATTAATCACGATAAAGAACGTAAAAATTTGTTTACATAATATGTGTGCATATTGTATATATTTATTATGTATATATACACACACATACAGGCATATATTTTGAAAATATTTATTAT
>JAUCMT010000039.1:9256853-9273698 GCA_032357475.1 Enteromius thamalakanensis | reverse complement strand
TAATTTGCCAGTTCACTAGGGTCTAGTTGTGGTTTCTTAATAAGAGGCTTAATAACCGCCAGTTTGAATGGTTTAGGAACGTGGCCTAAAGATAACGACGAGTTGATAATATTAAGAAGCGGTTCTTCTGCTACAGGTAACAATTCTTTTAGTAATTTAGTGAGTACAGGATCTAATAGGCATGTTGATGAGTTTATTTAACTCTTCCTGTCCTATAGCGGTAAAGTACTGCAGTTTTTCAGAACAAACGAAGGTAGTTGACATATTAGACCCTTCAGAATCTACATTGGTTTTTGTATTTCTGATGTTATCTATTTTATCAGTTAAGAAATTCATAAAGCCACTGTGAAGGAATATTTAGATGCATGTGTTTGTGTGGTGTATGTGTGTGTATACTGTATGTATATATGTATATGTATGTATGGTGTATATATATATATATATATACACACAAAAACACCTACACACACATACTATGTAAACTACATTTTTATTATTGATCGATAATCGTTTGACTGCACTAGTTTTTTGCATATCCCTATTTAAAATATCTAAAAATCAAACATTCATGTGTAATAAATACTAATCTCAATTTTTGTTCTTGAGGTAAAGCAGTTGACTGACTCAGATTTCTTGACAGAATTTTTGGGTGCCTTAAACAACAAATATCCACACCCAAATTCTTTTAATTGGATGTGACCTTTGTACACAATAGGTCAGCTATAATAATAATAATCCTCTTTGTTTTTGTAATTGAAGATCAGATCACCGTTTCTGGGCAGGGCCGAGTGTAAAAGGCCTGAAGTGGAAAGTCCTGATTGGCGGTGGTGAATGCTCACTTGTGACCTGAACGCTCTTATGGGCTTTTAAATGCCGGTAGCAGGTGAATGATTAGAGCTTTCAGCGTGGCTGCTGGCTTGAGTGTGTTTAACTTTCCTTTATAGCACTCAGTAGCATGAGCAAAGGTCTTGCCATCAGGTGATGGAGCGGGATTAAAAGTACAGTGCCGCTGACCCTTTGAACTCTGTGCCAAATAGGAAACAGTTGACAATGTATGCGTATATAAACTTTCATCAGACAGTATAGCCTTTGTCTGTGATTTGCACTGATTTTATGAAGTGTGTGAGTAACAGTCCTGATGGGATCTCTTTATTTGCACAAAACCTGGGGTTTATTTGTGGGAAGCAAAATAGCTGGAAGAAGTTTGTCAAGAACATTAACTTTTAAATCATTGTTTTGTTTGTTTTTCAACAGCCTTGTTAATACGCCTTGTTTTTCATTTTTATTCGTTTATGTATGTATGATTTATTTATTTGCAGTGTTTTTTAGTTTAGTAATTTTTTGTGCATCTCCTTTTCCATCATTAAATCAGATATGAGCATAAACTATAAGAATCGGCCAACAGATTTTTGGAATGCATTTCATAAGAAAATACTGTTACATTTTGTTTAACTCCAAATTTTACATTTGATTCAATGCATTCTCACTGTTTCTTTGTAATAAGTTGTGAAACATTCTAGTGAATATTGTATTGCACCAAATTTATTGCAGTGTATAATACATGTGTATCCATAATACACACATCTGGTTGTTATGTACTCTATTTATGGGCATATTATGGCAAAAAAAAAAAGTTGAATCAAATTGGCATCAAACACTGCTTCATTGCCGGATTGCATAATGGAATATAACAGAAGTTACATATTTAACATATAATGTGTATTATGTTGTCACAGTATGAACACAATATATATTGAAAATTCATAGTATTACGCGTTTATCTGCTCTTTAGATATTGTTATAAGACTTTCAATAAACACATGTCAGTGCGCACCCATGCATCAATGCATCGTCATCAGACCCCAATCAGTGTAAGTTTGTCATCCATCTGCAGAACAACCCTCATCTCGCGCCGTTTTCTCAACCAAATTCAATCCGGCAGCAACATTGACAAGGTTAAGTTGCAAAAGTCAAAGAGCTTGTTGTTTTGGAAACAAACAATTTGGTCCAGCAGAGAGAGCGAGTCTAAGTGGACAGCCTGGGACAGAGACGGCCATCAGACCCTTTCATTCTCTTCTTTCACCCCTCCCCACATTTCCACTGGCGCCGCGCTCAAATGTAGTTTGTTAAGCCGGGGCCAATGTCATAAAGCCTTCACTGTGTGTGTGTTGTTAACGTTTAACTCCTCTGTCACACACTTTGGTCACAGTATTGACCCTGTATTGCCTACAGTACGTCTCTGTGTTCATGTGTGTGAGAGATTTATGTGTTTACGCAAGTATAAGAGGGGCGAGAGGTGTGTGTGTGTGTGTCTTAGGAGAGGGCCTAGAACTTTCCTATTACTTTTCTCCTGCTCTCCTTTGGGCATTTGGAGCTATAAATATAGCTCAGCATGCTAAAAATGTGCAACAGAGTAAGTTGTGTGTGTGTTCATGTGTCTGTTGGAGACTTGCTCCTAGATATCAAAACTACATGGGTAAGAGTGTGGGCATTAGCATTAGGGTTTATTCAGAATCCAGTGAGTTTGTGTCTGTTAACATCTCTATTCTTTCACTTATGTGGCGGGAAAGTTGTATAGAGAAGACTTTGTGGCAATCCTAAAATGTTTAAAATTTTCTTTATTTTATAAAGTTTTTCGAAATTCTAGCTCGAATGCCGTGCACATGTTTGACTACAAAAATGGTTCAAGTCATTGGTCTTAATTTTCTCATTCTCATGCCACTTCTTGTATTAAAACATAACGATTTTTTGCTAAAATGGTGGTCCTTAGCGATTCATTAAATCATATACAGTACAGTAGTCAGCTGCTCCTTATTTTTGGGAATAAAAAAAAGTTACATGAAGTTAATATTCGTGTCTCTTGACAGTATATTGAGGTCTTATGAAATGAAACAGTTGGCCTGTGCAAGACATTTTATATTACTTACATTACTATTACTAGTAATCCATTGACTATTCGTTTCTGTTGTTCAGTTCACCATTTTGTTTCCATAATCACACAATGTACTCGGTTTATGAATGCTCATGTCACTAGCGCAATGATATAATGACTGTTGGAGGCTGCAAAACTAAATAAGTAGGCCAGTATCTTTGGATATGCTATGATTTAGGCTTATTTCGACAATTAAAGATATTTAAGATGCAAACCGAGAGGCTTGTGACTGTCCCATTGACTGCCAAAGTTCTCGTCACGTCATAAAATTCAGATTGAACTACTATTTTGACTACGTCTTTCATAGTTTTCTAGGCCTTGACAGTGTTTTTTACTGGGACAGTCATAAGAACCTCCTGGTTTACATCTAAAATATCTTAAATTATGTTTTAAAGATGAGCGAAGCTTTTACGGGAGTATAATAATAATATTTTTTGGTTGGAGAAACTCAACACAGTCTCACGACTAATTCATATGTACTTTACAAGGTGGCAAATTTTTGAGACAAAATATGGGTAAATAGGAACACACACACTTGTAAATATCCATTCTGACTCTTATCATGTGACTCGTCTGGGCTTTATATGTTGGTGGTCTTCTAATGACATCAGCACCCGTCTCTTTTGTGAGCATCAAACATGTGCTTCAGATTTCCCCCCAAAAATCAGTCATCTCAGACATTGATTTTGCTTCTTTCAAACACAAACTTGAATCTCTGGAAAGTTTCTCCGGTTGACGTCAGTTTCATGTTCTCAATCCAAATGCCATTTGTGAGAGACAAACTCCCATTTTGTGCTCTTGTTTTCTCAGATCAGCCTCTTTCCGATTTGTTCTGGACTGTGTAAATGGGATCAAAGTGCTAAGCGGTAATAGCGGAGTTTTGAGAAGAAAAAAAAATCAGGCTTTTCACAGGGTTCTCTGGGTCATTCTCTTAAGATGTTCTCTGTTTTTCTCTGTCTGTCTTTTTTTTCTGTTTGCTTTCTCCCACATTTCACTTTCTCTCTCTCTCTTTCTCTTTCACAAGCACAGTTCATTGGTCTAAGAGGTGTGTGTTTGTGTTCTCTTAAGACAGTTATTCAGATGCTATGATGTAACGGCTGCTTTAGAGACTCCATGCTTTAACACACACAAAATGTAACAAAAAATTCTAAACAGGAAGTTTAGCCGGGACATATCAAATGGCCCATTCCTTTTTCTGTTTAACAAACGTAAACAGTAGAGTACTACATTGCAGGTTTTATTACAAAAAAATAAATGCTACCACAGTGTGAAATTAACACCTATCAAACACGGGGAAAAGCCAACGTACTTTTCGTGATTTATGTTCACTTAACTTTCGGGGTGTCCTCGAATAGTCTTCGATTCGAGGGGCCTGATTCGACTCCCAATCTCTCAGTCGAATATTTGCGGTGTGTTATGATCATGCTATTGGACTATATGAACATTGACGTTTACAACTGAGGTTTATGTTTTAAAAGTAAATAATTTCTACAATAGGTGCTTATTTAAACATATGCTAAAGTGTATTTGTTTTTAACAAGGGACAAGATGTATAATCATCACTGTGGCATCAGCCATTAAAAAAACCATATTGGTCAACCTCTAATGCTAATGATCGTAGTCAGCTCCGCCGACCTGACCTGGCCATGCTAGATGATGAGCACAAAGGCTGCTGCGATACATTATCAGGAGAGAATTTCCTCTGGGGGTTAATGAATGATGAGCACTGTGTGTCTTTTAGTTAATGCCTAATTGGCGTCCAGCAGGTTGTGTGTGAGATAACACCTCTGAAATGTCAATTTAAAGATCAATTGTGTATTTTGTCCTACATAATATATATTATTTTCATTCTAAGAAAATATGGAATATTACATAACACAGCAAATGACTGGAATCACTTTCAGATTCTTTCACTTGAACGTTAAAAACAATGACAGCCAATCAGAATCCGCAGCTTGAGCATTGAGCGTTTAAAGGGACAGAAGACAGAATGAACAGAATATTGAACACTGTAAGAGACAAGTGACTTTAAAAAGGAATATTTCAGGCCTCAGGCCATTCAAGATGTAGGGGATCTTTGTAACAAGATTTTTTTTTGCTGAATTTGCTGGTAGTCAGCAGCTACCATAAGTTTGACAGTCAAAAAAGCATTTACAGCCAATACAATATTAATACCTATAGTTTCTGGTGATATATTGAGGTCTTATGAAGTGAAAAGATTGGTCTGATTTTGAAAGATCTGGAGGTACATTTTAGTTTTGGGTGAATTATTTCTTTAACACCCATAGTGCTAAGTTTTGCACAGGTAAACACCACACACATATTTTTTTTAGAAAATGTTGAAATCGAACTATTTTCGCATATCCGTTTGGTGCCGCTGTGACACAGAAATGACACACCTCGAGAGAAGGAGAAGAGGAAAGAGTCTGTTATTTGAGATGGAGAGGAAGAAAGGGCGCAAATAACTTTATAGAGGAAGCAGAGGGTGTTTGTGAACGGCAGTAAGTGGAAAAAAAAGTTTCCCGTTGAAGAGACGGAGAGTGTGATGGAGGGGCAGAGGTGTGCTGGTGAGGGGGTGGGAGAGGGACTGATAATGTGTCTTTTGTTTTTGAGGTCAATAGCTTGAATGCCTCTGGGATGGAAATATGTGTGGGACCCCGCTACCCGTCACCGACGCGCTTTACGTCTGACTGGAAGTGTTTTTTGTGCCTGCATATGTGTACCTTTTTACGACTGAGTATTAGATCTTCGGGTTTAATTCAAATTTAAAGCACAGGCTTTTAATAAAACTAAATGATATGACCTTAAAATCGCAAGAGCTGAGGTTTAATTAAATAAATACATTTGCTTTGTGTTAGGGAAGCATGCCACTGTGATCTGATTGTAATGCAAAATAATAATTATGTTTTGGTAATTTTTGGTAATTTTAATGCATTATATTTTATAATAACAATGTGGTGTCAAATTATTAATCGCAGCCAAAATCATTTTTTATTTATGTGTATGTATATAATTATGTATATGAGACACACACATACATTGTTTATTTTGAAAATATTTATATTCATATAAATGACATCATATATAAATATACATATATAAACAACTAATATTTTTCTTCTATATATACATGCATGTGTGTGTTTATATGGACGTTATAAATGTAAACAAGACACACGCATATATTATGTAAACTTTTATTTTGTATTTTCATTTTTTTTTTTTCAGTTTATGTAGCCCTGCTAGCTTTTAGAATGTGGAAAGTAAGGCTTTTTTTTGTCATTTGCATGAACATTGGGTTTGTTTGTGTGTGTGTGTGTGTGTGTGAATGTCTCTTGTGCAACAGGTGCCAGGGTGTCCTGTTCAGACCTGTATGTATGACATGTACCACATGCCTCTCCCACACAGTCTACATGACAGACCTGCAGTGACAGCATGGGAACTCCTTCCACACACACACACACACACACACACACATGCAGGAGAGCTCTGCAGGTTATGGACAAAGGCAGGTGGCTATTGGGATTGTGTGTAGTTCCTCTTTCATTCACATGAGAGAAACCCAATCCTTCGCACATTTCAGTCTTGGCAGCTGTGCCGAGGTGTGTGTATGTGTGATGCGTGTGTTAGTTCTGGATCTACGGTAACTCTTGGAATGTGATCAGTCGGTGTCCATTGTAAATATATCTTCAAGAGCCCCTGAAGTGGTTTGAAAAACTTTTTTTCTTTCTTGTCTTTGTTAAAGCTGCATGATTCATCAAAATCCCATCAAAATTGGAAAGCTGTAAGGGCTACTTGCAGTTGTAACACACACACACACAATTAAAAATTGGTGGCATATCGAAGGACTTTTCTTTTTAAAAAATCCAATTCCATTTAGTGTCTACTTTTAGTCTTTTTGTTAGTGGTATTATAACGAGGGATTTTTTCTTTCCAGATTAGAAAGCATTTGACTGGACAAACGCGGACATGCCTCTGAGTGTAAGATGAGTCATGAGTCCGCTTTCAGAAGTGAAAGACTGTAAATGTTAAATGGGTTTATACTTAAGGTTAATTTAGTCAGCATATAGATGAAATCAGAGCCCTTTAAGATCTTTAGGAAATATCAAAATTTGTAAATATTAGTAGTAGAGGCAAAAATATACTCATTTGCAGACACTGATATGTTTATGACTGTATAAACAAGAATAAGAGGGAGTGGGAAACGTCACAGAGGTAGATAGAGTGAAGATAAGAACTGTTTGATGAAAAATGAGACCATCTGGATATTATTATTGAAGGTGGGGAGTTTTTGTGGTTTCTGCTCAATGTGGGTGGAGCAAATTAAACAGGAAACTCACTTCTGGGCATCAGTGTGTCCATGCGTCTTTTGCAGCCTCCTTCTTAAAGGGACAGTTACACAAAACTCTCTCTCTTTTTAAGACTGTTGTTTCTTTCTAGTTGCTATGCTAAAATGTTTGGTGTGATAATGGGTCATAATGGATTAAAATTAAAGCATGATGAAATCTCCATTGTGTGTATTTCAGATCAGTGTGTATGCAGTGAGGAGACGCCGGAATGCACTTGTTTGTTGGCCCTTCATCCCAGTGAGGTGCGTAAATCCACAGCAAACCTGCAGCATCCCCTGCAAATCAGCCTTCAGTGTCCTGAGATCGTGTCTGTTCTAAACATGTACAAGACAATATAATACATTCAAAAAATAAAAACTATACTCTTTAAGCTCCTGATGCGGTTTCCTCCACTTTATAAAGGCTGTATTCAGGTCAGGTGACAAGGCTACTTTCACTTTCAAAGGCACATTAGCTGAGATGAGTTTCATCAGTAACACTTTACAAGGTTCATTAGTTAACAACATTAGTAAACTTGAACTAAGAATAAACAATACTTCTACAGCATTTATTAATGTTACTGTTAAGTTTAGCATTTACTTATGCATTATTAAAATAACAAGTAGTGTTTGTTAACTTGTTAGTTCAAAGTTAATGCAAACATTCAACAACTGTATTTTTCATTAACAACGATAATATAAATGCACTGTTCATTGTTTGCTCATGTTGCTTAATGCATTTAACTTTACCATATTGTAAAGTATTACGGTTCTGTCTTACTAAAAGTTATCGAGGATGGATAGTTTGGGTGAATTACTTCTTCAGGGAGTAAAATTAAAATAAAAGCTGAAACGTTACAATGGTGAGGGAAAAGCTCTGTGTACAGTCAAATACTATAGAATGTGTGTCACGTGTCAGTTTTGAATGTGAGAAAATTTGATAATGTTCAGTGCTTTGCTACAATCTGTATTGTTAAAAGCGCTATATAAATTAAAAAAAAAAAATGCAACGCTTAACATGGCCGATCGATCGCAGGTAACCCCGCCTTCTGAATAAAATAGCCAATCTGTAAAGTCAGCGTCATTAGAGGTTCTGGTTGCTATAGAAACAATCAGAGTTCTGAGACGTGAGCTTAGAGGTGCATGTGCATCTCGTCTGAGAAATAAGCCTTTAATAACTATTTGAGTAAAAGAAAAAAAAAAAACAATTGTTACACAGTTGTCAGATTTCATTTGTGATTTCAAATATGAAATTTAATCGTAAGCTTAGTGAACAGTTTGGGAGAATTTGAGGATTCCAAATACAAAGAGATAGGAGCAACCATAGGTATATATATATATATATATATATGTAGATGCATCATTAGCGACTGTTTCTGTGGGCTGCTATACGCAAGTCATCCACCATATTGTAGTGGTCTTGACTTGACGTTATTCATCATGGTATTCAGTGAATATTCAAAAGATGCCATAATCCTGCAGAGGATGGATCATCTGTGCAAACCTACAGTGTGATGAATGCCGTCAAGTGCACCGTTACAAAATGCTGGCCACATCTATGTGCCTGGATAATTTTTTTTAATACTTTAAAACATGAAACTTGGAGTTAAGTAAAGATTGACCTTTTATGTGCATTTTTACCTTTTATAAAGCATTTTTTTGTTGAATCAAATTCTTACATTTAATCAGTAATTTGTAATAATATAATAATAATACATCTATGCTGTTAAAAAATAAAATGTGTTTCAACAAAGTTCATCTTTGCATAAGTTGACATAAGGGACATAGAGTGTTTTAACCTGCAGTTACACATGCATAAATAATGTTTTGATATTTTAAAAACGAATTCGGTTATTGAATAACGATATTTGAAATTATTAAAAAAAATGAAAACTGCCAGCAAGTGTCATCAAGACAACTGTTGATAAGTGAGTCATAGCGATTGAACGGAATCATTTAAATGATTGATTCATTCAGATACCAAACACCATCATGTTGCTGTGTTTGGAATGTTTCTGTTAGCCAAATAGAGCAAAAACAGCTGTCTAAAACATCAGTGTCTTGGTTTTTGCCATATATTCCATAATGTCAAGATGTCTCACAAGTTTAATATCTGTGTTAAACATGCACAGATCTGACTCGCACGAACTTCCCCAAGAAATTAATGAGGAAACATAATTTGCAAAAAGTAACCTGCCAAACTGGCTAGTGATTTGATAGTGTTATTACTAGATAGATTAGATTAATAGATACTTCATAATTCTAACCCTACAACCATAATACATCCATCATGAAATAGCCTGTATATACACAACCACTCATGAGTTCAACAATACATTTTAATAATAACAGTTATACTTCCCAGTCCTACTGTGTGTGTCTGATTAAAAAATGAAAAGGGTTAAATATCATGTATATTACTACTAGAAAAAAGCAAGACATAATCTCACACCATCTGTCTTTTATTCTCTTCTCAGCTGTCTGCTTGCAGTCTCACTGACAGACAGACACAACATATTGCTGCAACCCAACCCCCTCGGTTTCCTCTCCATCACCAGCCAATCAAATGCACTCTGAAAATAAACTATCCAATCATGGCAAGCAAGTGACAAGCGGGGCCCAATCGCAGCTCACCAATGTGAACCAAGCGCAGCAGCAAGGACCTGCTGGCAACCAAGGGTCAAAGGGCAGTGGGTCTGGGAACCATGGAGTCAAATCCAACCAGATTTCTCCTGGCAACCCTGGACTGAAGAGCCTCAACCAATCAGGCGGTGGAGTTGGTGGGATAATGAAGACCAAGGCAAAGAGGGAAAGGAGCGTCTCCATGGACACGGGAGACCAAAGAGAGTCACTCACCCCTGTTTTGGAACCAGATGCCAAAGGTAGGCGTAATGCTGCTCTCATCCTTTGACCGATTGTCCACGGGCCGCCCACAGTCCGTAGACTGACTGTCTGGTGCTTTAAACACAGAATAGCATGGGGTTTCTTAAAACATCGTCTGAATAGCTTTACAGATCGCACGTAGAAGTAGCATACTTCCTTTTAGTTTGTAAGAAAATATTTCCAGTTATCTACTTCTCCCAAACTGGGTAAGACCTGCAGGAGTTTGTGAGGTGATGAAAAGCTAATAATGAATTCAATCATAAAAATGGCAAATTAAACTAATTGTATGGCCTCGCCATTTTCTGAGTAATACAGCTGACCAGTGGATGGTGTGTGCAAGACTTTTGGGATGAAATTAAGTGGTAGGAATTTTGTTTTCTTTTTTTGGGAAAGAAGTTTTAAGAGAGAAAATATTATCAAATCAGTAATCTATACATAAATTACTGCCATTGTGTAAATAATATGTGAACAAGTATAAAAAGTAACTAATTTGATCAGATTATAAGCGTTTTAAAATGTAATCAGGTACAATCCAGCATTTATTGAACATTAGTGCTTTTACTTATACAGTAAAAATACAGTGAAAAGTGTAATATTGTGAAATATGATCACAATTTAAAATAACTTTTTTCTATTTTAATACATTTTAAAATGTAAAAAGCAAAATTGATCATCATTACTCCTATCTTCAGTGTCACATGAAGGTGTTGTAATATTTGCTGCTCAATTACTTATGCTTAACAATTATGATGTTTTTGCGGAGTAAAATTGTTGTGGAAATTTGTGTAACATAATTAAAAAATAAAAAAAAAACTGTAAAAAATTATTGTGACTATTCAAAGCATCCTAAAATAAAATAATTGTATTAATAATAAAAAAGTAAATAAAATTGCTAATATTTTTAATCATAGTGTATCATGGTTTCCAAAAAAAAAACATTAGGTAGCACAAGACAGATAATAATGATAAGGACCAGTTTTACTAAACAAGGCAAATTAGCGTGAAAGTGCTAATTTCAAAACGGCTCAGATGGATGTGGACATTTCTGCAGGTGACACGGACACAACATCTCATTTCCATAATGACCAGTCAAATCTACCAAACACAGCAGAAATGACTGTAAAAGCCTGTTCACACCGGGACGAATATTACCAATGTTTAACACCTTGTGACTAAACAAAGAGCGCCAATGTGAGTGTGCACACTGAAGCATAAAATGGCAAGCGTCATAAAAAAACACCTTTCTGTTTCCGCATTAAAAACTGACTGACCAATGAGATTGCTGCTTTTGTTCATGTGCCTGAAGATGCTGAAGCCACAGTACAGGGATTGGTGTCTTACTGAGCACAGAAAGTAAGTAGAAGAAGATGCACCAATGCTTGAAATATCCATGTTTTTTTGCCAGTTAACAAAGAAACGTGTGGTTTTGACAAGTGCATCTTCTTCTTCTGTGTGACAAGCGAGTGGCAGAAGCATAAAAAGTTGTGTAGCGCCACTTTGTGTACTGGGTTATTTCTGTTTATCATTAAGCACCATCAGCTCATGAATGAATACTTGTGGAAATATCCCCTTCTACCACATTCTCTGTGTTCTCTCCTCTCAATAACGACACAGCCATTTCAAGCACGAAATAGTTTAATGCTGTTTTGGGGAGGTAAATAATGGCACTATTACCAGTCATTAGTTGATCACAAAAGATATTATATGGCGTTGCGTGATTCATACATTTTGCAGTTTGAAAGAAGAAACTCCCACAAATGGTACACAATAAGCGCAAATTTTTTGTAAAATCCTGACAGTACAATTTTAAAGCCAAAAGATTAGTAAATAAGTAAATTAGTAAATAGCTATTAGTAAATGTGGCCTAAATGTAGCATATTGTAATGGTTTTTGATTGTTCATGTGACACTTGAGAGTGAAATATTGATGTTGAAAATTCAGCTTTGAATCACAGAAATAAAAAGCTTTTTAAACACATTAAATATATATCAAAGCAACAGCTATTTTATACCAGTATTTCACGTTACTACTGTTATTACTGTACTTTTGATCAAATAAATGCAACCTTGGCTTCTTTAAAAACAAATAGACTTGAAAGAGAGATGGTGTTGGTGGAGAGTTGAATGCAGCACTGTCGGATTATTTTATGTTTCTTTCATTGGTGAGAAAACATTACAGTACAGCACATAATATAATAATAATAATAGTGCTCAGGCTGCAATGGAATGCGCTGATGACTAATAATGCTTTGCAAACTGTTTGCATGGAGTAAGGCCAATGCATGCATTTATAGGCAGGTAGGACAGCCAATTATAATCATAATAAATTTGATTGCACAAACATTTTATGGTTCTACACCTTCTACAGAATAAAGAAATAATAAACACATTTATACCAGTTAACTGACGGATGTTGTCACAAGCCGCACCTCTGTGGCTCTTCCCGGAACTCAGCAGCGGGAACCTTCGCCCGAGTTCTAACGTTCCTACCCAGAGACTTTTGACCTACGCACCTTGCTCAGCACTGCTCACAGGTGTTTGTTATTTCATGGACTATAAATAAGAGAGCTTGGCGATCGTTCGATGCGAAGTCTTGATTGCCACGATGTCATTTCCGAGCGTTATTCTGATTGTTATTCTGGTTTGATTATTGCATTGTATTCAGGTTCTTGATTCTCGCTGCCTGTCCTGACCTATTGCCTGCCTTTTCGACTTCGATCTCTGCTTACCTCTGACATCACTGTTCATCTGTGTTTCGACCATTGCCTGTTTGACTGTCCCTATTAAAAACCGCAAATGGATCCAACTGTCTCTGAGGATTCCTTACAGATGTTTTGGAACTAAATCACCTTGGCCTTTAATGATAATAATACTAATAACCCCACTTTTGCTTGCTCACAAATATCAATTTGTTGATATTAAAGTTAGTGTGTGAGATTCTGATACTAACAACGTTAATATGTTTAAAATAAGATTTTATTAATTTGAAAACTCACTTGTTTAGAGTCTTTTCCTGTCTGAGTGGACGGTTCTGTGTCTAAGTGGCCAGGATGTACAGTAATGTGGACCAGACTTTATGCCAATTATTTAAAGTCAGGCTATGCGAGACTTGTATAACACACATATACATATGATACTCAGTAGGTAGTGCACAGACAGACTCATTTTTCTCATGTATCACTGTATCTCTCGATCAACAATCTAAAAAAGGCCACACTTCTGGAATTCCCCTTTAAACTGGAAACACAGTAAAGCTGAAACTGGCTGTTTTCAGCAACCCCAAAATGCCCTGACCTTTCTGAGCACGTGTGTGTGTGTATGCGTATATGTGTGTATCAGATGTTATGCTCCTGGAACAGTGCCAAATGTGCAAGATCTTGTGTTTTCCTGTTGGTTGTCCTGTTGTGTGTGTCACTCACTAATTGAGCGGGGGTTGAGAAAGAGTCTGCGCTCAGACAGGAAGTAGAATAGAGCGGGGTGTGGAGAGACTGAGGGGGAGGGAGACTCAATGCAACAAGTTCCTGAATGTCAACAGGTCCCTTACTGCACACACACACACACACACACACACACACACACACAAGTTCCCTTATGTGGTTTAGTGATTCTGACAAAAACATGTCCGTGTCATATATATCTTCACACCAGCACCAAAAAATAAAATGTGTATATATATATATAATATATTAATATAATTAATTATTGTATTTTACAGAAATAACTGACCACTGAGATTTGTTCCTGTTGTTTTTTCAGTCATTTTGGCATTGTTGTCAAAACCGTTAAATACAGTTATTATTATTGTAATTTGTGTAGAGGTTTAACATTTTTCCAACTGTTAATAGTACATTTTCATATATAGATTTTTGCTATAGAGTGCCAAAAAGGCATTACAAAACCTAGGCATGTCACACACACACACACACACACACACACACACACGTTTTTTCCCATATATATATATATATATATATGTGTGTGTGTGCTAGTAATACAAATTTGAAAATAAAGAGAATGCTCTGTATGAGTAATTTTTTTAGTAGGTCTATTATTATATTTTATTCTTGGAAAAATAAAAATGCATGAAAGAACCAAAATGAAAAATGTTGTCATCATTGAAGCCGCGTTTGCATCACCAATGATATGTTTTTCTGCTGCTTGTCAGCAGTTGCTATACAGATCGGATGCTAGTCTGCGGTTCTAGTTCTGGTTGCCCTAGTAACCGTTATGAATGCCACTACCGATAGGATGCTGTTCAGTGTCAGTCCATGTTAACCAGGTTTTATACCACAGAAAATGAACATTCTGGAAGGAGAAAGTTAGACAGTGAGTAATGTTGCTCAGCAAAGATATCAAAGTGCTTGAGTTGAATGTGTGAATGAGACTTGTGCCACTAAATTACAATAGTGACAGCTGTTCACGTTGAAAATGTGCTTAGTTGTCATAAACATGCATATTGTTATTTATGCAAAACATACCTTCTTATTCTTTCTTTTGATTTGGGTTGAAATATGACCGGTCTCGTGAGATTCAGCCAAACTGCTTCTGTCCAATATAAAAAGCAATAACAGGTCTTCTCTTCCTGGATTGCGGAGGCGTGTTTTTCTTTTCGCTGTGTGTGTGTGCCATTTCTTTTTGTTTGGTTCATTGTGCAGTTCTTATTTTATTTCCATTTGCCTGGTGCTTTGTGTATGTCATGTGTGTATTAGACCGAGAGATCTGGGGAAATAACGGGGCAATAGAGTGATTTTGAGAAACTGAGTCATCTGGGCTTCCTGTAATAGCACCGAAGCTCTTCTGTGTGTGCATACACACTCTCGCTCTTTCACTCACACCTGTCTGGAAGGTAGAAGATGGGGTTCTTATAAGTTGATGTAGTAGTTGAACTTATGTTTTAAATATTTTTTATATTATTATTGGAGTTCACTTTTTAAAAATCGTAATAGTAATGTAAGTTTTCACCTTTCCTTAAAAATGTCTTAAATCAGAGCAGAACGTCTTAAATTCGTAAAATAAAGGCATTAGGGTAATGTTGCATGCATTGCAGATGTGTATCTACAGTAATAAGGTTTAATGCATTTTACCTGAGATGCAAGATATGAAGTCTTGTTTTCATGTGTTTATGCTTAAAACAAGAACAAATATCGTGACAAATTTAGACATTTTTGTAATTAATTTAGCTATTTTTCTGATCCCAGTGGCATATGCTTGTTCCTATTTTAAACGTCAACTCACTTTATTTTTCATTTTAATCTTAATGGTTTTAAAACTAGTGCTAATTGTACATTTGAAAAAACCTGCAGTAACTGAATACATTTATTTATAAATATTTCTTCACAAATAAATAATAGTAATGTACAGTACACTAATATGCATCATAATGTTAATGCAGTTTACTACATAAATCATATTTCTCATGATAGTATTAGTCATAATAGAAGTATACAGTTTCTTGTCATTTTTAAAATTAATAAAAAAAATAGTTAACATTTTTAATTACAGTTTATTGGAGCACGCTAGAATTATTTACATTTTAATTCACAATAATTTAAAATACAAATACTTTCCCCCCCCCCATCACAATAGTAACCATTAATTTTTTGTTGATAGTTGCTGTATTGGTTGTAGTTTTTATATTTTATTTATTCTTTTATATATTATTAAAGTGTAAAAAGTATTCCTTTTTTTATAATACTAAAATGTATTATTTTATTTTAAAATTTTTTTGTTTGTTTTTGTTTTTTGTCATAATGGTTAAAACAATGGCGAAGAGAATTAGAAATGGAAGTGAGAAATTTATAGTCTCTATCCAGCTCTTTTTCAGGAAAACTTTCCCTTCTCTCGTCTCTCTTTCTCTGCATATATTGTTCAGCCAATTGAAAAGCAAACAGAAAGGCATTCAAATGAAATGCAAGTCACCCATCCACTTCAGACCACTCGACTGCCACACCTGGAAAGGGCCAATGATTAAAGAGAAAGTAGACCAGAGAGAGAGCTGACTCACTCATTTACGTAAACTGATGTCTGCTGGGAACAAAAGAGGATGCAGAAAAGGTCAGCTCTTTATCTCTGGCCGCCGCCAACACTGCGTGCACAGGCCGAGGACACCACAACGCTCCCTCTTCCTCTCATTTTCACTCTCTCTCTCTCCCTTGTTTTCTCCCTCACTGTGTCTGGTATTCAAGGTTAGGGGATGTTTGAAGGCTTTGGAGGCCTTGTGTGTCCTCTCATTCCACTTACATGCCAAAACATTTCTGGAGCAGTCTGTGTCTGGAGTATATGAGAATGCTATCCATTTTAAAAATGCTTTGAGACGGATTGTGGGCGTTGGCTTATATCAGTGTGGAGAGAAGCCGTAATGTCTTATATAAATATGTGTAATTGATTCTAAATATGTTTACATCGCTGTACCTTTGTGTTTTTCCTAATGTTGTCCAGTAGAGGGAGTGATGCGCAGCAAACGCCGGTGTGTGCTGGAG
The DNA here is from genome assembly GCA_032357475.1 of Enteromius thamalakanensis. NCBI lineage: Eukaryota > Metazoa > Chordata > Actinopteri > Cypriniformes > Cyprinidae > Enteromius > Enteromius thamalakanensis. The sequence continues at coordinate 9,257,078 of JAUCMT010000039.1, read as the reverse complement.
AGAAAACAGCCGTACAGTGGTGATGAATGGTGCTCAGGGGCCGAAACTGAGGAAGAGGATGAGAAACCCCTTTCTGCCACTCACCGTGAGTTCACTCACACACACACAGCCTGCCAGTCTGTACCTGTACATAAATACGGTCTTATAAACAGTGGCGTGCACAGACATTTTGGGGGGCAAGTGCTCCAGGGGGAAAAAAGGGCACTTTTTGCATATGTGGAAAAC
>JAUCMT010000039.1:9237709-9256558 GCA_032357475.1 Enteromius thamalakanensis | reverse complement strand
AAAACACAGGTAGGTGAGTTTTATCAGGGTTGGAGCTAAACTCTCCAGTGCATCGGACCTCCAGGGTAAGATTTGAGGAACCCTGCTGTAGACTGTTTACACAAACGTCTGGTTGACGTTGTTGTCATAAAAAACACACAGTCCAGTGAAAAAAAAAAAAAAGCTAAATGTAGTTCAGCTTGCATTCATATATCAGAATTAATATATATGTATATATATATATATATAAAATAAAAGATTGAACTGAATATAATTGAATACTTATTAAAAATAATAGTGTATTTTACCTTTTTATTTTGCCTTATTCTGCATAACCATATTTTAGATCGCTTAGTCCAGCCTTAAAACCTTAACACTATCTATTAATTATCAGCAAATGGAATGGGTTTCAATTGAAAACAATCAACCATTCAGTTGTAATGGCACAAACATTTTAATAAATACATATTATAAATGATATACGGGTCTGTTTCTTCTGATCTAAGTTGTTTTGTCTAGTCCACATTGAACAAATATAAACTTTTTATTGTCAACATAATATAAACACACAGTTGAGCTTTTTCTAATATATAAGGATTTGATCCGTTTACCTCAAAACTGTTCTAATGAAATTACTCACAAATACCATTTCTATTAATTAGTGTCCAGGCAATTTCTATATATACTCAAGTTTTGTCAGTATCTGTGGTCGAGAGGCCAATTAAAGGTGGGTGGGGTCATCTTATCCCACGGGGCTTCTTGCCCCATCTTACCACATTTGTAGTAGTATCTGTTCACCTCTGTAAAAGTTTACTCAACCATGACGACTTCCACTTCTGAGAGCCCCGGAAATGTAAAAAAACATTAATTGCACACCTATGCACACATAAAAAGTATAAATACACAACTATATAAAAAGTACATCAACTTTATGTTGATGAGTTTTTTTTTATTAGCTTAAAGTTTCAATAGATAGACGAGCCAACAAAACTTTTTGTATAAATGCACAGATCTTAGCCAACCATCCGATGTCAAAAGAGCAACACTTCACACTCTGTTAGACTGCTTAATCTCAACGCCTTACATTCTGTGTGTGTTTGTGTCTGAAAGTATGGTTGTGCATCCGTCAGTTGCTGACCACAATCCTGGAGTGTATGCGCCCTGCACTACCTGTTATTTTGTACCAGAGAGAACCTGAGAAAGAAGCATTAGAAGACTTGTTTGCATAGCAAACAAAAAACAGACAGAACCAAACAGCCCTACTAACGGTTATGAACTGAACTGCTGCTTCCATATCATTCCATATAAACATGGTGCTAAAAAAGACTTTTTTAAAAGAAGTAAAGGTATGGTCACCGTGATTTTGCTAAGACATGATCCTGGATCAACATTACTGTCCAAAAATCCCAATCCTTACCCTTAAACCTACCCCTATCCAAAAATTATGCCAAAGTCAGTGGGAAATGATGGCTGATTAACAAGGGCGTAGAAGCACCCAACCATGATTATAACCTAAAACAGATATTTCCAGAAAAGTTATTCCTCAATTCTGATTGGTTGATTGGAATGTTGTTCTAGGATCAACAAGGATGTTGATCCAGGAACATCTTGTACTTGGTGAAATCACGCTCACCATGCTGAATTGTTTGATGCACTTAAATTTCATTGGTCCTCGTATGCATCATCAGTGTGGTAGAATTGAATGTGTCAGAGTATATGAAACTACCACTGCATTGCAATAAAGAGAATAAAGGTGGTGTGAATGTTCAATTTTCATAAAAACATCAAATTATTATTTTGTTTATTACGTTTGAGTTTGAGTTTTGTTTTTGTTTTTTAGCACAGGCCAAAAAATAAAGAAATAAAGAAGTGTCTTTAAGGGACTGTCCGGCCGAAAAAGGTTTTGTCTTCATTTAAAGACACTTACTGTATATTTACGCAAACCATTGTAGGTTTTGTGCAAAAAAGTTTATCTGATTATCAGCCTTAGTCAAAATTAATCTTCACTGTACAGTATAAAAAGGGGTTCAATAAAAATGAATGGGAACTGAGGCCGTAAATATAATGCCTAATGAATGAATGAATATTATAAAAGTAACTAAACTTGCCGTTTAATAGAATTATAGGTATTACATTGAGCTTTAAAGCTATTTTCCCCTCTTGTGAAAAAGAGCCTTATCTGTTTATAGACACATGATTGAAGGTGTGTCATGAAACATTACCTGCAGAAGCGCAACACAACACCCCTAACAAACTCCGTATTGACCTTTAAGGAAAATGTCTTACTCTGTGACCTTGACTTTGCCAAGTCATATCATAAATGTTAAAACATTAAGATGAATCAAAGGTTAAGAAATTAATTTTGTGTGACATTCATGAGACAGAACATGGCATGTTTGTTTTTCATTTTGTTCAAATCAAAGTGTTTCATATCTGCCCACATAAATTCATGACGTAAATGCTAAGCCATTAGACATTCATAATAGAACTGAAGGTCTGGGGAGTTTTCTGTGGGATTTAGCTCCTCCTTGTGGTTTTCCAGAAGATTTTATGATAGTAAACAAACATTTAGGTTATTAGAGTGTAATTTCATAATAATGATAATATTCAGACAGTTTGTAATATTTATGATTAATATTTAAAAATATATATATATCCTATGTATTTGATAAATAAATAAATAAAAACTCTCTTTAAATGATGGTTGGGCGTACATGTACAAGAATCACTGCATCCCGTGTAGTTTTGTGAAGAAGAAAAAAACATGAAATATGTCATTAAGTGACTTGTGTAAAATGCATAACTGCTGTATGTAACAAGATAGATCTTCTGCCATTACAAATATTGTATCACTAATTCACTTTTATTGTTAATCTTCTCACAGGTGATCATGTGATGTGTCCTAGTCAGGGCCACTCTGGTTCATCTGCCACAGGCCATGTTGGTGATCCTGGAGGTCCAGCACAAGGTGGATCTGGTATTCGCACAGAACTGCATCCTCGTCCCCCTCAGCAAGTAGTGTATGTTTTCACCACCAGCCTAGCCAACAGGTCAGTACGATCACTTTATTCAGATCCAGTAATTTCTGGAGTCTGTTTTGAACAAATAGGATATTTAACATACTGTACATGCCATGTCTAAGGTGGAAATTTCTGTGAAAGCCACAACAAAGGAGTTGATTTATATGCACGTATCATCTTAGCAGCCAATTTTCCACCAAACTCGTTTAGCAGGTGTAGGAGTGTTTTTTTACAAGCTAATGTCATGTGACTGAATAGAAAACTATTAAAATAACAAGAAACAGTTTTCCCCCCTATTTTTTTCTTTTTTGTTAAGTAGTTTTAATAACCCTTTTATTTTGTGCAGTGCTGCAGAAGCAGTGATGCATGGCCACACAGACTCCATCCTCTTGTATCACCAGCAGAATGTCCCTCGTACCAAGCTGGAACAGGTCTGTATGTACAGACACATGGTGTACCTACATACCCTTATATTTTTGTTATATTAGGGTTGTGAATTACATGGGTTTGTTTATGTTTAATCACAAGCCATGTTCTTAAGTTCTTTAAATACTAACATAGAGTGGAATAATTTTGTCACAGCATCCCCACTTGCAGGTGCTTGGTGGTGTGAGGCACTGCATTTGTTTAAATAGCTATTTAAATCACAATAGTTATCTTTGTTCCTGTTTTTATGAGAAACAGTTTTTATGAGAAGTCCAAGTCTTTTGTGATTTATTGAACTGAGATTAATAGTGGCATTAACAGCTCCCCTTTCTTTCTTTCTTTCTTTCTTTCTTTCTTTCTTTCTTTCTTTCTTTCTTTCTTTCTTTCTTTCTTTCCTTTTTCGTATCTGTCTAAACAGTCTTCTGGCATTGGAAAACTCTCCAGCCTGGCAGAGCAGATTAGCTCTAGTCACAGTCCGCCCATTGGCACACCCAAATCCCAAAGTGGTACGCCCCGGCCAGCTTCTGTTGGTGGAGTTGTTGGAGGACACCTTCCAGGCACCAGTACTCCTTCTTCTACAGGCCATCCAGATGGTGAGCCAGCCCAAACCCTCAGAGGAGGAGGAACATCAAACAGCAACAGCCGCTCTGCAGTTCATTTACTGGGCCAAGGAAGTTCCGGTCCACAGTCTGTGGGAGTTTCAGGACCAGACGGAGTGGACAGGGCAGGTACAATTGCCCACCATGGAGCAGGTGTGTCTCCATCATCAAGTCCCTCTGCATTATCTGCACACCGTCAGAGCGAACCGGGCCAACATGGAGGGCCAGGAAACACAGATGGCCTCTCTAAAGAACAGTTGGAACATCGTGAACGCTCTTTACAGACTCTTCGAGACATTGAGAGGTTGCTTCTCCGTAGTGGAGCCGGAGCAGGCCATGAGGAACCAAGAGGTCCTAATGGCAATCCTAATGGCACTAATGTTAATAACAATAATAGTAACGATGGAGGTAGAGTTTTGGAAGATGGTGAGAATGGTGGGGGGAATACTGGTAATTGCCACAGCAACAATGCTGGTATGCCTGGTATGCCCCCTGTTGGTGGAATGAAAAGGTATGAGGAGCCATTACAGTCCATCATCTCACAGACACAGAATCTTGGTGGGCCTGTATTGGATGACTCACTGATGGGCCCACACCATGTTATGCCACCACATTCCCACCACCTCTCCTCACCGTCAGGGTTAGATATGGGGCCCCTTCTGGGACCTGAAGGTGTAACACCAGAGCAGCTAGCTTGGAGGAAGCTGCAAGAAGAGTACTACCAGGAGAAAAGGCGGCAACATGAGATGAACCCTCACCAACATCCCCAACATTTCCGCATGATGCCAGAGATGGGCATGCCTGGGGGGCCTCAAATGCTGATCAGGGGACCCCCACCACCATATCATAGTAGACCTGGTGATCAACAGTGGGGGCCTGGGCCAATGGTAGGGGGAGGAATGGGAGGGAATTCACGACTAAAAGACATGCATCAGGAAGGTCCTCGAGGGCCAAGGTTTCTTGGACAGATGCGAGGTCCTTCAGGTGGTGGGGGTTACCCAGAAAGTCCTGGAGGAATTCTAAGTATGGAGGGGCTGGGGCCTCAAAGACCTCCAAGGCCAGGCATGGGCTGGCTAGATGAGATACCTCCAAACATGGGTGGTGGAGGCCCGTTTCATGGGTGCTATCCTCCAGGGGGGCCTGGTGGACCTCCCCAGCCCTTTCAGGGGGATTTGGATCGCTCCATAACGCGGGAAGAGATGTTCCGCAGACTCCATAGATTGGACTTGCAGCAAATGTCCAGACAGCAACAGCAGGCAGGACTTGGAGGTCCTAGGATGATGGATAACACTGGGGGACCAGGCTTCCCTAATCCTGGAATGGGAGGAGGCCCGCCCTCCCGTGGTGATCCAATGGATTTTCCTGGTTCTCGGACTATAATGGGCTCCCCTATTGGTGGAGTAGGTAGTGATGGTGGCCCCACAATGAGAGATATAGTTGACTCTCCTTTAGGGGGTAATCTCAATATGAATATGGGCATGAACATGAATCCACAGGGGCAGCAGCTGTTGGTTCAGAAGCTGAGGGGGGGTCCTGGAATTGGTGGACCGCTTGGGGAGATGTTGAGCCCTGATGACATCTCCCGCATTAGGGCTTCACAGAATGGCCGGGGTGGTGCAAACAAAGGAATGATCCCTGGTCCAGATGGACCTCTTCAGTTTCCCAACCAGAGCACCTTTCCTGGTAGTCAGGGTGATGGCTCATATATGCAGCAGCCAGGCCCTGATATGTTTGGACCAGACCAGCCAGGTCCTCCACACATGAGCAACACATCAAGACTTAGCCACATTCCCATGAACCCTGACCCAAGAGGTACAGACATTGGTGCTCGACATCCTCCTGATCTGCCTATTAGTGTTAACCCTATGGGCTCCCCAGCTATACCCCCATCTCACCAGCTCAAATCGCCCTCTCTTAGTCAGGAGCCATCACCCCTCATGCCGTCGCCCTCAGCAGCAGGTCTGAAATCACCCAGCCAACTACCACAGAGTGGTCCAACACACCCTCCTCTACCAGCGGCCTCTGGGGCTGGAACACCCTCTTCGACTTCTATCAAATCCCCTCAAGTAATGGGCCCTTCTCTTGGTCTTCGTTCACCGTCTGGCTCCCCTGGACACCTTAAATCTCCAACCATGCCTGTTGCTTCACCTGGATGGAATGCCTCTCCCAAGACTGCTATGCCTAGCCCTGGGGGGCCTCCTAGTGTCAAGGTCGCAGGCAATGGAGGTAGCAGCTCTACTGATACAGGTAAAGTTACAGGTACTGATACAGGTGTTCACTGAAATTTTAATTTTGTGGGGGGGGGTTCAGGGTTATGTGTATATTTGTGCTATAGCAATAATTATGTTTTTGTTTTGTTTGTCATTATTTTTGTTTATATTAGGTATGTCCCTGCCACCTAGGAGTTCCAACTCAACACCCATCAGTCAGCCTTCCAACTCTATCAATCCTAGTCTGCCTTTCACATCCTCGCCAGATGCCCCTCCATCCCAGAATCCTTTATCCCTAATAATGTCTCAGATGTCAAAGTATGCCATGCCTAGCTCCACTCCGTTGTACCATGATGCCATCAAGACGATCGCTACATCAGATGATGAGATGCTACCTGATAGACCCCTCCTACCTGGAATCAACATGTCAGGTACAGATTTTACAGTACATTTGATCATCTGTTTCAGAATCTAAAACTAACACTACATTATTTTCTTCTCCAGATCATCATTTGATCCCATGTTACACTATTTTATCTTGTTTTCTTTATCAAAAAAAAAAAAAATGTTTCATTAACATCATTACATGTAACCTTTTTTTCCAGTAGGCAACATGGGAAATCACCAGTCTACGCAGATGCTTCTCAACTCACAGGGTTCAATGGGACCTCACAGCGGTCCGCAAAGTCCAATGGGAATGGTTCTCCAAGGAGGTCCACAACTATCCCACGATCCTTCGGGACCTATGCTCCCATCCCCTAACCCTATGGGAATGCCAGGAATGACCTCAGCAATAATGGGTGGTGGAGGGGGACCTCCAGATGGAATAGGGCCTTGTAATGTTTCCCCGATGCATCCCCAAAACCAGATGGGAGGATTCCCTCGCATACAGGGACCTCTACACTCTCCTATTGGTGGAATGGGGCAGTACCCCCAGCGCCCGGAAGAGGTTTTACCACCACAACAGATGCACCTTCTAAGCAAAGGCATGTCTCACCAGCGGCCTCCTCACCAACCAGACTCTTTTCCATCCATGCCCATGGGTGATGGTCCAGACCTAAGTGAGGTTATCAGGCCTACACATACAGGCATTCCCGAGTTCGATCTTTCACGTATCATTCCTGCAGACAAGCCCAGCAGCACCTTGCAGTACTTCCCCAAAAGCGAAGCCATGTCCCAGCCACAGCAAAATCCACACCAGGGCCAGCTGCCTCCACAGGCTTCTTCTGCTCATCTTCTTAAACAGCTCTCCTCGTCTGGACCTCCCCATAGCAGCATCCCCTCCTCCAACCCTCATATCGCGAACCTACAGAACATGATGGCTGAGCAACAGCTGCCTCTACACCCTTCACATTCTCATTGTGGGATGCGTCCAGGTATGGGCATGCCTCAGATCAGCTCCAGGGGCATGGGATCAGGAGGTGGGATGGGGCCCATATGCCACCCAGGGCACATGATGGGCAGGACAGGCATGTCTCCACAACAACAGCTCCAGCAACAACATCACCATCAGCAGCAGCAGGCCATGATGGCCAACAACCTCTTGCAACACCCATCCCACCCTCCCCGTGGCATGCTGTCTCCACAGCAACACCCTCATAATCTTATGGCACAGCAGAATCTAATGATGATGCAGGCAAAGCAGAGGGGTATGGCTCTCCCTGTGGAACACTTTGGCCAGCAGGGCACCCTTATGTCCCCTCAGGGGCCTATGATGGGACCTCCACATTCACAATCGGGCATGATGGGCCCCCAGAGTCTTAGACAACGGAGCATGTCCCTGGACAGCCCATTGGGCTATGGGCCTGGAAGTATGGCCAACATGCCCTTTTAATCTGGTTTCTCTGTAAAACTGTAAAAACCTTGTTTCTTAATGGCTATTTCTCATTTGGACATGTTTTTTTTATTGCCACTGACTAACTGTGGCAATCAGATGCTAAAAATTATGGTTTTAGTAATAAATGGTTTTAGTATAATTTCTTGATGCTGAAGTTATCTTTTGGTGAAAAGAAAACTGTTGAGGGTTATCATTACAGTTATGTACCACAATCTGAAGCCATTTTTTAAGATAATTGTAAAAATTGTATATTTCAGATCAATGTGTTTGATTGCAAAAGGCAAAAGGCAAAAAGCCTATGGGTTTCTATGTTCTAATTACATTCTGGCTACCAAACTGGTGTGAAGGTAATGTATAAATATCTATACATAAATATAATATATATATATATATATACATATATATATATATATATATATATATATATATATATGTGTGTGTGTATGTATGTATATATATATATATATATATACATATATATAGTTGCTGTAAATAAGATGCAATTTGTGCTTGTTTGCAACTGTTCTGTATACTGTGTTTTATTAGAAATCTAATTACAAATATGAAAAAAAATCTGTTCACTTGTTTTTTGTTGACCTTGTTTGATGTGTGTAAGGGTACATTTTTGACTGATAAGTGCACGCACAAAAAACAGGACATGGAATCATATCACTTTTTATTGTAAATCGTATCACTTTTTATATGCAAAGCACTACAACATTTCATTTACTATGCTTAGTTTTGCTTATTAATGAAACTTAATATGATCCAAATTAATATGATTTCAAGCAAGTGAATGCATTTATTCATGTGCAGGGATTGGCTCAGCATGCAGGTAAAGTTGTAAATCACAGGTAGTTGGTGATTCAAAGATCAAAACAAAAACATATGTTCTGTACAAAAATATCTAGCTGCTAGATTGCCGCTAGCTTATTAGATGTATTGGGTACTCGTTGTAGTACTAACAGCCTCTGAGACTGATACCCTGTTCAAATTCTTTGTGTGCTGACCTGACAGGCACACACGCAGACACTTTATCTTTGCGAGCAACTGCACAAGGTCTCTTCGGAAACGGACCCCAATGAAGGCATACAAGACTGGATTCAGACAACAGTGGGAAAAGCCAATGCTCTCTGTGACCATTATCGCCTGTTTCAGTGTTTCGCGAGTATCACAGGTCTCATGCACAGCACCCAATTCCATCAGTGTATTTATAAAAATGATGATGTTATATGGCAACCAGCACAAGCAGAAAACCAGTGTAACCAGTAGGGCCAGCCGAATTGCTCCCCGTTTCTCCAGACTCTTCTGGCTTTGGCAAAGAGTGATGATTACAGTGGTGTAGCAGTACCCCATGATCACCAGAGGCAGGACGAAGCACAGTAGGTGTGTGATGAAGCGGCTGGTCAGCAACCAGTTGTGTGCATGGATGCCATGGTTTTGGTAAGAACAAAATAATCTGGAAGGGTTGTTCTTCTCTTTCGCCACAGACAGAAACACAGTGTCGGGAATGGTCACAAATAGACACAGCAGCCAGAGAAGTGCACAGGTAAGGTGAACGGTCCTAGGTCGACGGGTCTGGAGACTGGGAATGGCGTGCACAATGGCGAGGTAGCGATCGAAGCCGATGCATGCTAAAAGCAGACTCCCACTCACCAGATTTAGGCGATAAACAAGGCCCACTAGCTTGCATATGAAGTTTCCGAAAAGCCATCCGGCTACCCCTTCAGTAACTGCAAATGGTAAAGTGAAGAGGAGGAGCAGGTCAGCCAGTGCCAGATGTAGCAGATAGATCTCAGTGATGCGTAGGTTCCTACGCCGTTTAAGCAGAACGGTCAAGAGGAGGCCATTTCCTATCAGGCCAAGCAAAAAAACCACACCATATACCAGAGGTTGAAACACGGTGCGAAACAGATGCAGTTGGTTACTCGTATGATTGCAGATATACGTTATTCCATCATCAGGTGCTGCTGATACATTTTCATAGTCTTCTTTGTACTCTGGAAAATTCTGAGAGTAGATATTTGAGTTAGATCAACAGTTTCTTTTCTAGACATTGCAATATTGACAAAAGATGGCAATCTTCAGTAAATAAATCTGATGATTATTATATTATTCATAGTTTGCATCCTTGAATCTTATTAATCATTTAATATTTTTTTAATTAACTAAAAACACAAACACTAAAAACAAAGGTTTTATATCCACTTGTCACATTTACAGGAAGTCATTAAAAGGAAATCTCACTTCCTGTGTTTTTTTTCCCTTCTTCAGTATTTAAAATGAAATTATTAATAATACAATTAATTATTATTTATTTACAACAACAATAATATAGCAAACTGTGATTAAGACAACGTCATTTACAAGAAACAAGCTAAAGATATTACATGTGGGCTATATTTTTGCTGTTCTATTTAAAATGCATTTAAAATTGATAAAATTGATTTAAAATAGTATATTTCTCTATTTAATTATTTATTACAGGATGCAAATTGAATCAGTGATGACTACCGGTTCACAGGAGACATTTAACCTTAAATAAAACCCAAAAAAGGAAAAAAAAAAAAAAAAGAAGAAGTTAGAGTTCAGAAATACTTACATCCAAAACGACGTACTCTGTCATTTGACTCATATTTGTGTTGATGAGGTTAACAATGCTATTCTCTCAGAAGTGTATGTCCTCCACTCCGGGCTGAAATGCAGTTTTTCAGTGATAAACCCCTCTGAACAACCAACCCAAGATTTACGCTCAAGACTCAAGACACGCCTTTTTCATATATACCTCCACAAGGACACGCACTTAGCTTATTTGAATTCTTTACAAAAACAATGAAAGAAACCCACACATTTCCTTTACAGAACAAAACATCTCCCACTATACAGCAGTTCTGATTTATAAATTAAAGTGATTTATAGAGCACTGATTAGCACAGTTTGAACATTTGCACTAAACTTTTTTAACTTCAGCTGATCATTATAGCTGGTGGCTGCAGTGGCTGACCAAATCTTAGCACCTTACAGGTTTTCTCAGCAGTCAGGCTTGGTTACAAGAACTTCACCAAAACTGAATTACAATAATTTTTTTTTTTTTTTTTTTTTTTTTTTTAAGTAAGGGAAGAATTTAACCAATTAAAATAATTTATGTAGCAACAACATCTGAGAGTCCACAAAAAACAACATTTTTGTTTAAAATGTTTCCCAAGTCAAATTATTAATTATACATATTATAAAATTGGACTCCACATGAAATCTGATAAGTAGGTTATAGTTATCGTGTCTTGCTAAGGCAAGTGCAACTTTCACTATTGCTCATATTTGAGTGTTAGATGTACCTTCAACATATGAAACCTCATTAACCACCTGCAACATTCTTGCATTGTGGCAGTGACTTTTGCATGGACAAAAACTTGATTTTTTTTTAACCTAGCTGTGAAAATAACTGCTACAACCATGAACACATGATGAAAGTGTGAAGCTTGTTGGAGTGTCTCCAGTTTACTACCTAGGAAAAAAATATTGATTTTGAATCCTTGTATCATTCGTCCTTTCCATTTTCAATTGATAAATGAAAATCAAAAAATGAAAATCTGATTTTTTTTTTGTTATTTGATTTTAAATCAGAAAAGAAAAATTAATTGACTTGTATTTCATATTTTAAAATTTCGTTTTGGATCAAAAATACAAAATTGAAAAGGGTGACCGGGTCCGTGTATCATCTGATCAGTCGTTATTTTAATTAACACTGATAGTGGAAAACGAGGCTGCGCCTATTTTCGTTTTTTCGTTTGTACAAAAAAGTAAAAAAAACATGAATACAGCTTAATTTTTAGTTTTTGGTTCCATAGTAGGATAATAAATAAACGGCTTAAATATTAAATTTCTACATCGGGGGCGGGATTTAAACGCCCCTTTTTGCTGATTGGTCAGCCGAAGATCAAACCATGATGTCATCTTCTTCAGTTCAGCACAGCAAAATAGTAGTCTCTGCTACAGGTTTGCGGATTCATAACCTGTTTTATTGCAATTACATTACATAATTTTAACTGCTGCATCACTTTCACTTTGATTGACTTCGCGTTTGTCTGCTTATTGATGTAACCCATCGCAATTTATTGGAACTCTGCACTCGGGCAATTCACCTGTTTTAAAGATTATCTTCTTTCTATGAGACACACACATACATGTCCTGCTTGCACTTGCCCATTTAATTGCAGAGAATGTTTGTTTCTTTTCTTTTTGAAGCTGATGCAAATCTGTCGTAAAATAACTTGTGGTGTAAGAGTTCTGAGGGTATATGGGTTTGGTGAGAAACAACAACCAAAATGGCAAGTTTTTACTTCTATGAAAGTCTCCTATTCCTGTGCGGGTGGGCAGCAGCTCGCGTCTCGTTCAAGCGCATTGAGAGATACAAGAAGACTACATTATAAAAACTCAAGAGTATGTATTTTAATATCTCTGTTATTCTGCGGTTGTCAGTCATTACAGTTTGTTGCGTGAATGTTATAGGCATATACCCAAGTCAATGCATTCTTTTCTTTTTTAATTTTACAAAAATAGACTATATTATTTTCAAGAACAGAACAGAGGAATGATCGATGACGTCACCAGCTCAGATTTGGTTGACCAATCTGCAAAAAGGGGGCGTGCCATGACAACCACAAAGTAAAACGAATTATAAATTGGTTTATCCCTTTTCTAAACGTGAATCAAAAATCAAAAATTGAGCCAAAATCAGTTTTTTGCGCTTTTTTGAACAAATGAAAAAAAAAATAGGCGATGTTTTTTTTCCACTATTAATATTAATTAAAATAACGAATGATCAGATGATACTAAATCAGGGTATCTTATACACGGACCCCGTCACCTTTTCAATTTTGCATTTTTGATGCAAAACGCAATTTTAAAATATGATTTTTTTTTTTCATTTTTCGTTTCTGATTCAAAATCAAATAGCAAAAAACCAATCAGATTTTAATTTTTTGATTTTCATTTATCAATTGAAAATAGAAAGGACGAATGATACACGGATTATTTTGAATCCCTTGTTACCACTATATTGTAGCTTTTAGCTAAGATCGAACTATAAAATCCATCTATCTATTTTCCAATAGCTTGTCCTGTAAAGTTAAAAACCAAATTCAGTTCACTGTGTGAATATACATCAGTCTAATTGATAAGCAAGAGTCATTTAGCTACTTAATGCAATTAACTATCTAAGTAACTATCTGAAACCCACAGGTGTCTCTATCAACAGATTCCTACTTTGTACACACCCGACCTCTTCAACTATCATGAAATAAGTAATAATAATGATAAAAAGTTATGTTTGTAGGCATCTGTTTTAAATCACATACATTGCCACCAATGCTGTTAACTAATTAAATGACTCACATGTCAGGTTTCTGCCAAAAGCCAAGATAAAAACAAGATCAGGTAAGAAATAAACACCATGTAATTATAATATATATATATATTTTTAAAAAAGCATCTTATACGCCTACAAAGGACGCAAACAAATCAAATTCAGCGCATATGCAATATTTATTGTTTTAAAAACAAGACATATAAAGTATATGTGCCATGCATTCAACACGAAAGCAGCCGTAAAATGTTTTTTATCAATAATTTTACTAAGCGTAGTGTTTTTGTGGATTACATGGGGCTCTCATGTGACTGATATGGGAGGGTTTAAAGATGACTGGAAGCCATCTTACACACTCGCTTTACACCCCTAAATATATGTCACAACTCTATACACCTATAATTCACAAACACAAACACACAGAAAGAGATTCTCAGCCACATCTGGTAAGTTTGCAGAAAGTTGTATTCGTGTTGTAACGTTACAAAATTTTAAGTAGCCTTTCTGTTTTCGTTGTAACGTTAGCTGAGTGTTTACCTACAACGTTTCTGTTGTGCCTGCTATATTTTTGGCTCAGCTACAGCATTCGGGGATTGCTTTAGTAAGAAGTAAATATTTTCTATCAACTGTATTGACGTTTGTAAAGATAAGCGTTTAGTCATTTAGACCGTTAATGGAGAATCTGTGAGGTAAATTCGAGTGCGGCCTGTTTGTGCAAGCACAAGCTAACAACCTCGCGCACAGCACTAATATATTCTTAAACTTTTCATTTAACCTGCATTTTACCCACAACAAAAGCAATGTATAAAGATGGTATTATTATATCGGTGTTTCCTAATTTAAACAGCATGCTACTTTTAACCTTTACTGTTCTGAAGCCCTCAGCGGTAGCTGCGTAACGTTAGCTAAATATTAGCATTAGCTGCGTGACAGCGACTTTCGCGTTGTGTGGAGACAAGACGGATGAAATTGAAGTGTTTACCGAATGACAAATGAGGTGCGTTGTTATGCTTTGGTTTACCGTGTTGGGTACGCGAGTTTCGTAAACTAGACTTTCGGTTAACTTCATCTAACGTTACAGAACTGAAGTGTAATTGCGTTGTCTCTAGTTTTAACCGGATTCCACAGCTGTTTAACCAAAGTACCACTGCACCTGTTTTTAAAACACAACATCAGCGAATACTAACTATTAATGTTTAGGAAATCTGTGAATGGTTTTGTATAAATGAGGTTGTTTTTAAAATGAGGCCTATCATGTTGACTTCGTGCCAGGTGCTGCTGCCATCATCCCTGAGGTTAGATTTGACATTTATTAGGTTTGTGTTTAAGTTTGTTCATGTATACAGAATGGGCTGTTTTCCCTTTTATCGAGTTATTCACAATTTGATTACAAAAGAGATTTGATTTGACAACATTTACTTTGCCATTCTCCCAGAGCCTTTTTTTTCTGTAGTGTTTAGTTGCTTTAAATTTAGTTAAAATGTGCTGCTTTAATGCCACACGATATATTGGGTAACGTTACTACACACATTTGTCTGTATTAGTGGTAACATTAGCTATAATTAGGACACGTTTTACTACTTTGAGATACAATAGGTAACCTCTCTGGAAACGTTACCTGGGGGTATATTTTATAGTCAATTATATTCTAGAATATTTACAATATTTGTTTTCCCTAAGTGTGCGACAAGAATGATGTTAAAGTAAACAATGATTAAAAAGTTGAAAAAATACAAATATTTGCAAAGTGCTATTATTTATTACGGATTTTTTGTAATATTTGTCGGTGTGTGTTAATTAACAATTAGCGATGCTTTTTTATTTTTATTAATTTCATCTAATGAAAATACAGTTAAAATTGTTAGCTTGGCTTTTAATTTTAATAATGTAGGCTAAATGCTGAAATAAGCTTTTTTTTAATTTTAAACCGTTGTTAGTTGACTAATCATATCGGGAGTTGGGGATCCTTGCATTGTCTGGGTACAGGTTTGCGAAACCTTTGTCACATTTGTTGGGTATCGGTGTTGACTAAACTTTTGACTTGTGGTTTTGTTTGACATTTCGTGCCTATTATGATGTTCTTTGTTTTTTACACAGGTTGAAAACCTTTCGAAATCATTGACTAATTGGAGAGAAAGGAATGGACAGAATAATTGAAAAGACTAACACTGGCTTCCTGGCCCCTGGTCTGTGAGACTTAACTTTTGCAATAGGAGGGATTCACTCATTCATGGAAGGATAATTGAAGCTAATCTTCCTCCTTATAATATCTGTGACCTGTTGCTTGAGTGACACTGATATTGAGATGTTTCACAAGAGACTTGCATATTGAGGAACGATGAACTGGTGAAAAATATCGCTTTAACTTTTTTTGTGCGCTTTGGACACTGAGAAAGCTGTGGGAAGGACAACTTGCAATTATTATTTTTTTATTTTTTTGTTTTTTGGAAACCCATTAAGATTAAGTATTATCTCCGCTGTTTGTCACTCACTGTTTGGAAGAGAGATAATTTAAGTCATGAGTACAGCCAGAATGGAGAATCCAGTGATTCTGGGACTGTCGAATCAAAATGGCCAAATGCGAGGCTCTGTGAAGCCAGCAGGTGGTCCTGGAGGAGGCGGAGGGGGGTCCCAAACAACACAGCCAGCCCAGGTCAAACCCTCCAGCACAGTCAACAACGGCAACTCCCAGCCTGCACCCACAGCCAACACTATCATCAAGTAAGTCCCTGAGGAAAGTGCAAATGATGCTGCGAGTGCTGATTCAGTATGGTAATGATTAGATATTTGGTTTTTTTTTGTTCTCTCCCCTCCCTTATCAGGCCTGGGGATGACTGGAAGAAGAATCTAAAGCTTCCTCCGAAGGATTTGCGCATGAGAACTTCAGTTAGTCTCTAAATCATAATTTTTATTCATTAAGAGATACTATATATATCTAACGTGCTGCTTGTGATCCTGAAATTTACAGGATGTGACGGCGACCAAGGGAAACGAGTTTGAGGATTACTGCCTGAAACGGGAGCTGCTTATGGGCATCTTTGAAATGGGCTGGGAGAAACCGTCACCTATACAGGTAAATAACAAAACAAAATGGGGCTTGGGGGGAAATCTGCTGTTCCAAATCTTAATCCACTCTTAGTCAAGAGGTATGGGACCCATTTTTCATACGTTGCTAACTTGTTTAGCTGGGTTTGATTGTTACCAATTTGATCTTGGATTGTCTTCTAAGCCCATCCCAGAATTGCTGTCATGGCAACATGTTCATAAGATTAAACCTATTGAGAAGCAGGCTTATTTCATGTAAACAGGATTACATTGCGTTTTTTTTTTAATCTGTCTCAGCCACTGCTGCTTTATTACAAGGTTATCCTACTGATCCTGGGACAATAATTTAAAATAATAATAATTTAAAGGTAACACTTTACAAAAAGGAGCCTTTTGTTAACATAAATGTATTAATTAACATAAATAGACTAATAAAGAGTGCAATAAATGTCGTGTTCATTGTTTGTTCATGTTTATTCACAGTTACTGTTAACAAAACTTGGGATTTTAATAATGCATTAGCAAAATGCTGAATGTAACATTAAGATTAATAAATGCTGCAAAAGTATTGTTTATTCATAGTTTAACTTATGTTAACTAATGCACCTCATTGTAAAGTGTGACCTGTTTAAAATGTAGATTTATGACTTTGTAATTGTGTTAGTCTTACACACGTGCTGTGTATATGGGTGATTCTCACGAAATATTACTTTTAAAAAATTCTAAGCATCAAATTTTAAAAATTTATAAATAACTTTTTTTTACTTCAGACTTTAGCAACAAAGTCTGAAGTATTTGTGAACATTAATTTGAAAACTTTTTTTACTTGCCATTTAACATCTTTTATAACATAATTTCAAAATATATCCTATAAAATCTCATTACCGCAACAGTCTGAAAAAAATCACTGTTAGAAAAGCAAATACATTTTCGAAAATTGATTATTAATGGTCATGTACAGTTACTTAAAATGTTTAAATATTTATTTTTAACAGTTTTTTTTTAAATTTTGCTTATTTCTCTCATTACCGCAACACCTTCCACAATTTGCAACCTTTTTTTTTTTTTTATTCCAATGAAACCTAATTTTTTTTTCAAAATAATGTGGCAAACCTGAAAATACAGTTTTTAAATTCTGCGCATGCATTTCAAATAAATTTTTTTATAAATATATTAATTAAATTAACATGTAATAAACTCCTGTTGTGGTAATGATATATAGGTTTCAGAATATTTTGGTAAAGTGTTATACTGAAACTAGTATAGTATTCTGCGAAAATGTATAAAAAAATGTATTTGCACAATTATGCATTCAAGTTCAAAGCAGTTTTATTGTGTAGTGCTTAAAAAAAAAAAAAAAACTAAAAAAGAAGGAAAACAAAACGGGGAAAAAAACAGTGCAACATTTAAATGTGTAACTAAAAAAACATTTTAGCATGGTGCTAAAAAAATAACTGACCAACAAAGACAAATACCACATTCTTAACTTAATTACAGTTATTAAAATTTTAATTATACTTGGTTACCAAACCGAGAATTTAGTACAACAAACAGTTATTTATCATTCCATGAAACCGCTATGATTTGGACTTTTGGACCAATGTATTACTTTTCTGAACACCCCACAGCGTTAATGAAATATTCAAAGGGGTCATGTGATGCGATTTTCAAATTTTCCTTTTTCTTTAGAAAGTGACACTGGTGCAAGAAGAAGATATGTAAAGTTTCAAAGACTAAAGTCTCAAAACAAAATGGATGTTCTTTATAAAAGTTATGACTACTACATACACCTCTAAAACAACACAAATGGGGATATGTTTTCATAAATGTTTGCAAAGAAAGAAGGCGGAGCTATTACTTTCGCTGTAGTGATCAGTGTTAAGTTGTGTTTCCAACAGTTCTGTTCCAGAACAGTTTAACCGGGCCTGAGTACGATTTTTTCCCCCCTCTCTCTTGGACCTGCACTCACATAAGATTTCAGCACTAATACTTGCATCATTATGGTGTGGCGGTTTCAGGATAAACAGGAAGAGTGGAGCTCTTGCTAAACGCAATGGAGTCCATCTCTGTTTTCTGGATAGTAGATAGTAGTTTTGAGTCGTTTGGTTCACGGTGGTCCACAGCCTTTTGTTAAACAGGTCTGTCGCTTTTGTTGGTTTTGGATTATCGCAAAATGTGACGTCACGCATCCTGTTCCGTGCTCCAACACGTTTTGTGCTCACACTACATGTAAAGTGCGCCCGAGTCCAACTGATCCATGCTCTGGCACACCTCTTCCAAGCGGGCCAGGGATGGCGCTTTTCCACTACACAGTACCAGCTCGCCTCGGCTCGACTCGGCTCGGCTCTGTTTGGTTTTCCACTGTGTA
>JAUCMT010000039.1:9222916-9237609 GCA_032357475.1 Enteromius thamalakanensis | reverse complement strand
GTTTGCAAAGAAAGAAGGCGGAGCTATTATTCTCGCTGTAGTGATCAGTGTTAAGTTGTGTTTCCAACAGTTCTGTTCTAAAACAGTGTAACCATGCCTGAGTATGATTGTCCCCCCTACCCACTCCCCCTCTGTCCTGCACTTACATAGGATTTCAGCACTAATACTTACATCATTATGGTGTGGCAGTTTCAGGATAAACAGGAAGATCGGCGCTCTTGCTAAAACTTGTTAGTCCATCGCTCTGTTAACTGGATAGTTGATATTATTTTTGAGTCGGTTGGTTCGCGGTGGTCCACTGCCTATTGTTAAACAGGTCTATCGCTTTTGTTGGTTTTGAAGCATCGTAAAATGTGACGTCATGTATCCTGTTCCATGCTCCAACACATTTAGCGTTCACACTACATGCGAACCGCGCTCTAGCACACCTCTTCCAAGTGGACCAGGGACGGCTAAATGAACTGTGCCCGGGCACTCACACTAGTCAAACGAACCTTTGGTGCCAAGTGTGAGTACAGCCTTAGTGTGTGTTCAGCACATTTACGGAGGACTGATTCCTTAAACTGACAGAGAAGTCTATGCTGGCTGTGCACAGAGACTAGAAAGTGAGGCAATTCTACCTCTGCAAGAACAGTCTGCTGCTGACCTTTAAGTTACATATTCTTTTTAAAAGAATCTGCTATTTACTATTCAAACGGGAGTTTTGAGAGGTGAAGGGTAGTGCTGTTGTCATTCATCAATCACAATGATAAGCTTTGTACACATTGACCCATTTCGGAAAGGCAGGGCCTAGAGGAGAAACAATAATGTACAGTAACTTCAACCACAGAGACACATTGTATTACACCAAATACACAAACTAATGCTATTTTTTTAGCAGCATCATACGACCCCTTTAACTTCCAGAAAACAAGATCCTTTCTAATAAAGAAATAAAGTGTCCATCATGTTTAAACCTTAGTGATGGAGACATACAAAAACATGTAAAAATAGAGTCTGGTGACCCAATAAATAAAATACACATACACATATCAGAGGGACTCAAATAATGCCGGTTTCGTGGAATGACTCTTAAACTAATTGAAACCTTATTCACTCTAATAATGATCTGAAACAAAACAGGAATAAAATGTTCTTGAACCTCATTTGCTTTTTGAATTAGCTGAAGTGAATCATCTTCCTTATTCAATGGTGTTGTGTTTGATACATATCTGTCCCGTCTCAGTATGTGCACTTAATCACTCTAGTGTTGCTTCACTATGTTAGCTTTAGCTTAGCTCCATTCATTCCTTTGGTACCAAACAGACATGAATTTATAATACACCAAAAACTTCCATGTTTTCTATTGAAGACTGTTACATGAGTAGTTACACAAGTAACAAGTATGGTGACACAAAATAAAACATTTGATTTTTGAAGTGGATAAAAGATTCACACACTGATACGGGACAGATTTGTATCAACTTTAATCTAAGTTGAGGGAAGAACATGGTGAAATATGGAAAAAGGTGGAGTTTTCCTTTAAGTTGTTTATTTCTTTTATAATAGCGCTTTGAGTTTTCCGCCACTGTCTTTTTTCTTTTTATGTTGCTTCTTAGTTAACTCTTCAGTTTTCTTTATTTTGCCAGTTTTGTTTTTGATACCTGGAAGTAGAAAAAAAGCATAAAATTATATTTGCATATAGCATAGACTTTATGCTTACTCTCTTATTCTCTCTCTCTTAACCTCTGTGTGTGTGGGTTGGAATTTGTGGTTTATGGAGACACATTTGTTTAATGACATGGGTAAACATACTAAATGTTTTTTTGAAAATCTAAAAATGCTCAAAGTTTTCTGTAGGGGGTAGGTTTAGGTGTTGGGCAATTTGTACAGTATAATAACCATTATGCCTATGGAGAGTCCCCATAAACACCATTGTGTGTGTGTTTCTTTGTGTTCTATACTGGGCCTGGAGTTGTGGGGTGGGATGGAGCTTAATTTTAATCTTTGAAATGAACTGAAATTAAATTAAGAAATATCTCCAAACCTAACCTTTATCTCTCTTTTGTACTCCTCAAGCAGTTCTAAGTTACTGTATTATGTTTTCCTGAACTTTTGTTAACCTGGCCTTTTCTAAAGACATTTTCTCTGCGGTATATGAGAATGGTGTTGCGGAGGATGAGGTGCCTCAGTATGTTTGGCTAACAATAGAGAAGACATGATGGCTTTGCTCATTTTTTTTTGTGCATATAAATAGACATTAATAAAGTACATTTTCATAAAAACATGTATATCTAATAATTTTCTAAATGTAAAAAACTTCTTGTTTCGGTAATGATAATCAAAATGTCGTGTTAACATTCTGACAACAGAATTTTTATCATTTAACTGGAGAGATATAAAAAGATGATCTTACCTGGTACCCCATATTGCAGTAACTGGTCCATGTGCTCCTTCACTCAAAAAAAAAAAAATTTAATTTAAATGCTTCATGAGTTTAAACAGTCCTTTAAAAATGTTGTGGAGGATGAGAACATTGGGCACGGGCATATCATTTTCCTACTTTTTTCATTATTATACATGAATATTCAGTATTTTTTATTTTGTCATCTTACATAATCTAGTGGAACATCCATTAGTTTTTTTTTATTTTTTTATTTTTATTTGTTTAAATTACAACATAAAACGCAGCCGGACACATTGCGGTAATGAGAATTTCAGCAGAAATAGAAAAATTATTAATTTTCATGTTGAAATTATACATTGTGCAAGGTAGAGAACAGTTTTGTCTTTATTCTGATGCTTTTTTATTTAAAAAAATTAAACATTTCATATTTAAAATCATTAGTGCCATGGTGTTTTAACGGTTTTCGTGAGAATCACCCATATAATGTAGAGTCTTATTTTAAATGAGACAACTGAGTTGACAATTCTGTCTGCTCTGCAAACTATAGCCAAACACACATGAGAAGTAATAAAGAAATGAAACAAGATCACACTGATAAAAATGGTCCTTTAACATTAACAAAGCCTTATAGCCTATAAAAGCTTTCAAAGTGATTTAAAAAGAAAAATGAAATAACTCTTTTATCCTGTATAGAAGAATAGTGTTAAATAAACCTCTCTAGCCCCTCTTTCATCTTCATTTAGCCTACCTGTTCTCGATATTCTAATGCAAAACATGTAGTTACGTTGTTTGTACAGTACATGGCTCATGGACTTTCCTGTAGTTTTCTCAGTCATACCATTGACATTGCCTGATCAGTTGAATGCTGTGCATTTACTGGATGGACGGAGCTAAAATGATGTTAGTGTCTGAAATCATACAGTTTCTTTTTTTAAATGATAACCTTAATGTTGTTAAACTGAATGTACATTTAATCATGAAAGATCCATTTATCATTATAGCAAACTGACATCAGGCACATTTTCTTTCAGAACCATCGATGGTTAAATACTGTTACATTTTAATTTGATAAAGTGAAGAAAGTAACCCCATGAAAAGGTATACCATAAAATGTTACCCGGTAGCGTACATTCACAGTATGTTCCACGGTAGTTAAAACCATACAAACTATGCACGTGTTTTTACTCTGTGACGCGATCCGTGTCCCCCTCTCCTCTGTCCCATGCACATATGTACATAACATGCTATATTATAGTTGAGCCAAGTTTTTAAAGTTGTTTTCGAGATGTGTAGGCTATGTGAAAATTGTATTGGAAACATACATTTTTGGCATGAAACAGAAGGCTTGTTGCATATGCTAGATTGAGTAGGCTATATTGCGTTAAACCTTTGTCAATTAGTCTGTAAAATTAATAGTTTGTAATTAAGAACTTTTTTTTTTTTTAATAAGTCTTGTTTTGGTTTAGTATTTATCAAAGCACAATTGATTTGTGCTGAATTGGCAAAAAAAAATTTTTGAATTAAAACCTAATGAATCATGACAAAAAACATAATTTAACAGCAGTTAAGTAGAATGTAATAGAGCCCTGTGAAATGTTTTCAACCAATCTTTTAATCAAAGATTAAGGTAGTGGTAATCCAATGGGTACATCATGAGCAATTCGATTTAATTTGAAAAGTCAAATAAAAGTTTATCAATTCCTTTCTTGTGCAAGGCGGTTCTTAACAGGTTTACTGTTGAAATTTAAAACGGGGAAGAAAATGACTTATTACTTTTTAATAAAAATATAATTCTTTAAAAATAAAACAAAACCACACAAAATTGTACTTTATTTATTTCCCCTAATGTGTAGTATCTGTATTTTACAATAGTAATTATCAAGTAGAATGCTTGTGAGAATTCTCAGAGGATCTGGAGAGGAAGTTAATTTGTTCATGTCCTCAAACTGAGACAACAGGTGCTGAAAATGCCATGAGTGTCACGCGTGCCTGAGCATGTGTAATAGACGAAACCACATGACTCATTTACACAGATGTGCAGAACATGCACTTCATATTCAAATAGCTGTCTCCTAAATCGCAGTCAATCTATGAATTCTGATAACTGAACTTAACTTAACTGAATTAGGTCTCCTACAGAAACTGGCTTCAGACTGTTCAGGATTTTTAACTTTTTACTTTTTTTGGTCAATTAGAGACCATACCTTTTCCATCTACTGTAAGGCAAGAAAAAATTGGATTTAATCGGACCCATCTGCTCATTGTGTTCTCACTTGTTCCTGCAGGAGGAGAGCATTCCCATCGCGTTGTCTGGGAGGGACATTCTGGCCAGAGCCAAGAATGGCACAGGAAAAAGTGGCGCCTACCTCATTCCCTTACTTGAACGCATTGACCTGAAGAAAGACAGCATACAAGGTCTGTGACTGTCGTGGTTTTGGCATATTTTACAAGATGTTGCACAGTTACAGGCTGAATACGTGATTTCTATAATTGTTTTCAAGTGACGCCAAGCTTTAAATATTTTCCAGCGTTGGTTATTGTGCCCACTAGAGAACTGGCTCTACAAGTAAGCCAGATATGTATTCAGGTCAGCAAACACATGGGCGGGGTCAAGGTCATGGCAACTACAGGTGGAACCAACCTTCGTGATGACATCTTACGACTTGACGAAACAGGCAAGTGTTCATAATGTGGAGGAACATGTTTTAAATGATTTGAACTACTGTTCATGTACACTTTTGTAAACTCTGGATTTAAAGTTTTTTTCCCTTTGCAGTGCATGTTGTCATTGCCACTCCAGGAAGAATTTTAGACCTCATCAAAAAGGGAGTGGCCAAAGTCAATCAAGTGCAGATGATAGTGTTGGATGAGGTATGTGCTTAAGAGCTTTTAACTAGCTAATTTAATTGCCATACCTTAATTCTCATCTCTTGTGTGTTTCGTCCATTTTACCGAGTAGGCAGACAAGCTCCTGTCACAGGACTTTGTACAGATGATGGAGGAGATTCTGAGCTATTTGGCCAAACAAAGGCAAATTTTGCTCTACTCTGCCACCTTTCCACTGAGTGTGCAGAAGTTCATGGTAAGTCCACTAATTTCTAAACAAAAGATGGTAAATAAAATATGCTTTCAAAATGATTTTAAAATGTATTTTTTATTTTAACTGAGCATGCCACTGACTAGTTACCAACTTGGTAACCGTTAACACAGTTACAAAGCCAAAATCAATATTTGGGACTACATGCCTAGCCCTTTATTTTTGTTTGTGTGTATGGTATGCAATGGAATGACATGTTACCTTTTGCTGCCAAACATTGCAGAAAACACTGTTCTGTACTTGATTGTATGTTTGCTGCATTTTAAGTCCTGATAATATATTAATCATTGTATGCAAATGTTCAGAAAGTATGTTCTTTATGCTTCAGAAAGTATACATTTACACTCTGTTTGTGAACAGAACAACCATCTGCAGAAGCCCTATGAGATAAACCTGATGGAGGAGCTGACCCTGAAGGGGGTTACTCAGTATTACGCCTATGTAACTGAAAGGCAGAAGGTCCATTGCCTTAATACTCTGTTCTCCAGGGTAAAAACCTTATGATCCTTATGCATCCCACGCTCTTATCTGACTAAGATGTGGAAATTAGCATCACAACATCACTGACTGTTGGAGAAAATGCAGGCATCCTTTTTAATGTTTGTTTTTGTTTTCAGCTCCAGATCAATCAGTCTATAATCTTCTGCAATTCATCACAGCGAGTGGAGCTCCTGGCAAAGAAGATCTCTCAGCTTGGATACTCCTGTTTCTACATTCATGCCAAGATGAGACAGGTGGGAATTTAGAGGGCGTGTGGTGTTACCGCACTGCTGTTGGCAGACTTTTAAAATGGTGCAAGTGTTTATTTTAATGAATTCTGAAGCATGTGCAGGATTCATAATTTAAATTAGTTTGGCTTTATAAACCAGTCATAATGCTAACATTGGGAATTCTGTTTCTTGGTTAATGTTACACTAACACAAGTTTGAATTTCTCTTTAGGAACACAGAAACCGTGTGTTCCATGATTTCAGAAATGGCTTATGTCGAAATCTCGTCTGCACTGGTAAGTATAGTTAAAAATATTGATGTTTATTAAGTTATTAAACCTACATCTTGCTAGGCTTTTATTGGCTGTATTTGTAATTCTTTGTTTAGATCTCTTCACAAGAGGAATTGATATACAAGCTGTGAATGTGGTGATCAACTTTGATTTCCCCAAACTTGGGGAGACGTACCTCCATCGCATTGGCAGATCTGGTGAGTAGGGTTTGGTTGATGATCTGCTGAGATCAAGTAATGTTGAGTTGGAAATGTCACCGTTTGGCAAGTGTAATGGTTGTCGTGTTAAGTGACGCTGACCTTCTTTCCCCACAGGTCGATTTGGACACTTGGGACTCGCCATTAACTTGATCACTTATGACGACCGCTTTAACCTAAAGGGTATTGAAGAGCAGCTGGGTACTGAAATCAAGCCCATTCCCAGCAGTATTGATAAGAGTCTATATGTGGCAGAGTACCACAGTGAAAGTGGAGAGGAGGTTAAACTGTGAGCAGGAGAGGTACGTTCAATGTTTTGTCCTTCTACAGCTTACAATATACATGTTTGATATTTAACACCTTTTCTTTTCTTCTCCCTCCAGATCACCAATCCTTTGTCCCCTATCCCCAGCTTTTTTCCTTCCCTACTGTGTCTAGGGAATAGGGGATTGTTTTTTTGTTTGATTAAACTATATCTTCCGTCTGTCTTCCTCCATCCCCCCCCCCTATTTTTTTTTTTTTTTTTGCTTTTTTCTTGTTTGGTGCCACCACAAGGAATGTGATGTTGCAACGGCCCAATAATCGGGATGGACTCATGGCCTAATAAAGGACTGCTGCAGCGATATTTTCATGCTGAAGACTGCAAATCACTAAAGGCGGGAAAGAGGGGAAGTGAGGATTTATCACCCAAGAAAAAAAAGACTACCTGTCGCCTGCAAGCACATTCTCACCCCACTCTCTCTGTTCCTCTGCTCATCTTCATCTTTCTAGTCATTTGAAACAAGTGCCTTAACAAGCAGTATAACTTGTTCAAAAAGTAATAACCTGATGATTTTTTTTTTCTCTCCCTTCATAACTCATTTGAAGACATGATCTTATTCTTTTTTCTGGCTTTTTGGCATTGCTTGTCTGCCCCCTCCCGTTTGACATCAGAAGAATAATTTAGTATTTGCCACCTGTAGATTTTTTCGGGGCAATGAAGAACAGGATTTCACAGTGGAACAGAGGATGGGGCGGCATGTGCAATTTATGCCGTCTCTGGCGTACTTGACTATGATGT
Organism: Enteromius thamalakanensis; assembly: GCA_032357475.1. Lineage (NCBI taxonomy): Eukaryota > Metazoa > Chordata > Actinopteri > Cypriniformes > Cyprinidae > Enteromius > Enteromius thamalakanensis. The sequence goes on along the minus strand of JAUCMT010000039.1, from coordinate 9,229,867 downwards.
GAAGAGAAGCCCCCTGGAGAACTGAGATGATATCAGTGGGCATAAAGACAATAATGGGGCTAATGTTCCTGTGGCAAGCTTTCAAAAGTCCCACAAGGCTCCCAATGGCTTTTTCCTTCATCTGCTCATGGAACATACCAAGCCTCTAGAGACCCTTAACTCTTTCCCCCTATGTCTTCAGTGGGCCAACACTAAGAGACTTGACCAGACTCAGACCAGCCTTTCTCCTTGGCCATGAGGACTCCTGCTCTGAGACGAATGTGGACTACTTTATCTTTTTGTTTCTTTTTTTCTCCCTCCCCTTTCCTCCTGATTTCAGTGCAGTTTTGCATTGCTGTTAGGTAGGCACTCTGTCCTAAATGTGCCGTTTATACAGATCTGGCACATTGTGAACATTTTGTAAATACTTTTTTTTTTTTTTTTTTTTAATTGATTGTTTTAAAACAAGCTAAAAGGCTGGATGACCATTTGAGGAGAATGTTAAAAAATATCTTTTTTAAAAATCAGGATTTTGTCAGCACTGGGCTGCACTTACTTAGTTTATGCCCTTTTTTCCTCCCCAACGGGAAATGAGTTTAGCAGAGTTTAAACCTTTCCAGGCTGTGTGCCACCCTTGTTTTTTTCTTTTTTCTTTTTTTAATCCAAAAAATATTTTGTTCAAAGTTTTGAGTGCAAGTTTCTAAGCGTTTCAGCAGGTGGTGCAGTTGTTCAAATTTGCACTTGTTCACTCTAAATTATTAACTGTCTGCCATTACCCAGTGTTGACAAGCTCCTGACATGGGTTGCTCAAATAAATGGCCTCATTTAAGGGTTGTGAAAACATGAGGCTTATTTCCGTTCCAGCCTTTTGCTTGTAACACTGACTTATGAGGCACTCGGCAGAGTCCCTTAGCCTGGGTGACTCTAAACATAGAGATAATTTAATATTATTATCATCATGTAATAGTGCTACTCGCTGCAGTGCAGCTCAAATTGGCAATGTGCAAAAAAAGTTGAATTTATAAGCGAGATGTGTAGCTGTTACATGGGTCTGTGTTTTTTCTGCCACTGGCACTAGGACATGACTTTAATACGGAGCGTTTGGGGTGGGAGGTTTGAAAGGCTTGGATGTTCACATTGGAAAAAGGAAAAATGGACAAAAAAAAACAACTTAATGCCAAGACTTCTAAACGATGGACTGACATAATGTAGCGGCAGAGATATGCAGTGCATTGTGAGTCAGCAGGCTTTTTTCTGAAACAAGACCATGTTCTTGAGATGCTGCACAGACTTAACAGAAGAATCTAAACCTTTGCAGTGTGGGCTGCACTTAAGTTTGAACTTTAGTTCAAGGGTTGGGCAATAATACGGGCTGCACATGATTTGGGAGCACTTCCTCGGTTAGGGCAGAGGTGTACAAACTAAAAGGGAGATTTTAGTTTTTTGTTTTGAGGAAGTGTTGAAGTCGGGTATTTAACATGGGGTCTGGGTATTTCATGGGTGCTGATAACCAAAAGATTGATTTCTTTTTGCAGCGGAATATTTATCCCCCTCCCCCCAAACACTGTGTTGGTTGGTTTTTTTAGTTTTTTGGGGGTGGGGGTTGACCGGGGCTTGCTTGAGACACTCTAGCCCTTCTGCTGCTTTTGGAATAAGTTATTCGTTTGACCCGTGATGTTTTGAGGGTTGCAACTTTATTGGGAGGGTTGTTGGGAGGGATGCAGTTTAGTCACAGTTTTTGTGACGCAGGATTTAATTTTTATTTTACGTTGGATTTTAACATCACCAACGTCCCCATTTTAAAATGGTAAAATAAAGGTGAGATGTTTTATTTTTATTTTTTTTTAAAGGATAGGCTTTGTCTACTGTGGCATGTTGCTGTTAGTTTTCCCAAATGCAATTAAAGTTTGTTCTAACTGTATGGTTAGTTGCCAAATTCTGAGCAAAGGCTATTGATCCCATATTGTAGAAAATGCAACCTTTTCCCAGTGACACTGCTTGAATCCTAGCTTGTTCTCTTCTCTATAGTACATGCTCCATGGGGTGTTCATCACCGGTCTAATCCCCTTTTTGTTTTGGGGGGGGGGGTTCAAACATCTCCCCATAGAGAAGAGTATATGAGTTACTGGGCTTTTTGGCAGCAACCCAGTCTTTTTCAGTAACCACTTGCCGGGAAAATCACGGTTCGTTCCTGAGATGCTGTAAAGCAGCATGTGATTGGATGTGCTGTGGTCTTCGCTATGGGTGGTTGGGGTTTTGAGTTTTTTTTTTTTCTGTTTATTTTGGAAGAATGGGGTGGAGAACATCTCACCTGTTTAAGATTTTTTTTTTCTAAAGCATAAACAGTTGTCATCTTTAAAATCCACTCATTCTTCAATGTTGTTGTTTTTGTTTGTTTGGTTACATTGGGTGGGAATTTTATTTTATTTTTTTTTGTGCGCTGCCCTGATGTATCTTGTCTTGGCTCGAACACTTTACCTTATCCGTATGTTTAGTGTTGGGAGTACATGAGTACATCGGTCTGGGCAAGTGGGAGGGAGGGAACTGGAAAGAATTGGGGGAGAAAAAAAAAAAAAAGGAAAAAAAATATCTAAAACAATTTGTGAGTTCAGGGTAAGGAAAATTTGATCTGTAAACTTTGCCCTTAAAATTGACTTTTTTTTTTTCTCAACTTTTTGGCTACTGCAGATTAAAATAACCAACCAAATTTAAGAAATCAAAATGGTTTTCTTTTTTCATCTTTTCAATTTGGCCTATTTCAATTGACCTTTTTCTCAGTGATGCCGAAATTTTAAAGATTTGAGATGTGTGAAAATGCAATGGTTAACATCTGTGATGGTTTTTGTTTGAAAATAAAGCTCACTGAAGTTCCATATTTGTGTGAGGTGTCTTTATTGTGGTTTACTTGTAACATCACTTGTTGTAACATCACTTGTAACAGCGCAGTATTTTATTAGTCTCTGTATCCGATGTTACTTTTTCACTAGATGTCAGAATTTTCATTTAAAAGAAATACTGCTAATGTAATGCCTTCACAACTATTGCTACTGATATCCGACAGCCAAGTACAGGTTCATCTTATGCAATGTTGATACGGATTATAACTTTGGTATGTTTTTAAACTGACCCCTCCCCTGATCATTGATTAGACAGGGTTCAGAGTTTTAAAACTCAGGAAACGGTTTAGTGTCTGTTCGTTTCTACTTAATAATTCTGCTCACCAAGATGCATTGGCTAGTTCTAGTGATCTTTTCATTCATTTGTCTATTCTCATCTGGAGACACGCTCCTGGCACCTTGTGACAGGTTAGTTCCCACAAGTACCTTCTTGAACGAGCTGCTTTTCTGAATTAACCATCGAGATGGGTACATTTCATATTGAGATTAGGCTATTAGTTGGAGGTTACAAGTCTTTGTCATTGGGTTATGTGCAAGGATTTGTGAATTTATGAAATATGAGCTTTGAAGATTGTCCTCACTGTATTATAAAGACATCAACAGCCGCCAGATGGTATTCTCATTATGCCTGAACTTTGAATCGGTGACAAAGCAGGTGGAGTGTTGAATGTGGAGAAGCTGAGCTTTGAACCTTCATCAAAGAAGAGCGGTAGAAAGCAAGTTATTGATCTAGGTTTTACAAGCTTAACCTGTGAGTGCCAGACAAGAAGTGGGCAGACAGACAAATTGCCCTGTTATTCTGTGCATCAGATGCCTGTCTTTGTTGCCACCAGTCAGATCTACTGCGCTGGAGAAGTCCTGCGACAGGTCCAGATGGCCAAACTGTTTGATGATGACAAGTACTTTGTAGATATGAAGTTGACTACAGCTCCTGGTGAGTCAAGCATGTTTGATTTGTTCTGATGCCCATCTGAAAGGCGCTAGGCCTGTGATTTCCTGTACTCTGCTATTTCCCTGCTTACCCATAGAGGTCGTTGTGGAGGCTTTTGCCAATCTGAGCTCAGGGTTCCCAAATAAGACGGTCCAAACCTCAGAGCTACAGAAGTTCGTGCAAACATACTTTGAAGAGCCGGGTAAGGAGTTTGAGCAGTGGACTCCTCCTGACTGGGATTCAAAGTAAGAACATTTTTAGTGGAATTGTAATAGTAGTGGGATCTTAGCAGGATAATTGGTTCACTTAAAAAAAAAGTTGCTTCTAAACTGGAATTGCTTTACTTCGACCATAGAGCACAAGTGTTACAAAAAGCCAGACTGGAACTAATATGACTTGAGGGTGTTTAAATGATCCCAGAATTATAATATCTAGATGAACAGTTCTTTTGTTAAGTCTGAATGTTAATGTCATCACAACCATCTTTGTTCCCTCTTCAATAGACCTAAATTCTTGTTCAGGGTGTCTGACTCAAAATATCGCAGTTGGGCTGAAGAACTGCACAGTTTATGGAAGTCCCTTGGTCGAAAGGTAAATGTTGGTTTTCAGTAATGTATGGGACTTTGTGCCGCTAACTAATATTTATCTTCATCCTATATACATGGCCGTGCAGATTCGGGATGACGTCAGAGACCACCCAGAGCTGTACTCACAGATTTACACCCCACACCCAGTCATTGTGCCTGGTGGCCGCTTTAGGGAATTATATTACTGGTTAGTCTCTCCCTTTTATCACATACAGTGCCTTGCGAAAGTATTACTTTTCATTTCATTCTTTTTATTTTTTTATTTTACATTTTATGTTGCTGTTAAACTGCTTTAAATGACTTTTTTCCCCAACATCAATTTACATTCCATACACCATAACTGTACAGCAAAAAATAAGTTTTTAACTTAAGCAAAAAAAAAAAACAAACAAAAAAAAACTGATTCCATTGCATAAGTATTCATACCCTTATCTACAACAGCTGAAATATAGCTTGGCGCATTCGTATTGCTTGTAGATGTTACTCTACATTTACAACAAAGTGAACCTGTGGCAAATTCAATTTAATGGGTATGATTTGGACAAGATTTATGATTAGGCACATACATTTTAATAAAAGTTGTGATGTTAAAGCAGTTAAACATAAGGCAGCAACATAAGAAAATGGGGGAACAAAAAAATTAAAGGGGTATGAATATTTTCGCAAGGCACTGTACATACAAACCGTAAACCATCAAAGACAGGCCTGTTGGGAGTTCTGTGGTATGTGCTTTTGCTGAAGCCATCTATTTGCATTATTCCAAACCTTTTTTAAAATAGTGGAATTAATGCAAAGCCACATTACCCATCATGCTGGGCAGAAAGTTCCAACAGTCAGGTACCGGCTACTCCCTTGAAGTAAATACCAGTTACATGCAAAGACATTACGTAATTTAATGACAAAAGTCACATGACAGTTATTATTGTTGAATACTACTGCCTGGTTTAAATGTTTGAGATTTATTTAGAGTTGAAAGTTTTAGAAAAGTAATAATGTAATCAATACTTTTTTTAATTTAAATAGTACTTGCACTACATATTTTGTTACACTTTTTTTTCCCCACTTCAAATAGATATTTCAATAGGTTGTGATTCATATGGCTGCTTGACTTAGTTCATGGTTTATATTACTTGACTTGTTTTACAAACCCCACTACTTTTATGACATGCATAGCTGTTAGATGTTGTTAGTAATGCTGCATCCACACCACTAGGTGTCAGTGTATGTCCACAGCCAGACCCTCATGCTGGTGCACGCATCATGCTTGCTTAAATATAATCAATATTGTCAATTCTGATTTAATAGTGACTTTAATAAACGGATAGCAGCTACCCACAACACAATAGCTTCGTGATGTGTAGTTCTGGACTGTCAAAACCCACTCATTTCTCTCCAGAAACTGTAATAATAAAGGTGTTTTTGTTCTTTAGGGACTCATATTGGGTAATAAATGGTCTCCTTTTGTCAGAGATGACAGAGACAGCTCGAGGAATGATTCTGAACTTTGTTTACCTAGTGGAAAGGTGCCCTTACTTCTCTTGTTTTTCACTAAATGACACATATTTGAAATGATTAAATGAAATTCATTGTTTATTCAACTTCAAATCAATATTTTTATCTAAAAATGCTGAAGTATGATTGCTGCAGTTCATAACATTTAGCTAAGCTAAAACAAAAGATCCCAAGTAAAGCACTCACTGTTTGCCATCACTTCCATTCAGATACGGCTTTGTCCCAAACGGTGGTCGGGTTTATTATGAGCGGCGTAGTCAGCCTCCCTTCCTTCCTCTAATGGTGGAAAGCTTCTATGAGGTCAGCGGAGACAAAGACTTCCTCAGGTAACCTTTCTGACTACACTGCCCTCCTGCAGGTTTGTTGAATATAAAGGTGTTGTGCTGAAGTGCTCTGAACAACACCTCTGCGCTGCGTGTGCTCTGTGTGTGTTTAGGCAGGTTTTGCCAGCCCTTGAAACAGAATACAGCTTTTGGATGCAGAATCGCTCTCTTGCTGTGGTCATGAGTGGACTGACTCACATTCTGAATCGATATAATGTACCGGTGGACAGGCCGAGGTGAGAATTCACTAACATTGTGCATTTTAAGTACATGTCAGGGTCACCAAATATCAAATTAAAGGAATCTTAAGTTTTCATCCCCAATGCCGCAATAAAGTAACGCATCTACATGCTTTCAAGCATTTACTTCTGTGACTGTTTGCAGACCTGAGTCGTACAGTGACGATGTAGAACTGGCTGAGGGCCTGTCAGCAGGTAGGAATCCAGGTGCTCTATTGAGGCCAATATGCAAATATTTTGAATCCTTTTACCTGTTAAAGGAGTAGTTCACCCAAAAATGAAAATTAGCTGAAAATGTATTAAACCTCAGATCGTTCGAGATGTAGATGAGTTTGTTTCTTCATCAGGAGAGATTTGGTGAAATGTAGCATTGCATGACCATATCAGCCATATCACCCTGCAGCCTAAGCCTGGTTGCCCACTGAAGCTAAGCAGGGTTGAGCCTGGTCAGTACCTGGATGGGAGACCTCCTGGGAAAACTAG
>JAUCMT010000039.1:9201627-9222816 GCA_032357475.1 Enteromius thamalakanensis | reverse complement strand
CGAGCAAAAGAGTCGTTGGATGAGATGCGGAAGAAATAATCCTACTCCCAATAGCGATATAAGTAGAAAAACCGGACAAATCCCTCGAAATATATCATCGGATCGATGTCTTGAGGTGTGGCAACCGTAGTATAAGCGGAATAATTGACTCCGGACCGTTAAATTATTTGAAAAATAATGCACACCCGAGGTGTAACGGCCACTCAGCATCGCGTCGTGACCGCATCACCACCTCGGGTGTGCACTATTTTTCTAATAATTCAACGGCCCGTCGTCAATTATTCCTTACATATATATATATATGCTCAGATACAAGGAATTGAAGCTGCACTTACTGTACTGCTTACAAATACATATTCATGATGAATTGAGTATTTACAAATGCTTAACTAATGATTCATAGTGTGTGGTTATTATAAAGTGTTACCACACTAGCTGTGAAAAGCAATGGCTCACAACAAGGTTCAATGAACCTCTTACAGCATATATAACTCTTACTTAATGCTAATTTTAGCATGTACTAATGCATTATTAAAACCACAAGCTGTGTTTGTTAACAGTAGTTAATGCACTGTGAACTATCATGAACTAACAATGAGTAGTTGTATTTTTATGAACTAATATTAACACAGATTAATAGATATTGTTATAAATGTATCGTTCATGTTAGTAAATCCATTAATGTTGAAGTGTTACCAAAATATAATCTAAAAAGAAGCCCCTAAAATGAGTAATCTAGATGACTTTACTAACTACAATGATCATCATGTAACCTGTACTGAGTAACAAGCTACCCACAGACCCTAGCAATAGAAAGGTTCCTATCTGCATGCATGCTCTCTATCAGGTGCTCTTGTGTTGTTTGTATCAGGGCACTCCAGAGCGTCTGATCATGCACCTGGTGGAGGAGCCGTCAGTGGTAGATCCCACTTACATCGAGGACTTCCTCCTGACGTACCGCACCTTCCTGTCCAGCCCCATGGAGGTGGGCAAGAAACTTCTGGAATGGTTCAAAGTGGACAGTCTCAGAGACACGGTCAGTATGCGTGTGCATCAGTCTTCCTGCGTCTTGCTGTGTTGTTTTTGTGGCACGTAACGGATTGCATGTCTTGACATATTTTGGGATCTTGCAGGTGACGAGAATCGTGTTGTTGTGGGTAAACAATCATTTTAACGACTTTGAAGGCGATCTGGTCATGACTCAGTTCCTGGAGGACTTTGAGAAGTTACTGGACTCCTCGGTAAGTGTCGGCATCACACAGACCCAGACTGATTCAATAAAACAGGGTTTCTACTGTCGAGAAAAAAGACCTGGAAATCCCTGTGAGAAAGAAGCAGCTTACTTTAAACCATTGGTCTCAAACTCGATTCCTGAAGGGCCACATCTCTGCACAGTATTGCTTCAGTCCTAATCATACACACCTGATCCAGCTAATCAAAGCCTTTAGCATCACTAGAAACCTCCAAGCAGGTGTGATCTAGAGCTGATTGGAACTGAACTGTGCAGAGCTGTTGCCCTCTACGAACTGAGTTTGAGATCAATGCTAGGTTCTGTTGGTAGAGGTGTTAGAGAGGCTAGCAGGTGGTGCTCACCCTGTGGTCTGTGTGGGTCTTAATGCCCCAGTATAGTGATGGGGACGCTATACTATCAAAAGAGTACCGTCTTTCTGTACTTTCGGCCAAAATTCCCACTGGCCCTTGTCTATCATGGCCTCCCAATAATCCCCATCCATTGATTGGCTGTATCTCTCCTCTCCACTGTAGCTGGTGTGTGGTGAGTGCTCTGGCGCCGTTGTCCTGTGGCAGCCGTCGCATCATCCAAGTGGATGCTGCACACTGGTGATGGTTGAAGAGAGACCCCCCCCCATAATTAAATACATCATTCATTCATTCATGACTTACTCATAAATGGACCCTTTGCAGTGAATGGGTGCCGTCAGAATGAGGGTCCAAACAGCTGATAAGAACATCACAATAATCTTGAAGTAGTCTACATGACTGAAGTGCATCAATTAAAGTCATAAAGCGAAAAGTTGTAATTTTTGATTCTATATGGTTTCTTGGCCAAAGTGTCTATCCATGCATTTTGATGTGTGAGGACAGCAGGAGATGGACTTTTTCACTGGATGAAGGATTTATATTTTGGTCAGAAGTGCCAGTTTAAAGTAAAAATTCCTATTGATGTATTTTATTTTAAAGTAAAAATCTGAGTTTATAAGACATTTATAGTGATGTTTTTCATCAGCTGTTTGTGCTCTCAATCTGACGGCACCCATTCACTTAAAGTAAGGGATGAATATTTCTCCAAATCTCCTCTACATCTTGGATGGCCTAAAGATGTATATATTTTCCAACAAATTGTCACTTTGGCTAACTGTTACTTTTTCTGCATATTCTGATGCTTACATGAGCCACAAGAAGATCCTTAAAGGAGTTACGTTGAAACGTATTTTCTTTGTTTATTGTGCATGAATATGTCTGTGTATTACAGAGGCACAGAAGAAACTTTGGATGGAACTGACATCTGGTGCGGAGTCAGGCTGGGATTTCTCTTCTCGCTGGTTTATAGACAGCACAGGCAGAAACAACGGCACCCTAAGCGACACGAAGACAAGCTCCGTCCTGCCTGCTGACCTCAATGCTATTATGTGCCGCAATGAGCGTCTACTGGCCTCCTTCCACAGGATTCTGGGTAAAAGAGTAAAAACACACTTCTGTGTATTTACAAACACTACTGATCACTTCACCATTCAAGCTAATTTCCATATTTCACTTCCCTATCATTTCCTGTCCTGTCTTTACTGTATGACAGCTGTATCATAGAGGATGTGTTTGAACCTTTGCCAGAATTTGAAATCTGGAGCTAGAACTAGCAAACTTGTCAAACCTTTTCTGTTATGGTGCAATTTATCAGTCATCAAACTTTTTTTTTTTTTTGAGTTTGAATTCTGAGTAAACAATGTAATTCCCTGAAGAGTGCACTATGTTAAATCAAGCACTCTCAACATTTCCATTTTCCTTTTTTCTCGCAATCTTTGTGTCTCATTGATTTATTTATTTTTTCTCCTCTGCTTCAGCAAATTATCATTTATAGCTAGTCATCAAGTACAATAAATGTTTTGGTAATTTATTTTTGTCATTAATATCACTTCAGTAAATTAGAGAGATACAACACTTAAGTTAAGGCAGAAGATTTCACACAGAGGAAATAATACTTTGTTTGATGGTCCAAAAATCTGGCTGTCACTTGTAGTTAATGTATCCACCTAATCAGCTAATGTCATTAAATTTAATAACTTCATTAGGCTACTGCTTAAAAGATGACTGATAGTCATCTGTCTTCTCTGGGTGCTGAAATTTGTTTAATAGATATTTAATAATTTTCTCTTGTCTCTCCATACATGAGCGCTCACACACACACACACACACAAATAAATAATTGACATGTTCTACATTTTTATATATATATTAGAATTTTTGGAATACTTTTATTGACCAAGCTTTTTAACAAAATACTGATTCTCAAACATTTGAACAGTAGTGGTGTATATTTGGTAAAGATTTCTTGTTTAGTTCCCTTGGGTATGATAATAAGACAGCCGAGTATGAGTATTAAAAGCACTCTGACATTGTTTCCTGCAGGTAATGAAGAGAAGGCAGTGGAATATGAGAAGGCACTTTCTGCTAGAATTAAAGCGGTTGAAAGTCTACTGTGGGATGCAGAAAGAGGAGCCTGGTTTGATTTCAGCCTGGTGAACGAGACCCGGCACATGTCCTTCTACCCATCTAACCTGGCGCCTCTCTGGGCACAGTGTTACTCTGAGCCAGAAATGGCCAGTCAGGCTATACAGTACTTGAAGGTGAGCCTGTCACTTTACAAAGTTGTATGTTAATTACTGACATTTTATAGTGGGTCATATTGTAGGCAAGCCACATAGACAGTATATAACATTCAATGCTTCCTTCCTTCACAAGCTCCCTTGACTTGCTGCTTTAGTAAGACCTTCCATCCCCACTCACAGCAAATTATTATTATTTCTTAGTATCAAATATATTCCCATTTGAATAACACTGCAGCTCGCTTCCCATTTTTCTTCTCATTAGTTTGTCTTAAATACAAGAGAAAAGTATTTTTAGGTTTCACAGGAAAAGGTGAGATCTCAAACAGTGGGATGTGACATTTCCCTGGAGCAAACTCTGTACTCGACAGCAGATGGCACTCTTTGCTCAATATTTCTGCTTTTCAAAAAACTTTCCTCATTCTGGTCATTTATTCTCTCTCCCTTTCCTCTGTTTAGGGTAGTGGAGGTCTGGACTATCCTAACGGAGTTCCCACCTCTCTTAGTGAAAGTGGGCAGCAGTGGGACATGCCCAACGCATGGCCTCCACTTCAGCACATGATTATAGAGGGTATGTGGTCACTCAATCTTGAAACAGTCAATATGAAATCAGTTTAATGTATTTGTATAGCACTATTCACAATGATCAAATAATCAAAAACAGCTTTACAGAAGGTCAGAAGGCATCTATCTATTTCTATCTCATATCCATCTATCTCATATCTACCTATCTCATATTGACCTCGTTTACTTATTAAATACATTTTCTTGGTTTAATTGTGCATAATTCATCAGTATATTTGTCTGTGTTCTATGATAATTTTACACCTTTTTGCTGAAAATGGCATTAACTAGGTTTAAAGTGACCAAATGCCTTAATAAAATCAGGACAGTCACTATTTTTCAAACCAATGTCTTCCGTTGATCGCTACAAATCAACATTTTAAGCTGGCATCACTGGGATTAGGTATGGAAAAGCCAAAAGCTGTGTGTGCTGTAGCATTATGAAATGAGAGTGGGTGGGCTGTGTAGTTCTTTGGGCTATTAATAGATAAATCTGTTGGGCCGAACGCTTAGCAACATCCAGGCTAATTGTGAGAACGCACTGTCACCCTTGAGGGAGTGAGAATATGGAGGTAGTTAACCAGTAACCAGTGGTAATTGCGTTTTACAGTTGTAAGGTGTTCTTAATATTTCATTTTTTTTTCTTTAACTTGATGTATTTTTGGATAATGAGGGCATGCCATTTAACTTTATTGCCATTTGCCAAATTTGGCTAGCTTAATTGTTTCTTCTTTTTGTTTCACTGGGAAACAAATTATCAGGAGAAAGCATGCACGAATGAAAATGAAACATTGATTTTGTAACAGTTTGGTTCTTTTCCAACCTGTGACAGCATCTGACTGCTTACCGAGGCACAGGCTGGCTGTAATACATGAGCATCAAACATACATTTTGCAGATCCACCACTTCAGTTATAACTTGAAGCAGTGTGCCTGAGGAATCGTCAGTCTGTGCGATGTGAACTAAATCACATTATTCCCTTCAAAATTCAATTTACCTGCTGTCACATCTTGTCTGTGAGTTTGGGAAGTGACTATTAAGATGTGATTAATGATGCTCAGTAGTTGGTGAATTTACCATTTAAATCACCCACCCACTTCTCACCCCATCTATCACATCTTTGCAGGTCTCTCAGGGCTCGATTCAGCCCACGCTAAAGAGCTCGCCTTCAGTTTGGCCCAACGGTGGATTCAGACCAACTGGCGGGCGTACATCAAATATGAGGCCATGTTTGAAAAGGTGAAGTCTCCTGAATTCACTCTAAGCTGTATCTGAAACCACACACATACTATATCATTATATCAGTGAAGTAATGTACATAATGTAGCAAATAGTATTGAATTTTGGATGTAGCACCATCCTACAGCTGTTTAGTTTCTGCATTTGTTTAAAATCACCATGAAATCATTCCTTATTAACAAACAACTTCATGGGTTTTTTTTTTTTTTTTTTTGTGTCCCCTTCATAGATTATATAAAGTTCATCTATTGGTTTTAGGAGTGCCCAACAACAGGTTGACATGCATGCAAAAAAAAAAAAAAACACTTTTATTGTGCATCTGCATTTATATTTGCTCAATGTCTCCAAAGTGATAATTGTTTTTTTTCGAAACACCTCCTAAGCTTGATTCTAATCTGTGGTGATTGGGCCAATTGTGTCATTTTCATTTAATCTCACCTGTAATACCTGATAAAGCAGAGTTTGTGAGCACAGAGCTGCTTTGTGTACAGCATTACCGGAGAAACCGCTATTTAACAGCTGCACAAGTGCACCTAGTTGCAAAGAATGAATTAGCATTTACATTCAGACCAACGAGTAGGCAGGCAGTATGCTAATGTTTCATGTTGACATCAATGGCTTGGGATTCATTTTCAAAAAGATATTTAAATGATTGTTTCAGAGTCGACTTTTTTTTCTGAGAGACAAAAACTTTATACATGGTGCAACTTTAAGATTTAAAACTTTGCAGGATGTTTTCATTCACTAAGAGCTGTGTTGTACACTGCATCAAAGATCATTTAGAAAAATCCATAATGGGGCACTTTTTAAATTTTAAATTTTATTTATTGCAACAAATACTTTCATGGAGACTTCATGTACAAAAACCTTTTTAAATCTTCTGTTTCTATGTTTAGGTTCAGTAAATTCACTGAATTGGCAATGAAAAGATTTATTGAAATGCAGAGTTTTTATATACATTATGCCTTTTTTTTGCATTAAACTTAAAATGTATTGTCTCTGTTGATATAATGAATATAAGATTGTAGTAAGACTGAATTTAATTACATTATTTGCGGTGACTTATCGGAGAGGTAAATTTTTGCAAAATTTTTATCTTTATGTGCTGCTGTGACTGATTGGTTAAATTTAGCACAGCATCATGGGTAATGAAGTTTTTCCCCAAAAAACCTTGGATTATTTCAGCCATATTTAACAACAAACACATGGCTTTATCAAGTGTATGCCATATATTAACCTTGACACTCACAACAGGTCTGTCTTTAAAAATGTCATTCATTTTTTCCATAGGGAAAATCGATTTTTACCTTTTAAACTTTAAATGTAAATGTTGCTTTAAAAAAAAAATCTTCCTTACTGTCTCTCTCTCCTTTTCCCTGCAATGCTCTTCACCCTCTTGTCCTTGTTACAGTATGATGTCAAGGGTGATGGAAAGCCCGGAGGAGGTGGCGAGTATGAAGTTCAGGTATTAATGGTCTGTTCATATTTACATATTCAAATTCATAAATCTGCTTCGGAGCTGGGCACAGCGCTTCGGAGACATTTTAATCTCTGGAGGAATTAGGGGTAAATTAGAGTTCTTCAGACCAGCAGAACCATTCTTGAAATGTAGAATCTCATTTTCTCCTGGTCCCCGAGGACCAATAGAGTGTCTAGAGAAGGAACGGCAAATTGATAGAAGCTCAGATCACCAGTTTCCAAATTCATAGAGTGAATTTCAAAAGATGTATCATGAAAAGTGTTTATATCAGACATTGACATTAGTATTGCAAGCTTTAGTACTGCTATTGCCGAACCCAAACCAAATTAAAGTATGGGAAATGGCTCATCCTGCAAGGTTTATGCAACCTTGAAAGATAACCAATACCCCCATCTTGTTTCTTTGTCATAGTTGGGATTCGGATGGACCAATGGGGCCGCTCTGCAGCTGCTTAACCAGTATGGTGATAGGCTGAGCTCTGGAGGGAGTGTCCTGAGTGCTGGTGTTCTGATTGGATTTGTCTTTCCCATCCTAAAATCTCTGTTCTGATCCTGATCCGTGATATCTGGAGGCCGAAACATGGGAAAATCCCACATCTCCATTCAACAGATAAAGCTGAAATTATGCTTTCTTACTTACACCTAAGAAAAAAAATTGTTAACGTTTATTAACATCATATAGTTTTACAATGATAAATGCATTTAGTTAATGCATTAACTAATATTATTTAATGCAAAAAAATAAATATATGTATATATGTATATATTAGTGCTGTCAAATAATTAATCGCATCCAAAAAAAGTTTCTTTACATAATATACACAGTACATAGTATATATAAATACAAACACATGCATGTATATATTTAGTGAAAATGTTCATATATTAAATATATTTAGATATAATATCAAATATAAGAAAATAAATATCTAAAAGCATTTACATGTAAATACTTTTCAAAATATACGTGTGTGTTTTAATGTAAAGAAAGACTTTTATTTTGGATATTTTGAATTTTTTTTTTTTTTTATCATTTGTGACATTGTACCACAAAACCATCATAAGGGTATATTTTTCTAAATTGTTATTTATACATAATCTGAAAACTGAATAAATCAATAAATCAATAAATAAACTTCATTGATGTATGGTTTATGATAGTATGATATTTGACTGAGATAAATAAAAAATCTGAATTCAAAATATTGAGAAAATTGCCCAAAAAGTGCTTAGCAATGCGTATTCCTAATGAGAATTTAAGTTTTTATATATTTTTGGTATGCAATTTACTAAATATAGCCTACTTACTTTAAAATCCTAATGATTTTTGGCGTAAAAGACAATTTTATAATTTTGACCCATACAATGCATTTTTGGCTATTGCTACAAATATAACCATACACACATACCTGAAGACTGCATATTTAAATGAGATATACACAAAAGTAACTAGTGTAAAATAATGAACCAGTCTGCAAAGCTGTGATTTAAACATGTAGCTGGTACAATCCAATAGAAAAATGTAGATATGTAATATTTTTTCAGGTTCATTGTCTTAGGTAGTAATTAATGTCTCTGCAGTGGCAGGATCAGAAGATTATCATCATGACTAAAACTGAGCTGACATTACAAATGGTAATTTGCTCTAATCCAATTAGAAGGCTTATTGCTGATGGTAAGTTTGCACATGCTGTGTACGAGGAGTATGATCATTAAAAAGTGTTTCTGTTTGACTCCAAGCCTGTGTGTATGTATGTGTGAACTAGTGTATTTTTAGAGAAAGTGTGTGTGTTGGTTGACATTTGCTTTCATTTTTAGTCACTGGGTTCTATAGTTACCTTTTTCTTACAGGTAGCGTGTGTGAAGGTCACAGGCCATATCTGAAGAATGGCCAACCTGTCTTTTTTTTTTTTAAATCAAGAAAAGCATTTCCGAGAATAACAGAAGAAAGAAAGTGCAAAGATGAAGTGATTGTGATTCTGCAAGGATTGCTCTTCGTCATACCAGCGGGAACACAACTGTGGCTGAAGTGTTTTCATTTATCTCATTACCTATTTATTTTCAGTGAATTGAAATTGCACAGATAGTTCGATAAGTCATGAAACATCATCTCCAGAGCTACCTGCTAGGTCGGCGGTCTGTTATATTGAGTATTTTAAATCGTGAGAGGCATACAATCTCCTTCATATTTTAATATAGGCAAAACAAACAGTTTTAATGACAGAACCTTTTGTTTACTTTTATAGCAGAATTACAATTAATTGAACCTGAAGTGAAAACAAAATGTTCTCTTGCAATATGTTAAATTATTTATATACTGTATATATATATATATATAATTTAACATATTGCAAGAGAACATTTTGTGAACATTTTGTTTATATATATATTTATAATGTATATAACGGGCTAATTTATAATCTATACTTCCTATCCTTTTAGTCATTTGTAAAATCTGCATAACATCATCCACCAGGAACTGACAAGATTTTGTAGGGAAAACAGCAGTAAGTAATAGCAATGAAATTTATGAATTCTGTGATGTATTATGACGTTAGTTGATTTGTGTTACTCATTTGGTTAGATAAAATTGCAGAACTCCTCGTATAATAAAACTTTTGGAAGAAAATCATATTCCCTTTATCATTGGGAAGTCCTATATTGATATTGTATAAATAATCCAGTTACTGAATATCTGAAGCTATAATTGAAGCATATCCATACTTAAAAGAGCTCAATCGCAAAAATGATTCAGAACAATGTGGAATTGAGTATTTTGCTCAAGGGCAAAGGGCTGCTAGTTCATTGTTTTATCAAGCCTAATCTATTCATTCTCATTCAGAATATTCCAATTTCAGTTTAAAGTGCAAACACATGATATTAGCCATTCATGGGTAACTCTTCCAACAAAAAAGGTTGAACAATAATAAAAATGATTACACTTTTATACATTTAAGCTAGAGACATCACATAGACTTGCACTGAAGTTGGCTGGGCTCGACTTGAACTAGCCAGCAATCATACTGTAGCTACACAGAACCTGATAATTTAGGCATGTCCCTGGGTCAACATCGTCCAAAACTAACATTTTGGAGTAAAACAGAATATGTTAACCCAGGAACACGTCAAACTCTGCAAAATTAGGGCATGCCTGTAGCTACAGACACTGAACACCTTAGCATTAGCATAGCATCCTACAACAACACATACACATCATCGCAGCCATATTTTCACTGACAGGCACCAAGTTTTTCTTCTGAAATCAAATTATATATTCAATTCCATTTGGTGCCACTAGTAACTAGCCCTACGCTAATAATAACCAGTTAAAAATGAATGTTATGCTACCACAGAGGTTAGCAGGCCAATGAGTGGCCCATTTGAGATTATATGGGTGTATCAGTATCTGTGTTATTAAATGAGGATCCTGAAGCCTGACGGCAGCAGTTGTCTGCGGCGGCTCGGTTAGAGTCAACTCATTGTGATAAGTCACACATTGTGAGCGTCTTCAGCACAAGGAAAACCTAATCAGAGTGCTGAGAGGAGGCGGATCCGTTTGTAAGGGAGGAAAGGGAGGGGGCACAGTTTTTCTTTGTGGGAACATTATTAGAGTAACAAATCCCTGATATGTGGGGTGAATACGAATGGAGCTGCCTGTGAAGCACCATAACACTTTAATGTGGTGAGTTCAAATCATGTCTGAACATACTGGTGTGTATTTGATTACCAAATGGATCCTTTTATGAAAAATGGCTGCATGCTGTTCTTACACAACAAAGACCTTGATGTCACCCATTTTAGGGTGTTTAGATTACAGACACATAATGTCAAAACTAAACGAACATCTCTGCACCATGTCTAGTATTTGTTACAAGTATGTGATGATAAATATAAGGTCCTGTCACATAAAAATGGTTCCACAGATAGCAAAATGATAATACTCACCCACTGTGAAAAGGAAGTGTGCTTAATTGTATTGAATGTTTGCTTGTAGTGTACTTCAAATCTTTAAAGTATACTTTCTAACTCTTTAGAAAAAGAAATGCATATATTACTTAAGGTTTCTCTCAGAATCCTAATTTGCTGCTTATTAATAGTTAGTAAGGTAACAGTTATGTAATGGTTCTAAAATCTGGTCTGTGTGGTCCAGAATAAACCGTTCATTTGTGTTATATAAATACATTAAACAGCGATTATTCTATGAATATGCATGTTAATAAGCATCTAGTTAACAGTGAGTATTGGTTCTAAAAATATTACCATTATTTTACCATATTTAAAAGGCCACTTTAGTGCATTTAAAGATAATGCATTTTCATGTTATGTAAACTTTCAGAATGCATTTTTTGTAATAATGTCAAATTAATGGTTACTTAAAATATATTTGAAATAATTGCTTTAAATAAGTTATTTTAATTAGTTGACTAACTTACTAAAGCATGTGCAAAATACATAATTTTTTTTAATGTTTAATACATTTTAAATGCTAATAAAATGTATTTGCAACATTTTCAATACATTTATAATAAGTTTTAATAACACTTATTTAATAAATATGTTTAAATACATAATTTACAACTATTAACAGATATTACACTAATGTACATTTTTTAGTTGCGACAGCATACAGTACATATTTCAAAAATAATAAAAGTAATTATGAAAGAAAAAAAATTTGCTTAAAGGCATAATTTGCTAAAAATGAATAGTTTATCACAGAATTTTAATTTTGCATGAACTATCTCTTCAAGTCCTATTTTAGCAAGTTAACCAATTTTTAAAAAAATGTGTTAAAAATAATAAAAAATAAATTACACTTTTGCTGCTATTGAGGTGGGATACAGGTAAGTTAGGGACAGGTTCAGAGATATGATTTAAGGGTGGGTTAAGGTGTAAGGGAATGGTCAAAAGTGTAATTACAAATTAAATTTCAGAAATTAGATACAGGTGTAATCACATGCTGGTATTTTTAAAAATATAAGTGCAATATAAAAACATGCATACATGCAATATGTGCATTGTACTAAATCCTTAATTCAAATGCAATTACATAGTTAAGGCCACCTAATGTAAAGTGTGACTGCAAATTTAAAGTAGAATGCATTTTATTTCAAATGCACATAACATGCAATGACATATCCAAAAATAGTACACTTCTAAATTATACTATTTCCTTATGTATTAATATGTAAAAGCACAAAAAAAGTGTGCTTCTATTTAAAAATAGACCCTTAATTAAAACTGTAGCAGTTGGGTTTTGCAGTTGTTATATTAATGAACCAAATGATTTCCAGGAGGTCTTTTAAGGTAACTGTGAGGCGGTGTGAGAACTAAGAGTCTAGAGCTGTGAAGATTCACGATTCTTGGCTAAGAAGGTTAGAAAGGTCTCTTGGTTTTGACCTCTCTCTGTTTTTATAATCTCATCTGTGTTCCCCCAGGTTCACGTGGACCTCATTACATCCAGCGGTGGCTCAGGGTTCTGCTACAGGAAGAAATGCCTCTCCCACTTAGCAGACCACACAAAAAGAGAGAGGAGCTGAGAAAGAGATGGCTTATCAAGACAAACCAATCGCTAGGTTACTGCACAGCCTAATCTAATCAATAGCTCTCTCTTTAAGCATGAATACGCAAGAGATGTGGTACATATTCAGCTTACTACAGTCCTGTGTAAACATACTTGTGCACGGCCGATCATTTGATCACTGACTTTCCCTAAAGTGCTTTGACATCAGATGCGTTTGAATACACCTCGCTGGCACAGAGAGATCAGGCAGAGCTGCATCGATTGGCCGTGGGCTCTGGACCATTTGGTATTCATTACCCTGAAAGAATTAGAGGGAAGATAATGGCTGAAAAAGTAGATTCTAAAAACCAATTTTAATCTAAATAAACGCACAAATAAAGCTACATCGATCTGAAAAATAATTTGAGTCTTTCAGATTGCCAGTGTTCCAAGTTTGTTATCGCATTCATCATGTATTAGTTCAGTTTTGGAATATCAATATGTTTGTGTTGTGGGCATTGACATGCATGGTGGCTGTTTTCGACCTGATTTTCCTCTTTTTGAGGCTATAAGTTGACTCTGAGTTGGAAGCATTGATATTCTAAAGGCCACTTCGCCTCAGCTATTGCTTCATGTTGGTTGAGCAAAACGCCAGGGTTGTGCTCCAATAATTAATAGTTGATTTCTTGAACTTCAAATGATTGTTTATTTAAGGTAAAAAACAAGATGTAGAATGATCTTTTTTAGTATTTCAACGTGAAATTACATAACCATGTGTGTTTTTATAATAAAGACAAAAAAAGAGGCGCTTTTTATTTTAATTTTTGTAAACTAAAATTTGAAAGTGTATAGCTCAGGCCCTGAGTGCCTCAGCACCCTGCAGACAATTGTATTTGTTTCCAACACATGTCAACAAGTTTATTTTATAAAATTTATTTCTATCACAATCTATGCAAGAGTTATTCTATTCCAACTGTAGGGAAGAATAAAACCATTTTTGTACAATTTCCGCCTACACAAATTTCTCCCCAAGTTTCAAGTCTCCCTAATACCAACATACAGTGGAATAAATGCAATATCTTGGTGTCATTTTTAAGAAAACCCTTTGAAATTACATAAAAAACTGCTGTAAGTGATAATTATTATTATATATGTCGTCTGTCTTAAGATGAACCATGTCAACACAATAGTTACACAATTGTACAATTGTACACTATGGGCCGGGGAATAACTTTGTGACAGTAAAACAAATAGCAAAGTTATTTATATCTGCATAAAATAGAGATTATACGCTGTCAAACGACATTTGTGGTTATTGGTGCACACATAGGGTTAAAAATTAAAGGCACAATTTGAATATGTACATTTGGACCCGCCGACGGGTCCGCAGAGTTTAAGAGATACTTAAATCCAGTATTGAAAATTAACACAAACAGATTAGAATTTAATTCAAAATGTAAAAAAAACAATATAAAAATAAACAAAAAATATATTAAAAATAAATACAAAATAATTAAATGCCTTAACCATTTTATTTTTTGTTCTTGTTGTATAACCATTAATTATTTAGTCTGATTAACTTCATAACTATTAATAATAGTTATATTATTTTTAATAATTTTTATAATAATATTTTTAATATTTTTACCAATAATATTCTCATACAGCACCAAAAAAAGGAGATTGACATCAAAAGTGTTCTTTCACCATAGCTGGTAGCACTTTCTTTTTCTGTACTTTCCTGGTACATACATGGTAAATATCTTTTTTAACACAGGTACAGTACTTACCTACATGTACGTATGTATGTACATGGTAAAAAAAAAAAACATGACTGTACATAATAGTCAAACATTCATGGTAATTAGTTTGTAGATGCATACAAGTGAGGACAGTCACTTACAGGTAGTACTTGTGCATGGTAACTAATAAGACACTTTACTGTACTTACTAATTAATATTCATGGTAAATGTGTAGTATTTACAGACACAACAGACATAAATGGGTTACACCTACAGAAAATGTGGTATTATTGGGTAGCAAACAAGACACATACTTTACTTGGTATACACAGTATGCTGGCAAGTCCTAAACATATGTTCTTACCCACACTTGTGTGCATGTACAAACTAATTAACATTAATTTAATGTATCTTATTTGTTACCATGTACATACACTTCAGGTAAGTACCTTGTGTTAGCACTCATTTGCCTGTAGGTACAAGATATTTAGCAGGTGTGTACCAGGGAAGCACACATATAGTGTAAAATAAAGTGCTACCCACATTTCTATAGGTGCCATTACGAACTGATTATTAGGAACGTCTAAAATGTTGTAAATGCCCTGTATGCAGTATAGCAAGTTTAAATATAATCCCATACCAAATTCTGCAAAAATCTTTCTTCCATAAAATTTCAATTGGAACAAATGCAGCATGCGTCGGAATCCAGATCTAGCTCAGAAAGTGAAAGGCATTCTCAATTCACTTCTAAATGAGGACACAATCCTGAAACTCCCAAACCATATGAGCTCGTGCAGTTGGAATGCAAATCAGATGTCAAAGGGCATTTGTCGATGTCAGTAGAAGTGTTTTCACCGGCGCTTAAGACAGGAAGTAGCTCTTCTCATCAGCACATTTCATTTTCAATTTCTGTCTGTCTCGCATTTCCCTTTTTTGTCAAGAGCTTATGAGAATCTGACGGCTATAACAAATGAATCACACTTGAGTAAAACTTTGATGTAAAAGACTGATGAACAACATCCTGAGAAAAGATCTTCTGAATAACTCTGTCTCTAGCTACTTCATAATAAAAACATATTCCTTATGATAATACTCATTGACAGATTAAAATTGCTTACCAATCAAGCCCCCAGAAGTGTTTGCCTTTTTTACACTAGCAGAAAAGATGTTCTCTGAACTGCATTAAACTTAGCAATCTTTTTCGCAGTTTAATGCATCACTTGTCATTCAAAGCTTAAATCTATTCGTTTCTCAGTTTCTCATAAAAAGATGTTTATTAGTAATGGATGTTTTTAGTGTCTAAGCGGCATATTGTTTAATATTTGACATGAAAGAGGAAAATATGCATCATGTATTTTTTTTTTATTACGAGAAATTTGAGATTCAGTCAAGGGGTGTGTATATATATATATATATATATATATATACACACCCACATAATATCCCTTATTCCCTGTTTTTAATCTATTTTCAATTTCACAAATTGAAAAGAGTCACAAATATTACAAAATGTATATTTCATTTACCCAAAATGACTATTTGAAGATTAAAGAATAAATAATAATAAATAAAAATAAATAATAAATATTATAATCTTTGAAGTACACTTTTCAATTTATTGGCCTATATTTTAAACAAATTAGTTTGAATGTGTGTGTGTGTGTGTGTGTGTGTGTATACTTGTTTATGCTACTATGTGGGGGAACAATTATCCCAATTGTAGTGACCAGCCAGCGGTCCCCATGAGGGATTTTTGTAAATGATGTTAATATTGCATAAGTGTAACAATGCAAGGGGTAGTTTTAGGGTTAGGGAATAGAAAATATAGTTTGGTCATTAAAAGTAATACAAATCTATGGAAACTGGAAGAAGGAGAAAGTGACTTCTCAGGACATTACCCCGTGTCCCCACTTTTCAAAACGCATATAAATCACACAGAATGGAGTGTATTGAAAATCTAAAATAGCAGAAAGATTCCTGCAAGGGGTAGTGTGGGGTGTAGGGTTGGTGTAATAGCACATACAGTTTGTACAGTAGAAAAACCATCACACCTATGGAATGTCACCACTTTTTTTATGTTTGTGTGATTGACAGAAGCCGTTTCATTTGTCAGCAAGTAAGAAGTGTTTAATTCTGCAAATGTGTGAGTGGTTGATGTCTGTGTATGCGAACTGAAAAGTTTTACTAAGCGCTGCCCAAATTATTAAGTGATGCACTTGAGATCCTGCACTCAAAAGGACACAAAAGGATGGTGTAGTTTGGTCTATGTGCCTCTACGGCTGTTGATTAAATGAAGATGTCACCCTTGTCTCTGTCTGAGGACATTTCTATTCCCTCCTGTCATTTATTGTGCCGAAACGGATTTGTCCATTATTATAATGGCTCTGCAGAGGCAACAGCCACAGTAGGTATACAGAGTGTGTCTTTCTCGACAGATTCGGACAGATTTTGGTCTTATAACTAATGCTAGGATTAGTTTCAGTTTATTCTGAAGTCTTCACAAGACCTCACGAAAATCTGAGCACCCAGCGACGTTTTTCTGAGACTGAGAGTAGATGACATTTTTTGATAATGTATTAAAAATGTATCAATTTTTCACATTAGGACTCAATAAAAGATATAATATAATTACATATATTATATATAGGCTATATTATATATTAAATATATTATAATTGTAACAGATTTACATGTTCTTATGATTTTGTTTGTTTTAGCTTTTTTGGGGCATAATACAAAATGACAAAAAAAATTATAGTTGGTGTAACTATGCTTGTGGCTTGAGAACCTTTATAAAGTAGTTAATAATATATTATAATATATTATATGTATGTATTATTTATTTATTTTAAATAATATCAGCTTTAAAAAAAATTATATATATATATATGTGTGTGTGTGTGTGTGTGTATACTTGCCATATACTTAAACAATATTTAAGTATATAGCATTTGACAGTATTTCTAAATAATTTAAAAATGATTTAAACATTTAATTAAACTAAAATATATATATATAAGTATTTTAAAACACTTTATGGTTATAGCACCTGGCATTTTAGTAAATAATAAATGCATAAGAAAACAATACTTTTCTAAGAAAGCAAACTTTTTTGGATTGTTTTCAGACATGTATTATTAACACTTGCCTTTGCATAAGCTATAATAGCAACTTATGAGATAATGTCTGCTAATTTGTTCCAAATACACAGTCCTTGCAGGGTCTTCAGTCCTCCCTCTCAGTACTTCAGAAACCACTGACCACATGCTGACAGCCCACCATCCTGTTGTCGCTTAGAAGGAAGTAGGACACTATGTAAAACTTGACTAAAGCATATTGCCTGAAAATAAATGTAAAAATAAGTAAGCGTTGCTAGATGGATTAAGACATTACAGTAAACGGCGGGTATTTTCCCTGACAGGAAGTCATCTTAACAGGTATGGGAAATGACCTCTTAACACACTTAGCCCACAAATATGAGCTTCAGTGTTTGGTAGTTTAGCCTAGACCGAGGACCTGCTGTGCTGATGTGTGAGTGTCAACAAGAGGGAAGAGCATGAAGATTTTTGTGTTTCTGTTTCCTCAGTTTAACTTCTCTGCCCCCAAGGAGGAAGTATATTTCAAAATGCTCAGTGAGGACGAGCTGCTCGCCTGCAGAATGAAAGAGACCCACTTGAGGTACAGTTTTTTCCCCACACTTTTCTCGTATTACCACCCGAAAGCTTTGGGGGGAGAGATGTTGTCTTGCTTATTCCCCCTCTGGGGCTTTTGAACACTCTTTTAGCAAGTGTGTCAAAATTAAGTTTGGGTAGTTTTCTCTTCGTTGTGTGTGACTTCCTTTATTTCTGGAGCTCATCGTTGTGACCAAACACGAATTTGTTTGTCTTTCATCTTTGTAATGTCGCACCTTTGGGACGTATTAAAGCAACCTTTCATTCGCTTTAATGAAAAAAGCCAGGAGAACAAATCGTCATGCACCAGAGAATGCAGATCAGTGTAACATGCACCTGCTTCAAGTTAGACTTGTGTACTTTGTTTTATGAATATATATTATGTTTAGAAAAATAGTGGCAATATCTCAGTACTGAACCAGAGATAAATCTAAATCCTTTCTTTGCTGAGAGGATAACTAGTTATAGTAAAAATCAGAAGTACAGATGTAACTGTAAAACTTTGAGAATTAAATATAAACACAGTGTACTTTACCAGAACTCTTATTTACCATGTTATGTTAAAGCTGTTGATCAGAATGGCTTTTGTGCTTTAGAACCTATAGCTAGCACTTGTGGTAACACTTCCCCTTATAGCT
This sequence comes from Enteromius thamalakanensis, assembly GCA_032357475.1. Taxonomy (NCBI): domain Eukaryota; kingdom Metazoa; phylum Chordata; class Actinopteri; order Cypriniformes; family Cyprinidae; genus Enteromius; species Enteromius thamalakanensis. Next base: position 9,204,140 of record JAUCMT010000039.1, on the reverse strand, counting down.
GTCACGAATCTTTGGTTTGGTGCCTAGTGGAAGTAACACATGTGGTGTTTGAATGCATTTGTGTATACATTTAAGCTCAATGCAATACCACGCCATAGTCAGATAGACATACAAACAGAGAGAGAGACATATAGATAAATGGACAGACAGACAGATACACATATAGATAGGTAGATAGATGGACAGACAGATAAACAGACAGATAGTTTGTTTGACTGGTTGGATGATTTTATTTTCTCTCTTTGCAGAAGTAAGGATAAAAAAGGTCGACTCAGTCTTCTTTTGACAAAGTCTGGATCACATGAAAATGTCAGTCCTGAGAAGAAACCACCAGCTAAAACTAGCCAGTAAGTCTTCATCCAATCATTTATTTAAGAAGTTGTAAAGTATTGCCAAAGTGTCACTGTTTAACAATTCAGATAAACATGACACTATTCATGAAGCGGCACCTTTCTAACACTTAGATTTCACTGATTAATGTGATTTGAACAGCATCATGCCAGACATGGCTCTGAGATGGGGCGATTCATTTGAGGAACTGCTGAGTCACTCAGGTAGGCTATCTTAGCAGTATACCGTAGTTAGTACATACTGAATGTTTCTCAGATTCATACCTGCTTGTGATTCTAAGCAATGAATAGTATGATTCAACACACACACACACAGTTTGATTAGTGCCACCAGGAATGTCTCTCTGTGAATGCATTGCTATATGCATTCACATATATCACAAAAAAATTTAACAAATATATTGCTTCTTCTTCTTTAATGCATTATTTAATATTAATTTATGAGACTTTTTTTAAAGCTGCTGGGACAACTTTTGTTTACAGATGTGACGTAGTGACGCAGCAACATGCCTGAATTGGCCGGTTATGTTCAAACATTGATTTCAGACAGTTTTATTATTTTGGACCTTTTGGTTGTTCTGCAACCAAATTTGCATTGTATAATCATTGTGACAATGGTTTTCAGAACAGTCTGAGTCAGTGTACACAAGTGTTGCGGTTATATGCCTTTCTTCCTGTTTGTTGTCTATATGGGTACATTTGTTATGGCAATTAATGTGACACTGCGTCTGGTTTCAGATGGGGTAGAAGTCTTCACACGGTTTCTGCGCACTCAGTTCAGCGAGGAGAACATTGAGTTTTGGTTAGCCTGTGAAGATTTCAAGACCACTGAGTCTGCAACCAAACTGCAGTCTAAAGCCAAACAGATACATGCCATTTACATTGATAAGGAAGCACCCAAAGAGGTACGTACACATTTGCAGCTTGCACAGTAAGAACAGGGTGGAGGCAATTTTCAACTGTGCACAAATGCATATGTAAAGAATAGAAGCACCTATTCTATTGTGCACTCGCCCAGCATACAGGATTTTGAAAATACCTTTACATTAATCCCAGTGGACAAAAAGATGAAGGAAACCTTCATGTCATTCCAGCTGCTCTGAAACACGAAAGGATGACTTTTCAAAGAACATGCTGTTCACTCTTTTCCTTAGGATTACAATAAATGGAAACTAAAATGTGCAAGCTTTAAAAAGAAGTTTAAACATTCCGCTTTTAAATCATAAGAAGCAAGAAGTAGGACCCGTGAAAATATCGTATCAGCTTTCCAGCGCTGAAAAAAACTCAAGGAGCAAAAGGCCTGCGATCAGACGCCGAGATTGCTTTGGTTCTTCTCGATAAGCAAGTGTTTTCATTTAACCCTCAAAAGGACCTTGGGGTCTATATGACCCCGACCTTTTCCTTTATGAAAAAAAGTGTTTCCCTTCATCACAATGGAATAAAATTTTGTGACTTTTCATCATTTTCCATCTATCTTTACATAAAAAACCTGGACTTGATTCAGTCTTTCTAAGGTATTTAATTTTTTTTTTACAAATAGACTCTCCAATTGAAAATGAATGGGAATAATTCGTCAAAATAAAAAAAATCACTAAACCCAGCATAAACCTGAAAATTTTCACACCGAAAAGAAGGTCTAGTACTGGGGAACAAATGGAATGCTCACACACATGTTGGTTTTTGTGATTTATGGGGACTCTCCATAGGCGATTTTATACTGTACAAACTGTATGTGGTATTGCCCTACACCTACCCTACACCTAAACCTAGCCCTTACAGGAAACTGTGTGCATTTTTAGATTTTCAAAAAAACACCATTTGGTACGTTTTTTTAAGTCTTTTGAATTACAGGGACACTGAAAATGTCCTCATAAAAACACCTAGGTCAACATCCAGAAACAAAAAAATTATGCCATCATTTAAGTGATTTATCTGTAAAAAAATCATATTTTACAAGCAAACTAAAAACATACTTGAGGAATGTCATGGTAAATAGGTCCCAAAGTACTTAGTATAGCCCGAAAACACCATCAATGTATATCTTACCGGCAACATGTGAAATCCGGCATTCTATAGAATGCCTGACGTTTTAGGCAAAGTGTGAAATATCGGGTTTTTGTAAAAATGTTGCATACTTTTCCTAGGCATTCTATACAATCCCTA
>JAUCMT010000039.1:9188067-9199692 GCA_032357475.1 Enteromius thamalakanensis | reverse complement strand
TAGATAGATAGATAGATAGATAGATAGATAGATAGATAGATAGATAGATAGATAGATAGATAGATAGATTGATAGATCCTTCAAGCCTTACTGATAATCACCATCCAGATTAACAACCTTACATTGTTATATTTCTGTTGGAGCAGCCTCTATTAAAGTGTTTGGTGAAGCGCTTATAGGCTTTAAGTGATATTTCTGAAGCGCTCAGGGAACAGTACAAGAACAAAGCTTAGGACCTCATCCGTTAACTCTCAGCCACTGCTCCGTTACAATGTTTAATTAAGGTCATTAATCCTGCTTATTTTTCATGAATTTCTCATTCACTCCATCACATACCCAGCCTAAACTCGCTGCGGGCACACACAGTTGTCTAGGGCAGCATCCCGGTTAATTACAGCCAGCACTGTTTCATTATACGAAAAAATGCTGTAGATGAAGTCTTGGACATCACGGGAACTCCTTGAGGTACCCTTGTGGCTCAGCGTTGAAATGTGCTACTTGCTAACAGGGTTGCAAAAAAAGAGAGCTTTATTCTTTCGAGAGCTCCTGGGTTGGCTTTACATATGCGAGAGGCAGCGTTTGCAGACGTCACTGCAGGGTCTTGTGTGCCGCTCAGCCTGGCCTCAGGACGTAAAGGCTTCTCTAATTATTGATCAAAAGTCTGTCTCCAAGCCTGCAGCCGCTTGATAAGTCTTCGTGACGTTTGCAGGGTTTGAGTCAAGTATTCTGTGGCAACACCTTAGAGACCTTCAATCAAAAGAAGAATAAATGATGGATATTTCAATTGTGCCTTTGTTAAATTGTTCTTTTGGTAAGTCTTTGACGTGGAGATTACTTATTTTCACTCTGAAATTTCAGATTCATATATTAAAATGTCTGTCAGTGGTTAAACAAACCAGGGTCAGAGTGACTAAATGTGTCCTTAATGGTATAAAAAAAAAAAAAACTAAACTAAATCATGGTTTAGGTCTATTTCTTGTGAGAATGAATACACATTACTATAAAGATTTAAAATAACATTCAGCCTGGTATCGCATATACAGGTATTTAGTAGTGCTATTAAATGATTGCTCACTTATAAGTAATTATAATTATATATACATATGTGTTTGAACTATATTTATTATTAATTTATTAATACACACACATACAGCTTGTATATATATATAAAAATATTTACATCTAACTATGTGTATACATTTATATTAATATAATTTATATAATATATAAATATATTTATAAACGTAACATTTTATATAAATGTTATGTTTAAATGATATATGTCACGATGGTGCGTGCTGAGGTGTTGTCGCGGAAGTGCTTTTTAGCATGGACAGAAAGGCTTGGACACAAGGAACTTCAGAGTTGACCATTTATTAAACAAAACATAAAGCTAACGAGGTAGCGACCAACGCAGACTCAACACTAGGTACAAACATGACTTCAACAACCGACAAACAGGACAGAACTGAAAATGCTTTAAATACAAACTAATTAACACAAAGATTCCTGACACCTGAAGGCATTTGCTAAGGCAAGATCAACCACTAGTGAAAGGGGCGTGGACAAAGTGACAGCAGACACAAGTTCATGGAGCGCCTGGGGGCGTGACAATTATGAAGCCACAAGAATATTTTTTGTATGACTTTATTCAACAATTTGTCACCGTACTGTAACATCACTGTAGTGCCATTTCATAGAGTGTGTACTGAATGATAACATTGTTCTGTCAGATGATCCACATGGATACACTGTTTATTGTACCTTTTGAAAATGTACCTTCCCAGTGACTTTCTTCTTTAGGATAGCTTTCTAAAAATGTTTAACATAAATTAAATGACAATAAATGGCTATTTATATTAAGACAAACATACACTGAAGAACTGATTTAGATTCTATTAAATGTCTTTACCATGATCTTTGAAAATGTTTCAAATTCAAACTGCTGGGGCCATGTTGGCATTGCAAAATGTCTTGATATGCCATCACTGCTGCATAGTGCTTTGTCATTGTGTGGAAAATACCATGTCAGAACCAAAGCTTATGTATTGTAGGAACTTGGACAGCGGATGTATTGCGGTGTCTAACAGCAGCATGTCCATCTCTGACAATAGCACACCTATCTCACTGCAGAAGACGAGTGTCGGCGAATCATACAGTAGTGGAAGATGTGTCAGTCGAAAAGGAATGCAAGGGGGAAAGGGTCTGGGGGGAATGACAGGGAGGAAACAGAAAGCACTGCACTTATCACAGCTGCACAGATGGTGTAGCAGATGAGATGGGAGTGGAAGACGGACAGATAAGGAGGGATAGCAAGAGAGGGGTGAGATTCAGCAAAAGAATGTGTGTGTCACAGCGTACTTGAAGAATGGTGTTTTAAAGCTCCTTGGGATTTAATGAACATTGGAAAAAAAAATGCCTCTGACTACATTTTCGTGAAAATGCAAAAGCATGCCTATACTATACAGCACAATGCAGCTCAACTGGTATAGCCACACAAAAAGGTGGGGTCTAAACAGAGGACAAAAATAATAAGTCAAGTGCATAATTTCTGCATTACTAGCTTTCAATAAAAAAGGAAAGTATAGGGATGGCATATTTTTGTAGGACAAAACCTAGAAGTTAGTTCAGAAAAAAATCAGTGGGATTTTTGAATGGGTTTTGGAAAATGACAACACAAGATATTTTTACATTAATATAGATTAATCATAGATTACCTCTTAGCCTCTTAGATGACCTCATAGCGATACCTCTTGTGATTTGAAAATTGTGTGTTTGTGTGGTGGCCACAGAAAATGTGTCAATATATATTAAAATGTGCTTAACAAATATTACAATATTTGTCTGTTCTAAACACTAAAAAAAAAAGAAAAAATACTCATACCTGATCGGAGACTTTTTTTTTCATATGAGACAATTGCGTATATGGACTCTATCTGTAGGTGCCTCTCATTCATACAGAGGGGCTGACACAGACAAGACGAGATTCCAGATTCTCTTTTGTCATTCTGTATCTACAGTAATCTGGCTGTCGGGTCTCCGGAGATGAGACTTGCAACATTTGTGTGGCTAAATGGGAATGACATTAAGTGTCATCACACCAAAGAGGAAGACTTATCTAATCTGCTTTCACAGCCTTGTTGTGTTTACACGCATTTATTGTACTGTAACTCAAACTTTCAGAGAGAGTTGCAGGAAGTTTAATAGTGGTGACATTGTCATGTGAAGGTGATGCCTACATTGTTGTTTTCATAAAACACACCCTATTAGTAGAGCAGAAACTTCAGATGTTCCATCAAAAAGAGCAATGTTTTTAAAACACAGTGATCACTCTCCTTTAGAAGTCAACGTGCAAGCTTACTCATCAGCTGTCTCTTCAAATTAAACTTAAAAACACACACACACACACACACATACATACACACTTCACCTTTAAGCTGAAGAGAATGATTCAATGGAACTCAAAGCCAAGATCCAAGCACATTAATGCTGAAAAACACAGATGGGAAGCAAAATATGACAGAGTGTAAGCAGATACAGCGGGTACGGAAAATATTCTGATACCCTTAAATTTTTCACTCTTTGTTACATTGCAGCCATTTGCTAAAATAATTTTAATTAATTAATTAATTAAATTAATTTTTTTCCTCATTAATGTACACACACCCCCCTCCTTTGCTTAGTATTTAGTAGAAGCACCCTTTTGATCTACGTAATACAGCCATGGCTCTTTTTGGGAAAGATGCAACAATTTTTCCACACCTCGATTTCAAGAGTTCACGATTTCCTCATTTGTAGTTTTAACGGGTTTGGCATGCTGTCAGGGGAGCGCGGTTCGCCTTTAGTGGTATGAACCCTGTGGGCAAGGGTTCGAAGCTCGGCCTGGTCCCAGACTGCTCCCCCTGGGGACGTGAATTGAAAAATAGGCAGAGAAGGGGAGGAGCAGGGATGCTTAAAGCGAGACGTGAAAGGAGTGAAAGTTGGAGTTTTTATAGTAAATGGGGGAGGAATCTATTGGGTGAGAGTGATTGGGAATAATAAGCTGATGAGCTACCAGCTGTGTTTGATTAATCCGTATCGCATTCCTCTCGAAATGCCTTATTTGCAAAACGTTCACTTGGGGATCCTCTGCTATTTCTCCTTGCAGATTCCAGTTCTGTCAGGTTGGATGGTAAATGTAGGTGGACAGCCATTTTCAGGTCTCTCCAGAGATGCTCAATTGGGTTTAATTCAATGGCTGGGCCATTCAAGAACAGTCACAGAGTTGTTGTGAAGCCACTCTTTGGTTATTTTAGCTGTGTGCTTAGGGTCATTGTCTTTTTGGAAGGTAAAGCTTCGGCCCAGTCTGAGGTCCTAAGCACTCTGGAGAAGGTTTTGGTCCAGGATATCCCTGTACTTGGCCGCATTCATCTTTTCCTTGATTGCAACCATTTCTCCTGTCCCTGCAGCTGAAAAGCACCCCCACAGCATGATGCTACCACCACCATGCTTCACTGTTGAGACATTATTGGACAGGTGATGAGCAGTGCAATCCAATGCCTTGGAGGCCAGTAAACAGATTTTTTGTAGCAGAAGCAGAAGTTGGGATTGGAGCACACAGGGTCCTGTGTGAAAGAGGTCTTACTAAAGTGAGGGGAACACCGTGGGAAAAAAATGCCAGATCGGCCAGATCCGAAGAGGGTGAAAGAAGCCCTCTATCGGACACGGTTCAAACTACTCTGCTAGCAAGGCGGAGGCGACGGAGGAACCAAATGTAACGTGTTTTTGACTTTAAAATAATGATCCCAATCACTTGTTGTTTCTTAGTAGCATGTTAGCTTTAAAGTGAAAAATAGATCAGCCCATCACTAATTACTACAGTGTTACTCTGTCAGCCTGCAGAAACTAATATTATAAAGTGAAAAACAGCTTAACTACTGTGCTTAGTAAACTGTTAACAAGGAAGTGAGATCTAGTTTATATCAGTTCAGTATGTCTCAGACTCCAAAATACCTTAGAACAAGGTCGGACTGTGCTGGGAAGTCAGTTGCGATCAGCTCCTCAGCAGAAACCTATTGATGGTTTGCCGCCATCTTATATACCCGTATGTACGGGGGAGTGGCTAGGCATGCAAAAACCACTGGCCAATTCTCATTGGCTTTTTCTTCAAAGATCAGATTTGATTGGTCTCCCAGGCAATGACATAACGTCTCTGTTCCTTCCTTCAGGGAACAAGGGTTACATACGTAACCAAGACGTTTTGAATGCAGTATGGGTCTGGTTGAGATCTGTCTGCTGACTCTTAACATAGGCTACAATGAGCAGGGATTATTTTTCTGAGAGAAGCTGAGTGGTTTTTCCACAGTGCAAACCAGAACTCTTTTGTGTTTCATGGCAGAAAGTAAGGGTGAGACAATAAAAAAAAGTTATTTCTGGGTGAACTGCTTCAAGAACTGCTTTAGTATTGGTCATACTAAAGCAGCAAGCAATGCAAGCCCTAAATAATTATTGGAAGATTCCACAAGAATAATTCAAAGTACAGAAACATTCCTAGCCCTCTCTTTTTCACTTAATGGCTCACATTTTAAATGCAGAGTGCCTCAGCAGTGAGCTAAAAGTGGTGAGTCGAGCAGCTCCAACTGTCAGAAACCAGCCGTGTCCTCATGGGTTTGATTAACATGATGGCAAAGTTGTCTCGTCAACGCTATGCAGCATATGAATCCCCAAGTGTCTTCTCAGCATCGTCCAAATGATGAGCACCAGAGAGAAGGAAGAGACAGAAAGACGAAGGGCTCACCCACCTTGCTCTTTGATTATGTATTAATTTGTGCTGTCCAAGTGATAATCTCCTCGTCTTTCTACAAGGACCCATCCTCCTTTCCAAATCACTTGAGCTTCATTAATTGGAGGTCTTAGCCTTGATGGATGAACGCCGAAGAGGAAACCGCATGTATAAGTCTCTCTGATTGAAATCATTCCTTTGGCCTTCATTGTGTGAGCCGGTATACTCCAAGGCCTCGTTTCCTAAAAATTCTTGCCTCCAGCTTACATCTCTGACTAAATGGATTTAATACAGGGTTGGAGAGTTTGAAATCGCTATGTTCAGAATGTTTACACTCAGTCCGGCTTGCTTTAATTGGCCGTATCAGATGTAATTTTCTGTTTCCCGAAGATATTCAGGAGCCAACCAAGATTTCACTAATTAAATTGTGATTTTGCCGTTAAATGCGGTATTGTTTCAGGCAATGCTGCCAAATCCAACTTGTCTCTGCGCCAACAGATACAGTATGTCTGCAGTCTGCCAGCATACAGAACCGCTTGAATCAGCCTTGTCGCAGCTGAAACTAGTGGATTTTGTAATGGTGAAGGTAGTGCCTGCCTGAGGACTAGAGCAACTGCTTTTCCTCTGCTGCTTATGAGTTCTTTTCTCAGGGTGTCTCTTCAGATGGTGTTCCACCAGTGTAATGGATTGGGACAAAAATGGTAATGTTTTCCCCGGCATCGACTCTGACTTTAAAGTGGAAGGATATTCCTCCCTCAGCTAGATTATTGAGAGAAAGCTTTGGGCAGGATGGATTTTCTGCTATTCTGGCAGGGGTCCTTGCCTCAGGGGTTGATTGACTTGAGACTACTAATGTTTGGAACCACTGAATCATGCTTCATAGGATCCATGGGAAACTCAAGACAACTGTGGCTGGTACGAAGAGCTGCTGGAAGTCCCCTCAGGGTACATAAAGGTTGACTAATACCAGAATAGTGCAGTGTGACGGTAGCTGGCAGTGCTGCACTGATATTGCAGCAAGCACATAATATTGTTTTGGTAACAGTTTCATTACACTGTATGATGAACTATGGAAGGCAATGCATTATTTTATTTATTTTTTGTTTCGAATTTTTGTTTTCAAAAATTTGAAAAACCAATTTACTTCAGAATCCTAACATAAGACATGGAGTTGCTTCTTTTGCTTTAATACTGCCAACTACTGCAAAATACCAGCATGCCACCAGTAAAATAAAGAATAGGGCTTAGGAGAGCCGGTACAATCAGTTAAAAAAATACTCAGGTCCTTCAGATCCTTGCTTGGGACTTCACCTACTCTATAACAATCTTATTCCAGTTACTTGTTCTGGCTGTCCAAATGTTCAGAGTCACTACACTGTCTTTAAAGATAAAGTAAAGCCCAAAAGTTGTTGGGCGCTGATTTGTAAGAGCTATATCACATTCACTCTGAGTTAGTTCCTGAATAAAAACAAACTAACTCATTTTTAACTCAGTAGAATATGCTTTCTTTGTAAATGTCTTTTCTTATTTCAAGAAACAAGAAAATAAATTAAGATCTCAAGTAAACAACTTTGAAAACACTTAGTTTGATCATATTTTTTCTCACAAATGCCAAAATTAAGTTTAAAATGATGGGTCTAAAATATTTCAGGTGAAACATTGATAGTGTCACGTGTCAGTGGAGAATGGTGAGAGGAGGACTGATGGGTAAAGTTCATACCTCATTTGAGCACGGATGCTAGAACATTAAGCGCAGAAGAACAGCGAGCGTGGCGTGGGCTCACATTCACACGTCGGTAGGAATGACAGGGTACGGGAAAAAAACAAAATACAAAAATACAGCTTAAGTAGGTTATGAGTGATACTAAAAAATGAGAGAGAGCGACTGGAGAAGTTGTGCAAAAACTTTTGAGCAGGCTGTCAAAAGTAAGTGAATATCCAACCGCAGGTGAAGCGCGTTTTGCTCGGAGCTCACCTCTCAGGGGAATCTGTGATGTGCTGTGCCAGGTGACAGCTCTACATTTACCGTCTGTCTTATTTCATTCAGGCAAATTAAGGTGAGCTTGAGGGCAAACATGTCTATCTGTGTGGGTGATGTGGTTTTTACTTTGGTGTTGTGCAGTGTTGTGATAACAAGGATGAGCAGCTGTTGTCAAAGCTAAGGAGGGCTATATTACCTGGAGAAATGTGTGTAAATAATCTGTCACTGAAAAAACATCTAGTCCAGTTCATATACCTGCAACGTCAGAATATGCAGCAGTTTTTTTTTCAATGGCCAAATGGAGAATGATACTTTTTGCCTGCAAAATGGTGTACTGTAGGTATGAGCAGCAAGGGCTGACTGGCCCATGTTAAACAGAGAAACCTTGACCCCATGGTCAGTCTCCTGTCTAGATTAAACTATGTGAATCTGGATGAAGAGGTCTTTGGGGAGCTGTGTGGAAGCTCAGGGTCACTCTGGACCATATTAGTCATGAAGTTGAATTAATCACTCTTAATGAGGTTGCACTCCACAGAAAGATGAATCTCACTACCCTCAATGTCAGACTGAACCTGGATATTTTACACAATCACAGATGATAACATACAGTGGTGGATTTCAACATACACACTACATACTTTTTAATCTTCTGGTTACTGATCTGTCCATGGAAGGCAGCAGATTTAAGCTTTTTACCTGTGTATAATGTCACAACCCTGGATTTTACCTGTCTAGGTCGAATTTCTAAGCCACTGCATTCCATAATCCAGCTGCCAGAAAAGCCTCTTTCTTGATATTCCTTGAATATGTTCAAATATTGTCAGTTTATATATGTAATTTTAAAACTGTTAATGTGGGGAAATATGGGTTCAAAAGCAAGAACTCCGCCAGTAGTTGTGCAAGGTAGTAAATGACTTACATGCGAGCTAACAAGGCTGAGAGAATTTAGTAAGGCAAAGGTATAAAAAAAAATAACTGGAATCCCAGCCTGTCCTCCAACAAAAACGGCTCTATAAAGTTGTACCTTATTACGACCTACATTTGTATTTTAAAGGTAAGCGGCCTCTAATGGGCGTAAAAATAACGACAGTGTCATATTGCGTCTGTTGTTACACTGATCTTATGGTAATTAAAACATATTTTACTAAGTTTAATTTGTACGAATGACCACACAAACCCAGTCCTAAACCTAACCGTTAAAAATATTGTGCAAAATCATGATTTATAGGGTTTCGTGAAAACATACGTTCGAACACATCTCATCTAATAATGCATCTCTCTGCAAACTGAGCTACACCAACCCTGAATCACATAGCTGATAAAATAGTACAAAACATTAATATGCAAATGTTCAATTGTAGTATACGCTCTGATGGGTCGTATTGCACAGCTATTGTAGAAACAACCCGTACGGGCGTATTAGTTGGAGGACATGTTGGGAATCCAGACCCTGACTACCCACACTTAGGGCTCAAGTATACTTAAAATTCCACTCCATGCTCTGTTTTAGTATGAACAGTGTGAAACATGCATATAGAAAAAGATCAGCAATGACCCTGTATTAACTATTTCACGCATGAAAAGTAAACAGATTAAAATAGCACAGCTAGCTGAAATGTTGAATCACTTGTCAGCACACAACCTGCACAGGTAAGAACACACAATACACATGCTCAAGCAGGCTTGTGAGGGTAAACACCTAAGGAAAAAGTCTCTTTCTCCACTGTTTCAGTTGCTCATGTCCTCATATTTGTATCAACGCCTTAGTTGTGTACCCTCATTTCTCATTTAACTATCCGCTCCAATGGAGTGTGTCTCTACAGCGGGTGGAGCACAGGGTTGTAGGGAAGCATACATTACACAAGTAGAGCATCTCTTTATAGCACACTCAAGACGAGAGCTCTGTTGCGTATCAAGCCTTCTGATCTCTGCCAGATGGTTTTTAACATGCTGAGAGGGAAAGCGGCATTTACCTCTTTTATTCCCACCTCACTGGTGTGGCTCATTGTCTTGGATAATAAATGTCAAAAGGCTCAAGGTTTATGATGTGGTATATGACGATTTGTCTGCGCTTTAATTCATTTTCCAATTCTTGCCTTTATGGCATGTTCAGGAGACTGTGGAAAAGGCCTCCATGAAGGAGTTATTGTTTTGCCATCATTTACTCACTCTCACATCACTCCAAAACAGTATTGCATATATGGAACATGACAATGTTTATGATGCTCTATTTCGTACAACGAAAGTGAATGGACACGGACCACTTTCAAGCTCGAAAAAAGATGAATAAGCATCTCTATGTATAAGTAATCTCTACATCTCCATTTGACGAACAAAGTTTGATTTCCACCATAGCTCTTTTCCCATCAGTTACTAGACATGTTTTAGAGTGTTTTTATTGAACCTGTGCATGAACCTTTGCTCAACATATCCATTTTAAGGAAAGAAAGAAAACCATGTGGTTTTGGAACAACATGAAGGTGAGTAACTGATGACACCATTTTCAATTTGGGGTGAACTATACTGTACATTTATACCATTCTGTCCCAAAGCTGATTAAAGGGTTCATATGATGCGATTTTTTAAAGGACTAGAGCAACTAGCCGTACAAGTCATTAGTGCATAAATAAGTTTCCTAAAGTTGCAAAGACTAAAGTCTTAAAACCAAAGAGATATTCTTTATAAAAGTTATGACTTGTCCACACTTTTCTACGTCACAGAGTGGGTTTATTTTCATAACACTCATCAAATGTTTACTCAAAGAAAGAATGCAGAACTATTATTCTCGCTGTAGTGTTGCTGCAGGTGCCATGATCTGCAGATGCTGTCCTTTGTGAAAGTGAAACTACTTCTGTTTGTGATTCCAAAAGAGAAGTTAGTGCTTAATTTGTATTTACAATACTTTCAGAAAAGTCCAACACAAATATTAGAGTGTGTTTAGTGCATTTACAGAAGAATGATTCCTAAAACCTGTAGAGTAGCCTATTCTGGATGTAGAGACTAGAAAGTAATTCTACAGTCTGGCACTTCTGACTCACAACATATAAGTAAGTTATGTTCCCTGTCGACACTTTACTCGTACTGCATCTGCTAAGACGCTACGGGAAAAACTCCTTTTTTCCACCTAACCGAAGCCTTATTCAATCACAAATTGAAAACTGCACGGCCATCGGTCGCTGCAGTGGTACTAAGATAAACCAATCAGTTGGTCGTCGTGCAGGTGACCAATGGCTGTCACTCCCGCCGAAGCCCACCAAAACAGGTTACAAAAGCATACACTGCCCAGAAACTCTTACTCTCTTTCTACTCTTTTTCTACTTCCTGGATGCCGGAACCACACCATCTCCCTATGGTCTCCTAAGCCCACAGGCCCGATGCACATGCATTGAAGGAGGGCCTAGACTGCAGCACAGGCTGCCCTTTGAGACACTAAGATGATGACCTAACTCCAGGCAACACCTAGGTTCTACACCAGGCCTAAGCCTTGACTTGTCATGTATCTCAAGATCCATGGGTGGCAACAGATCTCTCTCTCTACCAAGCATCAGAGTCAGGACGTCTTTTGGAATTCATTACTCTTCAAACCAGGAAGACATGATTGCCAAACCACAACCTTGGAACCATCAGGACTTCGAGACTGCATCGGACCCTCATCAACGAGGCAATGCCAGTATTGTACATATAACTAAATGAAACAGAGCTTTAGTTTTAGTTATTGGACCCGTTTTGAACGGCACTGATGGTTTTACAGGAGGTCAACTGACTCTCTTTTCATAACTTAAATTCTAGCTCTTTCTTAATGGTTTACCCTTAAAGGGTCACAACACCCTAAAACACTTTTTTTGAGTTGTTTACAGATATATACATGTTGTACATTGCTTAA
>JAUCMT010000039.1:9167440-9182682 GCA_032357475.1 Enteromius thamalakanensis | reverse complement strand
GATGAATTATGTAAATATTTTGTTGTAATGTAGAGGAGACCCCAGGAAGAATAGCAACTGAGACTTCAGGAGCTAATGGGGATCTTAATAAATGAAATGAAAATGAAATGAAAACTATTTTAATGATGTCCTTAGTGCATTTCTGGGCCCTGAATGTGGTGGTTGTTATTATTCTCAGATCAAAAATGTATGTAACACTTTTTTAACACTAATTTGAATTTCTTTAGACAATCTACTACTAACAGTAAGTAACTTTGCAGTACTTTGCAGAAGTAACTCCAACCCAATCTGCCATACAATACCCACAATATCATATTTTCAATCTCTGTAGTTGATATCTTTTTTATTCAGTTCGTTACACACTAGATCACATCCCAGCATGACTGAGTCTGATCTGAAACTCTCAACTTCAAGGTGCCCTCAATGAAAATATCAGTTCTTCTGAAAGTGGACCTTAGTTCAGGAATGGTGGTTTATCTAGCCTCTGGGTCAAGACACAGATACTTACAAACTCTGTCAAGTTTGGCCAAACACATATACGTGCAGAACATTTGCAAGTTAATACAAAGCCTGAGGTATTAGATCTCCGTAGGAGTTAATGGAGGTCTATGAAAAGCGTCTGTGCTCATGTCTCTGTATAATAGCAGCACTTGACACTCTCCTTGTCTGCCCATCTCACAGCGTGGGGCTAAAAGTGTTTAACAGGAAACATAGTAACATTTAAACATCTTTAATTGGCCGTATTATGGTCAAGCATGTATTAAATTGTTTGTCATGGAGTGGCTAATGCACTGCGAACAAAGATCTGGTGTCTTAGCAGAGAGAAGACAGACTGATCGCTGATGAATTCTCTAATGGTCCAGATGACGCAGCAATGCTGCTCACACACTGTTCTTCACAGAAAAGACTTTCCTTTCCCTTTCCCTTTTTTTTTCTTTTCCAACTAGTACAATGCCCAGATTGGGATGAAGAGAAAGTGAAAGCAAAGAAGTAAAGTGGATAAGCAGCCTAGGAAGGGTGCACATATAATTGATCTCTGGCCAGTGAAGAGAATGAAGAGTGGGAGTTTAATAAATGGAGACTGTATCCATTTAATAACCAACCTGATACTATTCTCACCTCTTTACTTCTCCTTTCTTATCATCCCTCTTTTCTCTTTCCAACTTCGTCTCATCCTTCAGTCCTCAAATGGAGTTAAGATTGATCTTTATTTTCGTTGTCTGATCTCAGTTTTTTCATCTTCTCACTTTCCTTCATATAGGGCATCTAACATCAGAGTAAACTTAGTGATCTCTATGTGTTTATGACGCTAAACCAGCTGAGTTACCTACAACTTTTCTTTGAGTTCAAACTTGTTCCTATCAAGAATGATAACTATAATGGTAATGATATAAGTGTCTATAACATTGCTAACATTATTTATTCTAAGGATGCACTGCAGTCATCTGCTGCTCCAAAGTAATCTGTCTGGCTGTCACTTTTATAGTTCATCAATGTCCTGAAAGTGATTTCAATGATATTGTTACTTTATTACTGTTAGTACTAGTTAACATCCTTGCTGAGAATAGGTCTTTAGATGTGTATTTATTATTGAAGTGATTTAATTTTAGGCAGGACGGCTCTGTCTGTCAAACAGTGAAGTGTTGGCAAACACATTTGTTTAGGTTTATTTGAAACAGAAATGCAACAATAGACAGGGGTAGAAAACGTTTGCAACAAATAATTGCATAGTGGTGTCAAATCAATGAATGTTCAGTGGACAGTCCATTGTACTTGTCAGTTTCTTCGTGACTACACAACTACATCTACTCCTGCTTTAGATCTCAGATATAATTTAATAGCTGAATGCGCTTTTGTTTGTAACGAGAGCTGATATCCCAAAGTTAGTCATCCACTCTCCGCACACCTAAAAATCACCAAACCCAGCATAATCGCCTCAGCGCCACAATTCAAGAATAAAATCTGCTGTTTACCATCTAAAGCAGCAACAATGTGCCAGAGAACAAGCTCAACATGACATCTCAATTATTATTTTGCATAAACAGCAGTGCCAGCGATTTGTACAAGCATGCCCAAATGAGACCGTTGATGAGATCGCTGTTCTGTGTGTTGGGTTAAGCTGTGGGCTGCACGTATCAAACAAGCTGGAAACCCACTTAATCACACCCGGCCAATGCTCCACATCGTCTACAAAATTGAGTCAGCCGTGAAATTAAATTGGCTTATTTAAAATAAAACATTCAATCAAAGGAGCAGTAGAGACCACATCATTTACCAAGAACTTTGATACTCTTGATTTACTCGTATTTAAATGTGATAGTCCCCTTTAGACATTTTACTAACTTTAAGTAACTTTGCAGCTAGTATTAGTATCCTAAAGCCATCAAAGATGTAGATTTGTTTATTTTTTCTGTCTCATACACACTGCTTTTCACTTTTCAAGATGTTAATTGATGGTCTGGAGTCATTACTCATAGATTATCGTGATGCTTTTATCAGCTGTTTGGACTCTTATTCTAACTGCACCCATTTACTGTACAGCATCCATTGGTAAGCAAGTGATGTAATGCTAAATTTCTCTAAATCATACATCTGTGAATGCATTAAAAATCTCAATAATGCAAGAATGCTATTTTGTTTAAATACATTAGCTATGGTTTTGACAAAAAGAAACAAATTCGCTTAGACACAAAAGTTCAGCGTGCATGGTTTAAGTATTTTAAATTACATGCATGAATATTTTGGTCTTCTGATAAAGAGTATTTTCATGCGTAACCTTTCCAGAGGAAAGCCAATCTCATCCAGGCTTGGTTGAGTGTTGTTTATTTGTGCTGTTAGCAGTAAAATGTCAGCATATAGCCATCTCTCAGCAGCCACTGTAGTTACTGACCCCAATTTATGAGAGACGCAGAAGAGGTGCATGATGTTGGTATCTGTTATTGCGACGTATTCAGTGTTTTGTAAATCTTATGTTAGCTGATGATGTATTTAAAATTATAATTTTGGCATTCATTATACACATCTAAGCCTCAGGGTACGTTTATTACCAAGTCCTCTGATTGTTTTTCTATTCTATGACATAAGAGAATATTTTGGCGTAGATTCATTACCATTATAAAAAGGTTTAGTGAGTTTTGCAAGATTCATGTTATTAACAGATGCCATTCCTGCCTAACAGTTTTATGGTCATATTGTTGGTGACTTTATCTAAAATGTATCTAAAGTTGAGGAAAATTTAATTTCTAAATAAATGTACATACTATAAAGGAAATTGTAAAAAGAAAGGTAAATGTTCTATACAATTTCTAGTTTGTTCTACCTTTAATCACACATAAATTCTACCAGATCTCATGGATGTGTGTATACTGTACATAGTACAAAAAATGCAAAAATCACAAATTATATCTCTTAGCAATATTTTTTTTCACTTCACCAGTCCATCACATGTTGATAATGGAGCAATGATTGGATTCTGAATGCAGTACTTTATCTTTAGAGTTCCCTGCTCCCTGAGACACGGAGAGAGAGAACAGCAGCAAAGTCTAATGAGACACATGCTGAGACATTTACATCTATCCTCATGTTTATGAGACTAATTATGTATCCAGATTCCTTTAAAAAATGTCTCTATTCAATCTGCAGTAGTAATGATAATGCATTATGCAAGCATCAAGCAAAAAAAAGGTAATGCCAGGGGAAAAATTGGCCATTCATTGGCACAGTTGAAGTTGAAATGATGAATTATTTGAAATTAATGAATATTTTTTTGCTCAAAAGAAATTAAAGCAAAGAAGTGGCTAATCTTTTGATTTTTAAATGCATCGAAGGGTTTGCATTAATCCATTAAACGATGTACATAAAATTCAGTCCTCTCAATAGAATTATAACAAGCAGTGTTAGAACACATAGCTCTTTTTTAAGCCATATGTATGGTTCACATACTGCAGTTATTTTTTTGCCAACCTCCCATGCAGAATATCTCAGAGGAGTAAGCCACCTCTCTCTATCTGTGATTTCAAATGAAGCCTATCTTTCTCTCCAGGCCCCGCTGCACCATTACTTTACTGATATTGTGAAGATACGTCTCAGTATCTCTCGGCTAAGCAAGGCAAATAGCAGAGCGGGTCTGTGGCGCGTCACTCTAATGGTGCTTTCTGTCGCTCTGACACCACTTCATGTCTAATCTTTATTGATTTTTATTTTCAACTGCCATTAAAGTGGGGACATGTCAGCGGCAGCCAAAAACACAAGCTGGATTGAATCGCCTTTTTTACATGGGGAAAAAAAGCCAGAAGATGTGAATGGGGAAAAAATGGCCAGAAGTAGCAAAAACAGCTAAATGTGTTGTGTACGGATGGCAATCATTTGAACCTTTATAGTCACCGTACTTTTGCCTATGAATATCAAATGTGAACACTTCAGCGGCAATGCTCACATCTTCAGCCATTACTTCAGAATAATACAGACGTTAGCTTTCTCTTACACTGGCCCCAGCGCTGAAGATAGATCTTTCCCGATCGTACAAAATAATTTACCAACATAATTTGAACCGATGAATTATTCAGTAGCCAGTCACGGGAATTGCTTCACCAGTCGGAGATTCAGAAGTCAACCGAAGTAATGACCTCAGTGTGGATGGTTTTTGGGAAAGTGTGACTCTTCACGGCAAGTGTAGTGTCAGGTGTATACGTTATAGGTCAATACCACTCATTATTTCCTTGGTTAAATGCCATGAATAATGCAGCCTTCCCATGTTATATTTAAATCTTTCTAGACAGCTGTTAGCGAGTGTTTCAGAATTCTTGCAGAAATGAGGTGCTGCTATTTCCATTCTCGTTGTTATCGGAGATGTTATTTCCCAAAACATCTTTCTTGGAAACATCTTGCACTTCTTTGAGAAGACAGAAAAAAAACAGTCTGCATGTCATTCAAACTGCCTATTTGGAAACATACTTCATACAAAAAAAACAAAAACAATATTAAGATCCGTTGAAAGACAGAAAATACATTTCTCACACAGGTGTTGATGTTCAGTAAAAATAAAAAACAGGAAAGATAACTTAAAAAAAAAGCATTTGAATGATTGGCTCAGTAGTTGGGTTATTAAGAAAAGAGACAGCTTTTTGATTACAGTAAATATGTGGATTTCTTTTTTATAATAACAGGATGGCACAAGTTAATGTTTTTAACCACAGAATAATGCAATGGAGCACCTAAAACTTCTTTAATCATGGTAAAATCACTGTGACACATTGCCTAAAATTGCTTATTACATAATTACAGTCCCAAAGAACTGTTGCTGCTGCTGAGGTGGGATGAGGTTAAGATTTAGGTCAGGTATTGCAGTATCGCTAAATCTTTAAGTGTAGAAGTAGTGTGCTGTACCTCTAACCCTATGGATTTTGAAAATGACCTTTCATGCAGTGCGTAACACAGCTCTAAGTGAATCAAAACATCCTGCAAAGTGCTGAATGTGCACTGTGCAAAAAGTCTCTTAAAAAGAAAGAGTCGACTCTGAATCATTGAAAAGAGTTGTTTTTAAAACTAATCCCAATGACAACATTGCGTTTCGCGTTGGTTTGAATGAAAATGCAAGTTCATTCTTTACCACTGGATGCTGCTTTTGGTGTAAACAGCAGTTTTATAATGATAATAATAATAGACCAAAATAGTGGTTCCCATTCAGTCGAGTCCTTCCAACATTACATTGCATGAGAGATCAATAGCTTCTAAGTTTAAGAAAGGCCAATTGGCGTGCACTGATTGCATCCAGGTGCACCTTGTCACTATGTGAGTATAAGTAAGCACAGATGCACAAGACAGTGGTTAATCTCAAATCTTTTCAGAGGCTCCTGGGGCATATGGCAACCACAGCAGCAGTAACACCGCTTGGCTTGCTTCATATGAAACCGATTCAGCACTGGTTACATAATCGAGTCCTGAGATGGTCATGGCACTGTGGCACTCTCCGGATTGACGTTTCCCAGGACTGTCCCCCTAGGGCAGGTTTCAGGCATGTTGTGGTCAACACAGATGCCTCCTCCACGGGTAGGGGTGCTGTGTGCAACGGGCAAGCAGCCTCAGGCCCCTGGACAAATGTTCAACTGCTTTGGCACATCAACTGCCTCGAGTAGTTGTTCGTGTTTCTGGCCCTGCATCGCTTCCAAACTATTCTGCGCCACAAGCACGTGCTGGTCAATACAGACAATACTGTGGCCGTAGCGTACATTAAGCGACAAGGTGGTCTGCGCTTTCGCCGCATTTCACAACTTGCCCGCAATCTGCTCCTGTGGAGTCAAACGTTCACATTCCAGGGGAACTCAACCGTGCAGCCGACCAGCTCTCACGGCAGACCACCCACCCTGGAGAATGGCAACTCCACCCTGAGGTAGTCCAGCTGATTTACTTCGGCAAGGCTGAGATAGACCTCTTTACCCTCTTTATTACTCCCTCTCCGAGGCACCCCTCGGCAGGGATGCTCTGGCACACAGCTGGCCTCTGGGGCCCAAGTACACATTTCCCCCAGTGAGCCTCCTTGCACAGACCCTGTGCAAGATCAGGGAGGGCGAGGGGCAGGTTCTACTAGTAGCACCATACTGGACTCGCGTACCTGGTTCAGTTCATTTTAGTGACGCATTTCTAAAAACAGTTTGCAGAGTGAACAAAGAAAAATCACGCACACTTTGTATTGTCCTTATTTTGCAAAAACACACACTTTTGTTGTTACTGAAAGTGTACTCAAAAAAGTAAACACCTAACAGATTCAAATGGTTTATGAAACTTGTGTGACCAAAGTCAACAGAGTATTTTTAGTGTCTTTTGCGCTAAGAAAAAAAAGACCCCGATAACGCCAGAGTGACCAGCAACCTCAGAGAGTTGAAGTGTGTGTAGTTGCCATCGCAGCATATCACGATGCAGTGGAGGGTACATCCCTTTGGGAAACACCAACTGTTCGTGAGGTTCCTCAGAAATCCAAGACGGGTTAACCCCTCAAGACTGCACCTCATACCCTCTTGGGACCTAGCCATCACTCTCTGTGGCCTGAGGCAGGCCCAATTCGAGCCACTTGCGTCAGTCGAGATAAAATATCTGTTGAAGCTCAAGACAGTACTCCTGATTGCGCTGTCCTTCATTAAGAGGGTAGGGGACGTACAAGACTTTTCTGTTGACGAAGCGTGCCTAAAGTTCAGTCCAGCTGATTCTCACATTATCCTGATATCCCGGCCCTGCTATGTGCCCAAGGTTCCTACCTTGCCCTTCCGCATTTAGTTAGTGAACCTGCAAGCTCTGCCCCAGGAGGACGCAGACCCTGTTACTCTGTCCCATACGCGCCTTACGCCTTTACGTAGACTAGCACTCAGAGCTTCAGATGCTCCCAGCAGCTCTTCGCCTGCTGTGGGGGACAGCAGAAAGGGAATGCTGTCTCCAAACAAAGGTTGGCCCATTGGGTGGTAGATGCCATCTTCCTGGCCAGGGACCTGGGAGCTGTGCCCCTTAGGTGTCGGAGCCCACTTCACAAACGGAGTGAACAGACGAATGCCTCATTCTATGTGCTGGCTCACGGCGCCTTTCTAGCAGATATCTGTAGGGCTGCAGGCTGGGTGACACCCACCTCCTTCGTGAGGTTCTATGATCTCCGCGTAGAGGCTGTGTATTCCCGTGTCTTCAACTAGACACTAGGTGAGCCGGAGGCTGGCTGGTGTCAGCTTGCTGCACCATTCCCATGGGATCTTGATCTCTCAGAATGTTCCCTCTGACAAATCCTCTTGCCCCGCAGTCAGAACTATGTGGAGTTGCTCCTACTTGGTCTCCTTCGCCTAGTAGGTTGTGGCTACAAATCTCAATATTCCACGGTCAGCCAAAAGGCCATGTTTGCCTACATATATATCCATACTTTATTGATATATTGAATTATTCAAAGTTCTACATGTTCAAGTGCAAGTATGCAGGCATGTGCTCCACCCTCCGCCATTTTCTTAAACTTAAAGGTGATTGGTCTCTCTTGTGAGTTCCCATATGTAACTTCTATGTTCCCTCCGTCAGGGAATGAGGGTTACCTTTGTAACCTAGATGTTTCCCTGGTAAGGCCCTGAAAATGCGAGGCGCACCAAATTCCCTTTTTGGTGACTTTAAAAAAGAGAGGAGTGTGCTGCATTTTAATGAATTAATTAATAATTTTTTTTTGCAAGGCAACCTCCACGACAGCTGTCCTTTCAGTCTAATCACAGAATTGTAACATGAGTGCTATAATATTTGTTATTTGTTTTAAAAATATTTGTTTTGTGTCATATTAGCTCATATGAGTCATACAGCTGACAGAGACCACAAATTGCAGTCTCCGGACTTTTAACAGTGTTATTAGCGTCTTTCAATGGAAAGTATCTAAAGCCAGCTTGAAAAGTCGCTAACGCTCCATGATGCGCTAATTAGCATATTCATGACATCTGCGCATCATATTGTCTTGCAGCCAAGTTCTCAATATATTACTCTCAACCGTAAATGTTCGTCATAACAACAGAATGTCTGCCTCTGCATTCCTTAAATGCATTAAATTAAATGCTTTTCTGCTTGCTTTTTTTTTCAACTTCAGGTGCTCAGAGCACTCCTACAATAATGCGAGTGCCCGGAGCACATACAAAATGCACAGAACGCCCACTTCCAACTGAAAACAATTTAAAAAAGGCACCTCTCCCTGCAAAAATGCATTGTCTGTGATCGAGGCCTAACGCTGTACACAAAACAGCACTGCGCTCACAAACTCTGCATTATCAGGCAGTTTAAGATGTTTTGGCCATCAGAATTTAAAGGGGAACTGGTGCTTTGATCATGTAGAGGTGACTTTGGGTCGCCCACAGGTGTAACCGTGAGCGCTCCAATCTGTTAAAGTGCTCACATCTCACAACTTTTACCTTTCTCTCTCTCCATCTCATTCTTTTTATCCTCTTCCATTTCCCTTTTTCTGGCCTTCCCCAGGCATCCTATTACCTCAGAATAAAACCATGAGGTGTCAACACAGGGAAAGCTCAAATCTGTTTTAAAGCTCTAACTTGCACAAGTAAAGGACCGTGAGAGTAATACTAGCTTGAGGCTTGCACACTCGCTCTCTCTCTCTCTTTCTCTCTCCATCACAGTATCACTCCCTGGAAGCACCTCCCATTCCCAGCACTTATCTTTACCTTATGGGATCCACTGCTAGAAACAAAATTCTCTGATTGAGATATACTTTTATTTAAAGGAATATCTTGCATAAAAAAATAAAATTCTGTCAGCTGTACTGGTCACTGCCATTCAGTAAAGACTAGAGCTTCCAAAAAACATAAATACCCATTAAAGCAGTCAGTTTGTGGTGATATATTGTTTAATAGAAATGTTCTCCTCCAGTGAGCTCTTACCTGTGACTGGACCATGAAATCAGGAACACATTGTTACGATTCCTGAATTTGAACTGGTTTTGAGAATTGAATCAACTGATCCACTGAAAGATCCACTTCATAAGAACAATTCATATGATCATTTAGAACAGAAGTCAAGATTGCAGTGTACTTTAAATCAAAGCCTAAAATCGGGAATTATTTGTCTATGTAGCAGTCATTGAATCTGACATATTCTATGGTATCACAAAATGATTTGGTAACCTGTCAGTTAAATTTATATCACCATTACAAACAAGGTCGGAAAAACTGAAAAAATTATTGGCATGTTGCCCCATTTATCTTCATGAGATATTTGGAAAAACTCAAGAAGCTTAACCATTGCTGATTCCATACATGTTCTTCATAAAGAGTAAGAGCTGATGCCCTCGGGCTGGAGGTTGAATATAGGTATAATTTCTATAGTTCCAATTAATCATCATTTATCAAATAAATTATTGGACAATGAGAAATGACAGCTGTGTAATGTGTAGAATATTGTCCATTTATATTGTGTATGGCATTAAATGTAGTTGGAAAAAAAAATACTTCAAAATGTCTACTTTTGTTTTCCAGAAAGGAATATAAGTAAACCATGACTTTGGCATTTGTCTTTCTTCATATTGCAAATGTGTATAGAAGACACTTATCACATCCACTGCTGACATGGTAAAACGGGCTTAAGAGCAGACCGTCAGTGTGAAATTATAATTAAAGGTCTTTTATCGTTCATTAGGCAAAAGACTACAGAGCACTTTTAGAATACATCAAGAAAATGCTTTTTTTTTTCAGATCATAGATGCTTTGCAAACATTATTTTTGCTGTCATTTTGCAGTGATACATTTGTTCAGACAATGTAGTGAATATACATTAGGTGCTTAAGCAGTAATGTGCAGTATCAGCATGTTGCCAATAGGCTTTATCCCAGAACTACTGAGAGTGACTGTCCTTGTGGAAATCTTTCCACGATGCTGAATTTGTGAGAATATAAACGACCAGTGTTGAGGGCAACACATTGCTAGTAATGTGAGTTATAAGATACTTTTTCCAAGTAACTAGTAAAGTAATGAGTTACTTTTTAATTCACAAGGAAATACCATTTGGAATTTAAGTGAAATTACAAATTACTTTTTTAATGAAGTAGTGCCGGTTACTTTGTTTTATAATTAACTGAAAGACAGCTTTCCTGCCTCCATGTTGAGACAAATTGGAACTAAGCGCATATTTACAGTTTTGACTTTTACTGTTCGCAAAAAGCTGAAATTTAAAAAAAAAATTTGCCTGTCTCAACAATACTTCCGTGTGATGTTTACAGACTCTGAGTGGTTTGTTTAGCCATCACCTTCCCTTCATCTGTCTGTTGTTTTTATCAGTGTTTACAGTACAGTCTATCCCTAAAGCATTTCATTTTGAGTGATGGAGTGATAATGTTCCCACAGTGGGAAACGGTAAGTCGTGTTCAGACTTATAATGGGGCTCTTCTCTGCATCTGAGCCGTTAATCATTAGCACTTTGTGCATTCAGAGTATTCATCAAACGTGATATTTTAATGAGGTCATATAGTAAAAGACACTCCAATATCTCTGGCTTTTTAAGGCGCTCTTACAAGAGATTGCTGATTGTCATGGTAATTACCGCCACACAGATTCACAGTTCGTGATGATTTCTTCTTGGCAACATCCATCCACGACTTGGGCCCTTGACAACATTTTAATACAAAGCCCAATCAAGGCATAAACAGAAGCTCGGAGCTATCAAATCAAAAAGCTTTCATAAACCTTTATGTGGCTCTTGGCGCTGCCATCCACAGTCCAATAGTGTCCTCATAACAAAGATGAAAGGAAAATCAAATTATAAACAAGGCTTTCAGATACAGCAATAAAAGATAAAATGATTTGTACTGACATCTCAAAAAATCTCTGGCATGAAAAACCCAGCATGCAGCTTGATTAAGTTTGCACTTTAAATGCTAAAACATCTGATTTAATGGCTAGGCCTAACATACGTGCCAGTGTGGTCATGGCACTAAAACAAGCTAAAAGGACCCAAACGATGTTTACTGTACATTTTTTTAACTTTTCAGTCAAATTTTAATGAATACGAATATTCATCAGAGGAATAAATTAGTACATTGAATAAATTGAATAAATACATTTAAATCAAACAAAAGTTGACATACAGTAGCTGGACACAAAGGTATAATCTAAAGGCAGGAGACCTGCAGCCGTGCCCTTATAGTCAGTTTATTAGTTTGGTGGAGTTGTTGGTCTCTGCTGTATCCATCTCTCTAAGGTCGAGTGAACAGGCTGTAGGGGGCAATATTCAGTGTCCTTTATAGAGAGTGGTTACCACAGCAAAGTCTAGAGGGGAATAATTATCATAGTTAGAACAGTGTCTTATGTTTCTTTATCTGCCCATCTCTTGCTCTTTCTTCTCCCTTCCCGCCCACTCTCAGTGCTTCTTTTCACACTTTTCTCTTATTCTTTTGTTCTTTCGTAACTTTTTCTCCCATCAACATGAATACTTTGCTTAAGATAACTAATTGCTTCTTTAATTAAGTTTGGTGTTACATGACATACTGTCCTTAACTTGATGGGAGACATCTACTGCATGTTCAGCTGCCTCCTACTTGAAGTTCTTGAAGGAAGAATTTGAGAACAAAGTAGAACATGTTCTTCTTTTTCATCAGTGTTGATTTTGACTTCTGACGAGTTTAAATTTAATGACTTAAGTAATGATATATAATGCAATACCCATTGGTACTAAGTAGTACAAATGAACAGCCAATATGTTAATAATAGGCTTTCTATTAAGCAGCTAGTTATAATGGTTTCTGAGAAATAGTTTTAGTTTAGGCTTGAACAAAGAAGAAACTTCCGTCTATGGTAAAACCTATTTCATTTTAATATTCTATTGATTTGGTTCAGAACTTTCCAATCCTTTAACCTTTTTTAAAACAAATAAAAAAATAATGGAGATTCATTTTGTTCCTTAAAATGTCTTAAATGTACCTTCATAAAGCATGTAGAGGCCCTGTGATAACATTCGAAGCCGGTGGTGTATGAACATGACTTAAATTACAAATCCCAAAGTGCTTTGATATTTTTAGAGCCATATCAACCTCATCATGGTCTGCAGGGGTCCTGATGATGATATTTTCTATTTGACATTTTTTTGTTTATTAGTAGCCAACTTATAAAGCACATATTAATGCCTTACTCTACATGCCCTTTATTCAGATCCTTTAATCGTATCCTATAAACTTAAAAAACAACCCTAATAATTATATAAAAGCAGCAATTTAGGAGTTTGAGGCAAAAGTTGTTATTAGCTAACTTATAGCGAGAAAGGTATAGCAAGGCAAGACAAGATAACTGATGCCTGTTAAGCAGCTGTAAAGCCCTGCAATTAAGAAAGAAATAGTGTTTACACAGCGGTTTAAACAGTGATCAATATAAATCACTTTAACTTTGTACTTGAAGAAGAAGTTAATTGTGGGCGATGGAGGCAGTTGTAATTTGTGATGGACAGCTGGTCTCTGTGGGCCTGTCAGAGCAGACAGAAGTGCCTCAGGCAAGCTGAGCTGGACTTTGGGAAGTGGATAGCCAGTTGAGAGTGTACCAGCGGGAGGCTACTTCCGTATCAGCGTCACACATGGATAAGTGGGTAAAGCAGCTCTTTAATCCAATGCCCTCGGTTATAGTGGCCCTATCAAAGGCTCCTGATGCTGTTTGCCACAGCATGCTGTTTACTCCCCACTATATTTGTAGCACCTTTCAGCCGGTATTATTATTAGGTCGTCGCCTATCAGCGCCAGGACTCCCAGACAAAGTGCTCTGCATTAACACAGTAATACCCACAGCCCCGGTCCCTCATGATACCAGCCAATTAATCCTAATATAATTAGAAAGTGGCGAGAAGCAAAGGGTCAGGTATTTATATCAAAATCTCCGGCTCCACTCCAGTCTCTCCCCACAGCAGCATGAGAGCTCTTCTCCAGGCTCCTTTAAATATAAAACATACACTACTGTTTGGCTCCTGTTCAAGGATACGTCCTCAGCCCCTTTAGGGGTCCAAAAAGGGTGGACAGAAATTAGTTGGCTGTGGTAAGAGCTGTGCACGACTGTCCTCTTTCTCAGTAGGGAAAAAAAATTCTTATTTACGGACACACATTTAGTAAAGCACTCGAGTGGCATGTTGTACAAGTTAATGTTAAATGATGATATAAAATATTTACAGTGTTCGAGCCCAGATGCGCGGATGTATGAATAGCAAAATAAATTAACAGCAAACTTGTGCGTGGCATGAATTTATATGCCGATCGAGTTGCACAGGTGGAATTACCCAGGCCCGGTACAGTCAGCACATCATTTATATTCCAGAATCCCATCTACCGCTTGAAAATTACAGTGCTTCATTTAAAATGTACCTTTTATTCGTTGTGGAAGCGGACTGATTTATATGCTGCTGATATTTGAGAGCTGTGCTGACTCTGTGTGGATTCAATTTATATTGACAGCGAGGAGAGAAAATACTCAGGAATATACTGACTGACCAGGGTAGATGGGGCCATTTCAATACCTCTTGTCCATCATAATGGTACTAGTAGTATTAAGGAATAAAATGTTATAGAAATCAGGGTTGATATTTCACTGTAAAAACATTTAATTCTGTAAAAGTTACACTAAAAACTGGCAGCTGTAGCTGTCAGATTTAAAAAAATATGGTAACAACATTTTAGATTTGAAATGAAAATTTACAGTTAAATACCGTAATTTTATAATATAATGGTAATTTACCAATCTATTAAAGTACTGAAAATTGTTTTGTAACTTTGAATTATACTGATAAGCACCAAATCCAGGTGGTGATGAGAAATTGACAAGCTTTTAAATATGAACATATATAGATTATTTACACAAACACTAAACACCATCATGGTGAGACTCATTAAACTGAAATATTGAAACAGAGGAAACATAATTATATCAAAGAATAAAACATCAAATTTAAATTACATTTGAAATGCACTGCAGCGAATTCTGGAAAAGTCCATTTATGTATTTTTTCATGTAGATTTGACAGGAATTTACCATTAACCATTTATTAGCATTTTCAAGTTTTTTTTACAGTTAAAAACACTTTTTAAAAAAGCTTAAAGGCATAGTAAAATTAACATTCTGTCATTAATTACCAACCTTCAGGCCGTTCAAAACCTATTAGACTTTTATTTATCTTCGGAACACAAATTAAGTTATCTTTAAGTTAGCATTCCGAGAGCTCTTCTCCATAAATCTTAAGGATTCTTACATTATCAAAGAAGATTGTTAAAATAATCCATGTGACATCAGTGGTTCAGCTGCAAGTTTGATAAGATGCTTTCTATTTGACTATTTTAGATGCTTTCCTTTCAAAGCAAAACATTCCAAAACAAAATGCACACACAGTCAACATTTGAAGTGGATTAAATTTTTTTTTATCAAAGTTGCCCTAAGACAAAAGCACATTTTGGATTGGTGTTCTAGAAAAACTTTGATGAATGTTTTTGATCCATTTCAAATGTCGGCTAATTATTTCTCATTATATTTGTCAACAATATTTTGTTTTTGTTTTTATATATTACAACCCAGTCTCATATAAAACGTACCCTGACTACGTTGGTCCAAAGAGCAAAACGTAGAGGGGTTACAATAACGGCCCTTGAATTGTATGACTGTTACGTTTTTTGTCACAGTTTCGTCAGTGACAGGCATCAGCTGTGATCCACGCACGGATTTGGATTCAAATATTGGGTAATGATATTGTCATTATTGTATTGGGGTGTGATTTTT
>JAUCMT010000039.1:9048379-9061027 GCA_032357475.1 Enteromius thamalakanensis | reverse complement strand
AGTCGATTCCACCGACTCCAAAATTAGGAGTCGGGAGTCGGAGTCGACTCCAAAAAAAACGGAACCGAACACCCCTACTGTAAAGAGCAGACTAAAATTTAAATAGACTTTATTTTACTAATAAGCTTCCCCTCAACTGAGCCTTTTAAATATAAACAAAAATAAAATATATATTTTTTGTTTATTTTGAACATTTCTCTTCTCTCTTGTGTTTCATTTCAAGTATGCAGCCATACAATGTAATTTCTCATTTGGCTTATATGAGTATGAGATTAGTATGTATTATTTTCTAAACCGGTTTCTGATTTATTTTTTACTTTCTCGATTTATCTTTAACAGATTAAACGGCAAAATAAAACAGAGCTCTGACTTTCAAATGTAGCATTTCATGCCAGAGAAAAGCAGTACTGCTTTTTTAATGATCAACTTTGTTCATTTTAATGCTTCCCTAATTTGGAGAACAAACGGTTGATATTTTAAGCCATTATATTCTGTTGCTGCTGTAAAATGTTGTTATTCTCCATACCTTCATCTTTTGAGAGCAGTGTTCTGCTAAATATTCATTGAAATCAGTCTTTGTTGTGTTTCTGTCCTATCACACTGCGATTTTCACTGTTATCTTACAAGCATGTGAATACGGACAGCAGCTTCACAGCATTCATCACTCACTCATTCAAACAGCACTTAGATAAAGTGCTATACTATGGCTTTCTTCCAAAAAAAAAAAGAAAAAGTTTTTCATCTTATGCTGTTTCAGATCCCCCAGACACACACACACACACACATGTGTGTGTGCGCAAAGCTTTAAGAGACTGCAAATCTATGTCCCAATTAGTATGTGTCAGTCTTTTTCTCTCTTTTTTTATTATGTCACAGAAAAATAAACCAACCATATTAGCATTCTTAAAAATCTCTATGCAATAGCAATGCTAAACATTCAGGAACATGAAAATGAAATAAAATTTCACGTATGAGTGATAATGAATTTGGCACCTCGTACGAATACATACAAATTGATAGTGAGACTGTGTTGAATTATCGCCTCCTCAGTCCAACAGACAATTAGCTGTGACTGATATTTAGTACAACAGCACACATACTGTACAGCATTTGATATTAGTAATTGACAAGAAAAAATATATATATATATTTATGTAAAAAAAAAGCACCATTTGCCATTTTGAAAATGTGACTTTTGAGTCGCAGAACCACTAAGCTATGTTTTTCTAATAAATCAAACTAGACATATAAATAAACACTACCCGACCGTATATAGTACGTTCTATATAGTATGAATGTGGGTAGTGTGAATGAAATTCGGACGTACTACATCCGCTATATTGATGTTGTCACATGTCATGCGTCGTCACAACAGTGCGGAAATTTTAACTTTCAATAAGTCATCAGTTTATTTCGATTTTGTTAAACAAGTGTAATTTAAACTAATAATTTAATTTATTTAATAATGTAATTTAATTTAAACAATTTTTTTTTTCTGAGGTTGCATTTCAAGTGTCCACTTTCCATTTTTTGAATATGACGCTTCCTCTCCCCGGAGCCTCCTGGCATGGGAAAGTGTCCATGGTATGCGTAATACAGAATTTGGGAGGTAGGAGTAGGTCATCCAGGTACTTCTCTCCTACTGAATTTGGACATATTACTTGCCTCGCATGCTGTTTTTTGCGTACTATATAGTAGGGAAGAATGCAATTTCGGATGCAGCATCAGTATATAACTGCTTCATTTATCCATAGAGAAATGTGTAGCATTGTCTTGGCTAGCATTCTTCCCCGCGTTTGTTGTCTATTGTTCTGACCTCTTCCAATTTCTGCCATTGCTGATTATTTTCTGCCTGCCTCGACCCTCCTGCCTGTCTATTGACCTCGATCTTGCATTCTCTACTGTACCTGATTGCCCACTGATTTCGACCTTGCCTGTTGCCTGCAATAAAGAGATTTTGCAAATTAATCTGCACGACTCCGACTCAACTGTTACAGAGGCATGATTATTCTGTCATCATTTATTCACTTTTTATTTCAAAACAGAATGTGTTTCCTTCTTCTAATTAACACAGACGATATTTTGAAGACAGTTGCAGTCAACCATTAGGTTACCCACAATCTTGAAAAAAACTTTTCAACTTGAGGTTAAGAAAATAATGAAAGAATATTAAGCTACCATTTAAATGATTGAACGATTTAAACGAACACTGCTTTTAAGTTAATGTTGCAAATGTTTCATGTACATCTCCCAGCGATACATTGAAAGGACTAGTTCATCCAACACAGTTTAAGACTAATCTTTACGTACTGTATTTTTCGAGGCAGCAAATTCGGACTAATTCATACAAATTTGTATGATACTTTGTAGCCTATAATTTGTCTAAAACCCTAGTGATGGGTAGTTTTAGGGATGGAGTTAGGAGTAGGTCATTCATACAAATACTACAAATTGGAAACTCATTAAATACATACAAATTAGTGAGGTCATATGAATTTTGTATGAATTAGCCACATCGTGTAATATGTACGAATTTGTCATGAGATCATGCTCGTTCATCACAAATTTAAAGAATATATTTCTGTCATCATTTTCCATTATGTTGAGTGTTTCAAGTGTGCATGTTTAATTAATGTTGAAACATGGCAAAAATCTTGATCTTGAAGGATCTTTTCTATACAACTCAACTTTTACATGCATATTACTGGTCACTGTGATGTGTTCCTTTTGTATTTCATGGAGAAAAAATAAAATACAATTAAATAAATGAATAAACAACTGCATAGAAGTTTGCAATGACTTGAGGGCAGGCAAATAATTACTTTTTGATTCTTTTGTGTAATTTTTTGGGATAAGTGATTCCTTTAAGGGTCTCAGACAGCAAGGCAAAACAGCTTTTAGCATTACAACAACACATTACAATATTATCAGAATCTTTCAAGCATTTATACATGCATGAGGAAAATCAGAGGGAGAGCCTTGTGTCAAAACAATTTTGCTATCTTCAGGAAAAAACATTCAATTCGAAATAAAAGGGGCCTAATTACTGTTCGATGCAAATTTGTACGGTGTTACTAAGCCATTACATGTGAGTGAGGATTACATTCTTGCCTTTGCACGCCACTTTTACGCCATTTTGCTGATGTTAAGGGGATATTTTGTGACTCCGCAATAATTAAATGGAAAGAGCAATTCACAGACAATTTAAAATGTGAATTAACAAAATGCACACACTCATTAAATGATTCTGGGACATCTACAATCAATACATTTTAGGCCTTCTGGCTAATCCTGCTTTATTACAAAAACTTCAATGCAACTTATTAAACGGTTGAGGAAGAAATGTTTGAAATGACTTTCCAGAGGAGGACATTAGCAACAATTAACATATTACTCATGTTAACAGTTTGAGGATCCTTGCTTGAACGACTTCTCTGGAAACTAAAGGCACACAAAATGGAAAAATGAAAGTAAACACTTAACTCGTTTACTAATTCTGCAGCTCGTGCAATGACTGTGCTTTAGAGCTCCATTAATGGAGACCTGGATTGCAACAGGCAGTGAGTCGCCGTAAAAGAGCTGCTTAATTTTTCTGCCTTAATTTCAGCCCGCAGAAAGAAAGGTTTAATTGGGGAGGGGGGGACAAGCAGAGAGCTGCAAATGGCATTTTTAATGATTTGTTTAGAATCAGTCAGTTTACACAAGAGTCAAAAAGAAAATGTTTGTGTAAATAACTGTATAAAAACAAAGTAAACTTTATTATTGAAAAATATATTTAACCTCACATTCCTTATTTGCGCTTTATTTTAAGGCCAATCTGTATTTTTTTTTTCTTCAACAGTGACAACAGCTATGTTTCCAAATTTAACTAATGTGCAAGAATATTGCATAAAACATTTACAAATAAAGAATTGTTTCCATCAAATGAGTCAAAGAGAGCAAAATGGTCACTTCCTGAAAAACTGGCATTAAAGGGATAGTTCACCCAAAATGAAAACCAAAACATATTTGCCGTAGAATATAAATATCAGTTATAAAACATGAAACATAATGACTAGTGTAGTCATTTCAATAATTGTGAATCAATTTAGAATACTATAAATCAGTTTTTGAAATTACTTCTTCAAAACACACATTTAGGCCAATCTTTCAAAAAACAAAACAAACAAAAAAACATAACACCATACACTATCCTTTATCAATCAATCATTGCTACACAATTTTCATATCTGACAATTACATGGATAATAATTTTTGGGATCATAACTTTTTGGCAGTGGCTATTTATGCCAATTAAGTGCACATTGCATTTTATGATATTTATACCAGTTATTGCAAGTGACAATTACCTGCACCTCAGTATTGAAGTGCATTATAAAACCAAATGCAACTTATTGAGTGGAAATGTTTTTATGTTTTTTTTTTTTTATTTAGATCATTAAATAGATGCCATGGTTGACACCTTTATTGGGTAAATAAAACCCTCCCTAACCCTACTTTTTGAGTATTTCTTTCATTTTTATTCAAATTAAATGCTTTTTTGTTGTTGTTTGAAATGTTAAAATGGACAAAAAAAAAAAGAAGGGGGCTGGGGGTTGGCTAAAAGGGGGTCTCGACCAGGGAACCGCCACTGAGCGTTTTTACACTTAGGGAAGGAAGGCACGCGCCTGCATGTAATAATCCCTGCTTAAACTTAAACTTAAACGTGTATATGCGTTGTGATATTCTCCAAAATAGTGAAATACTTAACTCGACGGAGAAGAATGGTTGAGTAAATTGTGTTATTTTTGTTTTCTTTGCACAAAAATACTTATTCTTGTAGCATTGTAAAACACATGGACATTTTTCTAATGTATTTACTGCATTTCTGGACCTTGAGCATTTTAGACAGCTCTCAGATTTCATCAAAAATGTCTTAATTCGTTTTCCGAATGCTGTGACAGCATTAAAAAGCTTTCTCTTCAGGATAGACCAGACAGTATGTGCAGTCCTATGCATGCGTATCTGAACACTGACTGTGATGCACTAAGTTTTTTAATTAGAAGTTGGGATATTGTGCTACATTGCATGTTAAACACTCACCCAAGGAGCATAATATAAGTGCACCATCTTTGTATATCTGAAGTCTTCAGTAAGACATTTCTTCTTAAAACTATGCATAACCCATTGCCATCCTTAATGAGCAAAACCAATGGTAACAAGGGCATGAAATACACTGCAAGCATTATTATTTTTTGTTTTCTTTTCCAGCAGTTTCTATTCCTAATGACAGTATTATGAGGAATTTCATGTTTTGCCTTTTGGTTTGCTGTTGATATAAATGAGATATATTACATATTAACACATATTCCTATTAAATTATGGATTGCTAGAGAAATGAGGCATGAATTGCCTCACAATGTCGAGGAAATTCACTGCAGCTTTGATCAGTCTTCCCCAGCCCTCTTAACAGCATGTGTGCAGAATGTAAGTTTTTTAAAAGTAAGAATTAGCATTAGTATTCTCCAATCTCCAAAACGTTAATAAAATATATTAAACATTCAGCGCTTCTGGCTTTCTGCCAGCACCTGAATGGCTGTGGACAAATATTGCTTTGTGTGCTTTGACTAAACAAATCTTTTATAAATTTTCAGATAGAGTACTCTGCTCAGCAGTGGTTTAATTTTGAACTCTTAGTCTAAATCGCATCTCAGTGTCCCTAATGCCTTCTAAACTGCGGGATGTGCTCTTTCCAGCTACCTGCTTTTACCTCATCCCGCTTTGTCTGGTCCTTTGAAAGTGCAGCATCTAGAAGCTTTATAGATTGATGTCATACTGTGCATTTTAATAATCCTCTTTTGCTCTCGCTATATTATGGGCTACTTACAATTTAATATCTATAGAGAACAGCTGTGGCTTGTTTTTGATTACAACTGACAATACGTTTACACATTCCACATGGATAACAGGTGATAAACACTTTTAAATCAATTTCAATGCACCTTTTCAATGCACAAAAGTTCTTTATAGTGGAAAAGTGTTTATTAAAATGTTCTTCACACTAAGAAGACAGGGGAAAAGGTTCACCCAAATAAATGTATAAATTATCTGGTGTTCGTATCATTTATTCATTGCTTATAAGGTTGTTCATAAAATAATAAGTGTATCAATAATAATCAGCGTAATAATTTCAGCTTGCTATTTTTTAGACATCTTGCTGCAAAGAAACTTATATTTTATTTTATTTTACTTATATTTTTCAGCTAATTAAAACTGTTACTTTCATATAATTTATAGGATAGTTTTACTCTAAAAATTTATTGAATATTTTTAAAGTTATCATATTCATTTAATACAATTAATATTTTACCTAGTAAAGACAGCACGCATAAATGTTTAAAACAGTAATTATTATCTTATTTTTCATAGCAAGCAAGCTTTGATGGTAATTAAAGTCAGCCAAAGAAATTCACTTCTTAGACTCATCTGGATTTAATTTGTAAATCAGTTTGCAATAACAGTGTCTTAACTTTATTTATTTCTTTTTATTATATAAAAAGAAGGTATACTTATTGCTTTGAAAGTTGAAAGGTGTCCTGGTAAAAGCATTTATGTTTGCATGCTGATATTAGATATTTCAGTTTCTTCGAAAAAGCCATGTTTCTTCGAAAAGAATGCTATAAATACCTAAACAATATGGATGAGATCACCTGGATTATCACAGCACACATTACTGGTCCACATTTGCATACATTTTCTCTTCCAGATTTTGTTATACAGTACTACAACATCTAATTGTGTCTTGTTGGTCATCGTATCTGTATCTAAGCAAAACTGATTGCGTCCTGTTTTCGCAAAAAGCTGTGGTGGCCTCTGTCACCTTGGTAATGAAATACAAGTATGAGCGGAGTAAGAGAATTAATCACGCTCCCAGCTCTCCTCTCGTCCTATCACACTTCCCATCTAAATGAATATTGGCCTTGGTTCAAATAGCCCTGAGAGTGTTTCATCTTGAGCATGAAATCAAATTGAATCAAAGTGGTGACAGAAGGACAGGTAATATTACCATGCTCATTTCTGCTCCTAGACACATTGGCGATACAGTGTAGAGGCATGATTCCTCTAGCATCAATCCTGCAACCTTCTCTGAATAGGGTACGAAATAATGTCTGAAACTCTCATGAATGACTCAATGAAATGAGGTGCATACAGTACCCTTCAGCAAATGTTGATCTTTAACCCCAGCAGGTTAAACTAAATATGAAATTATATATTTTCTTTTGAATCAGCACTTTTTGGTAACACTTTATTATAACTTCACCCTATGAATCATAAATTAACCATTAGTAAATTATCATAATTTATAAAACATTGTTCAACATTAATAGTCATTAGTAAGCACTTTGTAAAGACATCTATACATGTTTAATTCTTGAGCATAACCATAATGTTTACTAATTGTACTTTCATACACAACACAGAGGGATAAAGAACTCAGAAATAGACAGTATATATATATATATATATATATATATATATATATATATATATGATGCAAAATGGACAGGACTCACATTAGGTCTCTTTCTGTCTGTTCCTGGAGTTAAATATTCTGGTTTCTGATGCCCGTTCGTCTTTATCATTTTGAAGTTTTATTTTTGAACGCTCTGTGCCGCTGAAGCTGGTTATCTCTTCTCTGTGGTAGATATGGGTAAGAGTTTGAAGGTGCCTTTAAGTGGACAAGCATGATTAAAAAGATGCATATCACATAGCTTGATTATGAGCTAAGATATGTTCAATGAAAACTGGAACAAATCAAGTGGGACTCCTTTGTTGTTCCACTGAATATTAATTAGGCCAATTAACTGAGATAAATTCGAACTTAAAACATAATTGGTTGCAAGATGACACTGTATGGAGGTTCAAAAAAAAAAAAAAAACAATTATATATATATATATATAAGTTAATGCAGTAGTTCGAAACATATACATATATAAATTATACATGTACTGTAAAAATATAGCAAATGCTCTTTTGTGGTTGTATAAAACATGCATATTTGAGCTGTTTCGAACTACTGCATTAACTTATTTCCACATGAAATATGACCGTCTCATACAAAAGCACAGTTTAAGTAAACAGCACACTGC
This sequence comes from Enteromius thamalakanensis, assembly GCA_032357475.1. Classification (NCBI taxonomy): domain Eukaryota; kingdom Metazoa; phylum Chordata; class Actinopteri; order Cypriniformes; family Cyprinidae; genus Enteromius; species Enteromius thamalakanensis. Next base: position 9,052,897 of record JAUCMT010000039.1, on the reverse strand, counting down.
CGAAACACTTGGACATGGACACCTTTGGACTTCATCATGTCCTGTGTCCTTAATAAGCACATACATCTGTTTCTTTATTCCTCCTTCACTGACTGAAATAATCCCATTCATTTACAAATGGGCTCAATGGTGACGGTAAAACCACAGAGCCCGTGGTGTGTGAAATGTACCAAGCAGAACATACATCTAAATTTGGGAGTATCAGAGATTAGAGGAGACATTCACAGTTGGCCAGAAAGGCTTAATGAGCCGGTTAATGATGGCAGAGCCACTGATACGCCACAGAATAGGTACCTACTGATTAAACTTATTATTTTTCCTTCCAAAAATGTGAAAGTCTCCTAGGGGGTAGAGCAAATGAGTTCATGGCCTTTGAATACACATAAAACTCCTGTTAAAGCTGTTCAGCATGCCTTGTTTGAGAAGGTAATGCGAGGACAGTCATATCAGACAAGCTGGAGTTTTGCATGGTCTGCTGAATATGGTTATTTATTGTATTTTTTATGTAATATGAAAAGCTCTGCTGATTCTAACTTTATTCTGAATCACTGTGAAGGCTGCTGTTACTAAAGCCACAAATAATTGGTGGCCATCATAAATACAGTACAGTATATAGATAAAAACAGTACAGTACCTCTACAGGGTGCAGGTTTATTTCATCATTCACTACCTTTGTTCCCTAAATACATTTAATGGCGTGTTTAACAGTCTGCTAAGATTTGTAATGATGCAGTAAGGCAGAGAGGGAACCCTTTTGCAAATACAACTTTATTCAAGAAGATAACAAACCAGGAACATCAGAGGAACAATACTGGGAGGATCAGACATCCATATTTAAATGATCAGCAAACACAAGTGAAAAGCACACCATTTAAATGCACAGACAATTAAGTTAAACTAGGTAACAAGGGGGCGTGGGCAGTTGTCATGGGAACAAAAAAGGGTAACTATGGAAACAAGCAAACTAAGGAAACTATAGCTAAAATCAGGAAGTGAAGACAGAAACACTGGGGCAAAGAAACACTTCATCATATAAGTCCAAGGACAAGCATAGCAAACGTGACAACATTACTCACAATGAGGCACATAAAGTTTTGTTGTTCAGGCTTGTGCACTATAGGACACTATATGACGGTGCATAGTCTTTATTGCATGTTTCACAAGACTTTCAAATTAAGTCATGCTTGAAGCTCACACAGCTTTATCTAGAAGAGATAATTGTGAATCTGGCTATGCCATTTAATTTTGATTGTTGTGTGTATTGCGACAGTTTAGAATATAAATGTCTGGTGAGTAATTCTCACTAATTATGAATTATATAAAATTTAGTGTACACCTTTACCTAAACATATCTATGGAAGCTCGTTTCTGCCACTCAATTAAAAAAAAAATAAAAAAGGTTACTGCAACTTTTTGTTTTTGTGAGATCAAAATTGGACTTTATAACTCACAATTGTTTATCGTAATTCTGACTTCATATAAGATAAAAAGTCGCTATATCTTTTCCAGTTGTGGAAACAAGCTTCTATATACCCCTAAGTGTTAACAGAAGAAAATTAAAAAAAAAAAATGACTGGCTAAAACTATTATGGTATTTTACCTTGCTATTTTGTATGTGAAATCTGGCTTGGGTTTCACAAGTCGTACCTGTGAGCTCTGCATTGCTCTACCAGGTGAGGTAACAAGCAAGTTTACAGCCTCAGAAAAGCCATACAAATGAAGCTAGTTATGTGTAGCATACATCAACATGTTTTTCTTACAAATCTTGCACTGGGGTAAAATAGTTTTGAAGTTAGCGCTAGTAATTATTCAAACATTTTTTTGATACCGATACATTGAGTTCGATACCATTTCCTGAACGATTCCTTTTTTAATACCGATATTATGAAATCAGTTCTACAAGTACAAATTTATTTATTTTTAAGTTTTAGCTAAGTAAACAGTGAACAAATCAATATGGGGAATTAATTCTTAATGCATGGCTTCATACTCTTTAATTCTTATTTTTCAAACTCAATTTCAAAGAAAAGAATGAATGGTAAATTATTTAAAATGTCTAATTTTGTGTTACAAAGGAAATAAAGCACAGGTTTATAACTTGATGAGGGAAAAAATTACAAGAATCTTAATTTTGGGGTTAACTATCGCTTCAAAAACAGTCAGTCAAGGTAAAAATGGTTCAGCTTTCAAAACCATAACTAAAGACTTATGCATTCAGTTTTATTCAGTTGTTAGCTCCAGACATTTTTGAATGTAATAATCAACAGCTTTAAATGAATAGTTTTATATTTCAATGTTAATTTAATTTCATTATATTACTAATTATAAAATACTTCTGAAATTAATTCACTCTCTAGAAGCAATCATAGTTCTAGAATGTATACCATAGAATCTTGATTTATGTCTGAACACGGCTCTGCTCTTATTACAGTAGGTGAAAGTATGGAGAAATGATCAGATATTTGAACATCTTTTGATCCCAAAAGTCACATTAAACTTTGTGAATGATGGTTATTCCAATACTGTGGAAATCTGTCAACATATGCAGCAAAAGATACTGTGTGGGCCCGACCATCAGCGGTGGTGGTTACCAGTTTTCAAAGTCACACATCTTATTACCACCCCCAACAACCTATTTTCATGTCAGCATTTCTCCATGAGGAACAGTAATTGGCTGAAGGTTTCAGTGAGACATAGTCAATCATTGCTGCAACAGCTGGCGTTGACAGTGTCCTGTGAGGGGTCAGTAGATAGGTGAAAGAGGCAAATCATTGCACGCAATAATAACTGAACACGTCGCCTGATTACTGAAGGAGTCTGGGAGATTTACTGGGATCAGCAGACTGCTGTGTTGGAGTGTATTTGCATCGGTGAGCGAATGCAGTGATCTTGTTTCTATCAGAGCTTGGCTGTTAAAAAAAACCCTTTCTCTGCATCTCTGGATGCAGGCAGGAGAACTGCTGTCATCAATCAATACAACACAGAGCTCTGGCCCTAACACCTCACTCCACATCCAGCTGTGTAGCTACTAGGGGTGCAAAAGCTCCCCTACAATAAAAAGAAACATAACTACCCATATGGTTTGCTATTCTTTTACTTTAGTTCATTTAATGTTTAATGACATTTGGAAAAATATACATATAAAACGTGCATGAACTGCAAGGTCTATGTTTTCAGCAATTACAGTAATTTACTGTATTGCGAAAGAAAAGAAATCAACTTTTTCAGCAATAGATCAAATGGATTTGAAGCAATCGATTATTGTCACCATTTGGTAAATTGCACCATTTTGAAATATGTAATTTAGCCTGTTTAATGCTGTCTTCAAGTGATATTGGAATTAAGTTTCCCAATTGAAAGTTGGATGTGCAGAGCCTCTCAAGTTATATTTACTACTGGGAAATTCATAAATAATTTTGATACCAGCGTTTCCGAGTTGGAAGGGTAATAAACTTTAAACATGGTGGAGGGGACAACTATTTGCACTTGTCAATATTGTCCTCACAACTATATCCCTATGGCTTGTTGCTAAAGTAGTGTTTTTGATATGAATGATCCAACCTAGGCTCACTGGAAATATGTGCCTCTTCGTACATTTCTGCAAGTTTCCAGTTTCTGCAAGTAGTGCTTGCTGCATACCACAACATGCAGGGGCGATGTTGGATCCACATCTTGGAGGTGGAGAGTGGTAGGTTTAGGGGTGGAGCAAGCTAGGTTTAGGTATATTAAGGAGGGAGTGGTTGGATCTTTATCCATCCACGCCCCCTGGATGTTGCAGTCTGCACTAGAACAGTAGAGGCAGTAAAACCTCTACAGCTTGTATTCGTTTTAACACAAAATTATGATATACAGGTACATTTGTGATTAATAAAGACAAATTTTCACACAATTAGTTTCAGAATGGTATGCTATGACTTTTTCGAAACAAACATTCTGCAAGATATGTAAACTGATACTTTTGAATGTTGTCATCACATATACAGCCTTATGTGTATGGGTTTTCTAGTTTTTTTAGGTTTACTTGGTACTGTAGCTTGCACGTGATGTGGCATTGCAAATCAGCGTAGGGAAGTTTACATATGCTGCATCAGTGAATACATCAGTTCTCGCTCTTTGTACTTACTTTTACTTTTACTTTTACATTACTTTTGCATTTGTTAACACTATCAGGTAGATTTAGGTTTGGGATAGGGGATATTTCCAGCAAGATAGAGGATTAATCTTGTAGCGACACTCAATGGATATTTGAATTCTGAATGACTGCAAAACGTACCTCAAGCAGCATCATTAAACCACTGCAATACATACCTGTATCAACATAATACAAATGTGCCACGGTCAAGTATTAAACGTGTGTTTTGGTCCCCACTCTCTGGACATTTCACTTTGAAACTGCGGCGAAACGTGCTGTAAGATACGTAATTATGATGTTTGAGAAATGGGTCCCACTTTATATTAAGTGTCCCTAATACCTGTGTACTTACATAGTAACTAGATGTGTATCTAGTATGTAACCAC
>JAUCMT010000039.1:9010817-9034854 GCA_032357475.1 Enteromius thamalakanensis | reverse complement strand
CTGTCTGTTTCTCTGTTTAGATTTACTCGCTGCCGACCTTTTGCTGTTTCACGGATCTTCACTTTGCCTTCCCCTTCGGACTCTGATTATACGGTATTTGACCATTGCTTTGGATTTAGTTTATTTTCTCGTCTCTGCCTATGTGGCTACTGTCTGCCGGTGTTTAAGAATGTCTGTTTACCCTGAGCCTGAATAAACCCTTTTTGCATATAAACTTGAACATTTTACGTCCTCCTTTGTGACATACTTAAAGGCTTTATGAACATGCTTAACGTTTTTATGCAGGCTTACTTTATTTAAAATGCATATGATGTATAGGCTACAGTGATCTTAGATGTATTACATTGACATGTTTTTTTCCCCCTGCATTATTGGTTTTCTTTAATATTGAGCATTGTATGTTTTTTTTTTTAATACACATTCTGTCACAGGTGTAAGTGGTTGTCAGGTACCTTTAGATGCTGTCACAGCAGATGTGGTCTCTTCATCATCATGATGATGATGAAGAGACCACATCTGCTGTGACAGAAGTGGACAATGCTGGCAGATCCACAGAGGTATGATGCATAACATTATAATGCATGCCCCTTTTTTACATTAGAGAAACAAACTGTCCTTTCACAGTATATACCGGCTGATTTGCACCTCAAAGCACAATCTAAGCAGTTTAACAATTTGTGTGCAGTTGTACATATTTTAATTTTATTGTCTGACAGAATCTCATTTATTTAACTTTTTTGCCTTCCTAGTTGCCAGCAAAGGAGCTATATAAGGTCCATCTTCAAAAAAAATAAGAAAATGTGACATGTATATGGACCTTATACACCTTCAAATGGAAGAGAAAAGGCTTTCCATTTAAACAAGCAACACTAGAAATTGAATTACTGGAGCATCGCCTAAAGGTGAGAACTTGTGAATATGAATCTGTTGCATGTTAAAACTGGTGTATATAAAGCATTGTAATAAGAAAAACAAGCCAAAAAAAAACATTTTATTTAATTTTAACCTGTTTTGCAGGAAATCAAGAAATGAACTGCACAGCAAACCAGTGCAAACATTTTAACACAATTAATTTGGACAAATCCTGTCTCTCAATAGTCTATCTCTAGTCCATCTCACTTCTATCTCTGTTGTGTGCAAAAATCTGTAGGGGGTTTCAACAATCTATAAATCTATCTTCTAACTATCTTCTTCAATACAAGGAGGGTGTCTCTCTCCTCTTATGATGTCGCATGCCCTCTCTGGACTGACCCGGATCCCACGAAGACCCTGAAACCCAGAATTCCTATGGTCATCTCCACCTTGGCCCGTGTTCATCTGTGTGCCAGGTGAAAGGTTTGTAGTCTGGGATCAGGCTCAGGTTAGGGTGTCAATAAATAGAGTAGACAAGAGGATCCTCTGTTCGAATATAGTAAAAAGAAAAAAAAAGCATTGCACACAGCAAAACATACGTTCCTGAAATGATTGGCATAATGATAACTAGCGGAAAATTCTGGCATCATGCACAGATCCTGGCCATTTTGCCTCAACATTATGATGTAGGTTGCCTCACATATTAACTATAGTTAGTGGAAAAAAGACTTTAATGATTTTAACAAGGCAAAAATTAAGAACACAAAATGAAGTAGTTACCTGCACATTGATATTTCCTATTAACAAAGTCTACCTCATTTACTGAAGGAGCTTTAATAGGAATGTGGAGGCCATCAATGCACCCAGTTACATTTGGAAATCCTGAAATACAAACTCATATATGAAAGTATAAAGTGTGTGTGTCTGTGCAGGATACATGTGTAGATATAAATATAGTAAAAAAATGCCCTGACACGGTTTGTGACTGTAACTGTAACACTGATCAGGAACGAGGAGTCGTTCGGATTCATGGAGTGAAACAGACAGAATCAATCGTTAGCAGAGAGGTTCAACGTAGCCAGATACAGAAGTATGGTCATTAGGGAAGCGTGGGTCAGTTTAACAATAAATCCGTAATCTGAGGGGCGAATCAGGGTATGACGGCAATACATATAAACAATGATCCGTGACAGACAGACAAAAAGACTGGTATATATACACACAGGTGAAGCTAATTAAATCATTGAACCTAATTTGGAACAGCTGTGAAGGAGAGGTGCATTCTGGGGAATGGAATCCAAGTACGAAAACAGACACAAAACATAGAAACATTCAGTACATAGAAAGCTGGAGTGCTGGGCGTGACAGTAACACCGTAGGCTTTGTCTTGTGTTTGTTTTTTTGTGTGTCCATGTGTTCTGTGTATGCTTTCATTGCGTCATGTGCTTCTTGCTTTGTTTACATACCTACCCCCTTGTGTCTTTGCCCTGTTTGTAGCTCCGCCCCTTTCATTAGTGTTTCACTCCCTACCAGCCGTGTATGTCCAGGTATTCCCCTTTTATCTCTTCATTGTGTCTTGTATTTAACCAAGTCTTGTTCTATGGTTTTAAAGGTCGTTAAAGTTTCCCTGCGTTTGTTTGTGTTTGTTGGGGTTGGTTGCGCACCTTCGTCAGCACTTCATATATGTTAGATCCATTTTGCAATTGTTCTGTTGAAATGTTCTCGTTTGAAATTCATTGTCTCTGAGCCTCTCTGCCACCCACAGCACCGGCGCGCCAGAATGACTGATCTACAAAGAGATGGCATTTATCGTGGGACTCATCACGCTCGTCCACCGAGATCCATTGTTCAAGGACTTTGTCTGTGAATTTCAAATGATCAAATCTCTGTGATTCAGTTCTCTCTGCGACGATCTAGAGCACAATCCGTCAGCTCAGCCCTGTAGAGCTCCTGGATGTAAGAGATTTTGAATGGAGGTCGGCGGTATTTTTATGTTTAATGCCCAGATGGGAGGACATTATCCGCTCTGTCACTCACCCTAGGACCGCCACCTGAATCAAGAGCCATTTGGAGGCTTCCCTTTAAGAAAGTGGACATCTCTGTGGACATCGATCCGCAATTACCGGCCTGTGCGCCTTAATCTCCTGCCACGGACATCGACCCGCCATCACGGCCCCGTGTGTCATCATCTCATGTCACAGACATTGAACCGCCATTACGGCCCTGCGAGTTATTGCCATCCATGATCAAGCCTGTGTTGCTGGACCCCTATCCAGTATCGACCATGAATCCAGTTCCTGTTTCACCACCAGCCAAGTCTGTAAGTGATCATGACTTTTTATGGCCTGACCCACCAGAACCTATAATAGACTGTGACTGCTTATGGCTTGAACCACTAGAATCTGTTCTAGACTGTGAATTCTCATGGCCCGAATCCTCAGTACCGGTTATAGACTGTGATTTCTCATGGCCTGAACCACCTACACCTGTATGTCACCATGAGTTCACAGGCCCCGAAACAGCTCCAGGACCAGGTTCAGTCTCTGGTGTTATCTGCTTGCCTGAACCTGCTCTGGTTGTTGGGACCACTTATCATGACCTAGTCTCAGGTACGAGCTTGGCCGATGAGGCCAAAATTAAATGGTTTGTACTCCTTCATGCAGTTCAGTTTCCTGTTCCACCCGGGAGGGCTTCTTCACGGTCCGGTCGGTCCAGGAGGGCATCCTCACTACCTGGGGAGCCCAGGTAGGATTCTCCACCATCTGCTGCACCCTGGAAAAACCTATCCACTGCCTGCTTCGCAAGGCTTTGCCTTGTGTTTGTTTTCTGTGTCCATGTGTTCAGTGTTTGTTTTCATTGTGTCATGTCCTTCATGCTTTGTTTACATACCTTTCCCCTTGTTTTTGCCCTGTTTGTAGTCAAGTCACTCAAGTCACTGTTTGTAGCTCCGCCCCTTTCATTAGTTTTTCACTCCCTACTAGCCATGTGTTTTAGTTGTTCTCCCTTATATCTTGATTGTATCTTACATTTAACCATGTCTTGTTCGATGTTGTTAGAGTTACCCAGCATTTGTATGTGTTTGTCAGCATTGGTTGCGCACCTTCCTCTGCACTCCATGTATGTTGGATCCATTGTGTCAATAAATTTTCTTGTTTGAAATTCATTGTCTCTTAACCTCTCTGCCCTCCGCTGAGAAGCACGGCTGTGACAGCACCGGCGCGCCAGCCTGACAGTGAAATTTACAATATGTGGTTTCAAGAGATGTGTTAAATAAATTAACAAATCTTTTAAAAACCAATAAAGCTCTTTTAAATAATCATTGGGAAATGAAAAGACATCAATATGCGGTCTTATATGCTCTCCCGGGGAAAAACCTTGTATAATTTGTGCCTCCACGTCCACAGGATCGTCATCAAAAGGGCACGCCATGCTCAGTAACCTTCTGAAACAAACTACCCCTAACCTGCTACCGAGCAGGTTATCTTCAGAGAGTAAATTCCTATGGTTACATACATAACCAGAAAGTTATCTCCATTTTTGGAAAGTTGAGGTTATCCAGTAACTTACCCTTAAACTTACCCTGGTATGTCACATAACCTGCTTTCAGGAATACCCCCCTGGTTTATTCAAAATATTATTAAACATCACTCAACCTGTCACGCCCATGTCTCTGTGTTTGTGTCCCTAGTTAAGGAATTAACTAAAAATGAATGAAAATGAAATTTTGTGGAGAAAAGAAAACACTTTTCATGGACAAAATCCAGCCAGCATATAACTAAAAAAATAAAAACATGTTGTGAAGAAAATCTGAAAATATTAATTTCATGCATTATGTATTTTTGTCCACTAAATAACCACAAAATGCATATTTGTCAAAATTATTCTTTATTATTAATTTTTTCATTATTAATGAATCCATTCATTAATTTACACACTGACTCACATTGCATATATTTTGTACAGTATTTCACCCACAAAATGGGTTGTTTTGATATATTTCTATAAAACTTCACAGTGTTGTTGCAAATGAAATACAACAAATAACATTAAATAGTTTGGTCCCACTTTATATTAGGTGGCCTTAACTGCTATGTACTTTAAATGTAAATGTATAAATATGTAAATTAATAATTTAGTACAATGCACTTATTTTGTACATACAGCTTTTTCCTTGTACTTATACGTTTAAAAATACCTATGTAATTACATCAGGCTCTGATTAATTTCTGTAATTACATTTATAATTACATTGTTGTATGTGCATAGTAGTTACATTTTGTTAACTAAAAATTTTATTAATTAAATGCTTTAAAACTGTAAAAGAGTCGGTCTCAGTCTTGGAAATAAACATATAAATATGAAATATGTGGCTGATATTACTGGTACTGATCACAAGAAAATTAAAGGTCAGTGAAGAGAGGAATAAAGTAACACATGTTTTCGGCTGTCTACTGTGAGTTTTATTGAACATTACAGAACATTTACTTGCTATCCGTATATACTGCATGCTACACAAATAGTGAGAGCTCATTTTGACAGAATGCTATTCTGGACATGCGTCCTCTGATGCACTGCCAGCAGCAGCAACTCCTCTCACACGCCACGGACCCCGTTGATAATCCACAGCAGTCAAATATCATCAGTTTTCAAGCATCCCAGGAGCTGTGACATCACACACCCCAGGCCACTCTCTCTTTCAGGAGGAAAATGAATTGCTTGGCCACTGACAAATTTATCATGAGATGATGTTAGTATACAAAACACAATTCAAGGATTCAAAGGGTTTATTGTTATGTGTACAAAAGAGCTGTAGTGTAAAAGAGTTGTATAAAGAGAACCCTGACATAGGAGTCTTTGTTTTCCAGGTGGGAGAGGGAATAGTGGAGGGCAGCGGTGTGGCGTCTGATGTGGATCTGTTGGCCTGATACTAAAGGGGATCCAGAGTGTCTGGAATGTTGCTCTGGATGTGGGCCAGCACCACTCTCTTTTGCAACACTTTGCAATGATAGGAGTGAGTGCAACTGGTCTATAGTCATTTAGGCATGTAACTGGGGTTTTCTTGGGGAGGGGAACAATGGTTATGGTTTTGAAGCATGTGGTAACGATGCTCTGGCTAAGGGAGAGATTAAAGATAGAGGTGAGAACATTAGCCAGCTTGTTAGTACATGCTTTAACCGCTCGTCCAGGGATGTTGTCTGGTCCTACTGCCTTGCAGGGGTTGATCTTTTTCAGGGCTTTGTGAACTTGGTCTACTGAAACTGCTAGTGTTTCAAGTTTCTAGTTTCACTTTTATTGTCACGTCATATGTGCAGGTACACTGGTATAGTACATGTGAGTGAAATTCTTGTGTGCGAGCTTCTCAAGCAACAGAGTTGTGCAAAAATACAATAACGTAAAACAAGCAAAATATACAAATGGCTAGTCTGAAAAGTGATAAATATATGTACGATATATAAAGGTTTATACTTTACTGAACGTGTGTACTAAATATAAATAAAGTAAACAATAAAATAAGATATATAAATTATACAGAGGTTGTATTGTGCAAAACAGTGGTATTTATGTACAGTATGGAGTGCATAGTGTTGAAGTTCCAGTAGTGAGGGTGAGGTGTTTATGAAGTGTTCAGCAGTCTGATGGCCTGATGGAAAAAGCTGTCTCTCAGTCTGCTGGTACGGGACCGGATGCTGCAGAACCTCCTTCCTGATGGAAGTAGTCTGAACAGTTTGTGGCTGGGGTGACTGGAGTCCTTGATGATCTTCCTCGCTTTCCTCAGGCACCGCTTCCTGTAGATGTCTTGGAGGGAGGGAAGCTCACCTCTCCGTTCAGCACAACGCACTACTCTCTGGAGAGCTTTGCGGTTGTAAGTGGTGCTGTTGCCAAACCAGGTGGTGATGCATCCAGTGAGGATGCTCTCCATGGCACAGCGATAGAAGGTACTGAGGATGCGGGGGCTCATGCCAAATCTTTTCAGTCTCCTGAGAAAGAAGAGGCGCTGTTGCGCCTTCTTCACTGTTTTGTTTATGTGTCCTGACCACGTAAGATCCTCAGCCAGATGTACACCAAGGAAGCGGAAGCTGCTCACTCTCTCCACAGCGGCGCCGTTGATGGTGATGGGGGTGTGTACTCCTCTGCACCTCCGGAAGTCCACTATCAACTCCTTTGTCTTTGCGACGTTAAGGGTGAGATGGTTGTCTTGACACCAGTGGGTTAGGGCGCTGACCTCCTCTCTGTAGGCCGTCTCATCACCATTGGTGATAAGACCCACCACTGTAGTGTCGTCCGCAAACTTCACAATGATGTTGGAGTTTCTAGTTGCAGTGCAGTCGTAGGTGTAGAGTGAGTACAGGAGAGGGCTCAGTACACACCCCTGTGGAGCACCAGTGTTCAGTGTGATGGGGAGTGAGGTGGTGCTGCCCAGTCTGACCACTTGGCGTCTGTCAGACAGGAAGTTAAGGATCCAGCTGCAGAGGGAGCTGTTCAGTCCTAGTTCCTGTAGTTTCCTGTCCAGCTTCGAGGGAACGATGGTGTTGAATGCTGAGCTGTAATCTACAAACAGCATTCTCACATACGTGTCTCTCTTCTCCAGGTGTGACAGGGTAGCATGGAGTGTCAGGGCTATGGCATCATCAGTGGACCTGTTGTGGCGGTATGCGAACTGTAGAGGGTCCAGTGAGTCGGGTAGTGCAGAGCAGATGAAGTCTCTGACCAGCTTCTCGAAGCATTTACTCACGATGGGGGTTAGGGCTACAGGTCGCCAGTCGTTCAATGAGGAAATGGTGGAGGATTTGGGTACAGGGACGATGGTGGCCATTTTGAAGCAAGCTGGGACTACAGACAGGGAGAGGGAAAGGTTGAAGATGTGTGTAAACACTCCAGCCAGCTGAGCCGCGCATGACTTCAGGACGCGGCCGGGAATCCCGTCCGGGCCAGTAGCTTTGTGTGCGTTCACTCTCCTGAAGCACTTCCGCACATCCTCCTCAGACACAGTATGCGCACTGACGTCATCCGAGGTGCGCACATTGTCCGGTCTCATGGTGTTCGCTGTGTCGAATCTAGCGTAGAATACGTTTAGATCCTCACACAGAGAGGCCGTGGTCTGCGGTGTGCTGGTTTTCCCTCTAAAGTCTGTGATTGTGTTTAGTCCCTGCCACATACTCCGAGGGTTGTCAAACTGTTGCTCTACCCTGTCCCTGTACTCACGTTTGGCTGCTTTGATCGTCTTCCGGAGTTGGTAATGTGCGTGTTTGTAGTCCGATGTGTTCGCGGAGGTAAAAGCGGTGCTCCGTGCTGCCAGCGCCGTGCGAACATCTCCGTTAATCCATGGTTTTTGATTTGGGAAGGATTTAACTGTTCTGGATGGGACGACATCTTCTACGCATTTTCTGATAAATCCGCAGACTGAGTCTGTGTACTCATCAATGTCTTTAGCAGCCACGTGAAACATTTCCCAGTCCGCGTGATCAAAACAGTCCCGCAGCGTAGACTCCGATTGGTCCGACCAATGATGCACCGCCCTCAGGGTTGGGGCTTCCCGTTTCAGCTTCTGCCTGTAGGCGGGTAGAAGCAGGATGGAGCGATGATCTGATTGGCCGAATGGGGCGCGGGGGAGGGCTTTGTACGCATCCCGGAAAGAGGTGTAGCAGTGGTCAAGAAGCCGATCTCCACGAGTGTTGAAATGGATGTGTTGGTGTAGCTTTGGTGAGACTTTCTTCAGGTTACCCTTATTAAAGTCCCCGGTCGTGATAAACGCCGCCTCTGGGTGTGCGGTTTCCTCACTGCTGATCGCGCTGTACAGTTCCCTGAGTGCTCGGTCAGTGTCGGCTTGTGGGGGAATGTAAACAGCCGTAATAATCACTGCTGTGAATTCCCTCGGTAGCCAGAATGGCCGGCACTTAACCATCAGGTACTCCAGGTCCGGTGAGCAGATGGATTTGACCGGGTGCACGTTCACATAATCACACCAGCTGTTGTTGATCATGAAACACACACCACCGCCTCTGCTTTTCCCAGTAAGCTCCTGTGACCTGTCCGCGCGGTGCACAGAGAACCCCGGTAGTTGTACTGCGGAGTCCGGTACCTTGTCCGATAGCCAGGTTTCTGTGAGGCAGATCACGCAGCAGTCCCGCATCTCTCGCTGGAATGAAATCCGTGCCCGAAGCTCGCACAGTTTGTTCTCCAGAGACTGCACATTTGCCAGTAATAAGCTGGGTAACGGTGGTCTGTTAGTGCGCCGTCTCAGTCGAATCAGAACGCCAGATCTTCTCCCTCTGCGTCGGCGTTTGCGTCCTCCATAGGCCCAGAACAAAGGCGTCTCAGGTGAGATGAATGGGGGGTCTGCAAACGGAGGGTCCGTATTGCAAAACTTCAACTCCGGAAAGTGATGAGAAAGTCCTTCTTTTATGTCCAGTAAGGTTTGTCGGTCGTACACAAGGAGACATGTGCTATTCGTGAAAAAATAAAGAAAAAGTAACATTAAACACAAAAAACAGCTGTTGCTTGGGGGAGCTCGCGACGAGGCTGCCATACTCTGCGCCATCTTGTTTGCCATGAGGATGAGGCAGATGAGTGTGGTGTCAGGGTCGTCTGAAAACTTCAGGAGCTTGACAGAGGGGTCTTTAGAAGTGCAGTCTTTGGTGTAGAGGGAGAAGAGCAGTGGGGAGAGAACACAGCCCTGAGGAGCTCCAGTGCTGGTCTTACGGGTGCTGGATGTGATTTTGCCCATTCTCACTAGATGTTGCCTCTCTGTCAGAAAGCTGGCGATCCACTGACAGACAGACCTAGGGACAGAGAGCTGGGTCAGTTTGGTCTGCAGGAGTGTTAGGATGATGATGTTGAAATTCCACAAACAGGGTCCTTACTTAAGTCCCTGATCTGTCCAGATGTTGCAGGATATAATGCAGTCCCATGTTGACTGCATCATTCACAGACCTGTTTGCACGGTAAGCAAACTGCCGGGGGTTCAATGAGGGTTTAGTGAAGTCCTTCAGATAATCCAACACCAACCTCTCAAGAGACTTCATGACCACAGATGTTAGTGCCACGGGTCTGTAGTCATTAAGTCCTGTTATCCTAGGTTTCTTAGGGACTGGGATGATGGTGGAGCATTTGAAGCAGGCAGTTACTTTGCACAGCTCCAGAGATCTGTTGAAGATCTGTGTTAAGATGGGGGCCAGCTGTTCAGAAAAGGGTTTCAGACAGGCTGAAGACACACCGTCTGGGCCTGGTGTCTTTCTGCTTTTGTTTTTTCTGAAGACTTGACACACATCATCTTCACTAAACTGAAGGACAGGTATGGGGGAGATGGGGTTTGATGGTGGTATTAATGGTTTAGTGAAGAGGTTTCTGGGAGGGTGTGGGGTGTTAGACTTGGAGTTTCAAATCTGCAGTAAAACTCATGCAGGTCTTCAGCAAGTTGTTGTTTGGCCTCAGTGCTGGGGGATGGTGTCTTGTAGTTCATAATGGCTTTCAAACCATTCCACACTGAAGCTGGGTCGTTGGAAAAGACTCCCCTTTCCTGTAGGTGTCCTCTTTAGCCTGACGAAGATGTCGAGAGAAAAAAAAACAACAACACTCAGACAGTGTTCGTCTGAAAGATGAAGTCGTAAACATCTTGGATGGCTTGGGGGAGATTAGTTCATGTTGTAATTAACATATTTGGGTGAAGCATTCCTTTAAGAAGGTAAGTCAACTCTTTGTTGAATCTTCTTTCTGGAGTACACCCCAAATGCTGAAGGCTATAATGAGATGTTTGTTGACAGCTGATCTCTGCTTTTGACAAAGCCTAAAAAAAATCAGAAGGTTCCAACCTAATTATCAGAGTGGATTTCCCAAAAGGACTAATCAATATTCATAACACAGCGTCCTCTATTCACATACACATGGTGTGGATTTTGTTTATCAGATAAACAGTCATATTGAAACAGAAGCGATATGCATTACCCTCTAACTTGCCCCAGACCAAAGCCACAGTTGCCCCCTGCCTTTGTGCCAGACGGTGCAATATCAGGCTGATTGGTAAACATTCTGTTGTCTGTTATGATGACCCTTAATCTGTTCCAGCTCCCCTGGCTGCGTGGGGACACACCTGAGACTGGGCTCTGCAAACCTGCTGATAAGAGTGTGTGAAATTGTGTCTGTTTGCATCAGTAATAAAGGCCTTTCTGTGTATTACACAGATGGGGAAAGAGAGCATCCGAGCGTGACTGCACAATGAGTCTGCTAATTACTTCATTCCTGAGGAGGAGGAGGAGGAGGAGGTGAAGGGTGGGGGGATCCATGTGATCAACAAGAGCAGCTGTATTAGCATTCAGTGGAATCGAGATGCATTCAGACGAAAATAACAAGCAGGGTGGGTTATTGATTCAAGATATGATTCGAGGACCATTGGCTCTATGCATTAAATGAACACAGGACTGACAGTTGATTTGACTTCTGAATATGGGAGAAGTGAACTGTGTTCTGTACTGAGACCACCACTATTGGTGTTTCTAGGATTTTTTTCCCACCTAATATTTATTTGTTGACAATATGTAATGTTGTCAATATTAACATCACAGTGTAATTAAGAGCTATGAATTTTAACATCTGTTCAACTTAAAAATAATAATAATAAAATTGGTAAATTAAACATAGATGAACCATTACATTTATTGATTTCTCCCCTTTTTTGTTCTTTGATTAACAGACATCACAGCAGCTGGGTTTTAAGCTTATTTGGCTGCTATTACTTTAGGAGCTGACACTGCTGAATGTGATGCAGATATGACACGCTTATGCATAGTTTAATTTGTACTTGAAATAACTACAGTGCTACAGTGTGTGCTGCCAAATTTGTGTGTGCAATTGAAGACTATGCATAACATATCAATCTCGAGCATCCAGGCCTTGGGACTGATGGCTAAAGGTCTAGAAGTCATGGCAGCTTTCATTGGCTAAGACCTGCCCACGAGGCCTTTTGAATGAGATGTCTAACAAACAATCATAGTTTGTTTCATTTAGCATCATATTCCAGGCTGTAGACATGTTGCTACAATAACAGACCAATGTGTAAAACATTTGGATTTATTTTAAAGATTCAATACCAAAAATGTAAGATATTTCACATTCCCTTTAAAATCGTGCATGGTAAGGGCTTTCTTCTATTGTGAGAGGGTTTGGCTTAATGGCATCTTTGTTTCCAGGCAGAAAATGACACACTCATCTTCAGGATGACACTGTATAATTCAACCTCAACCAATCTGATGAAGACTTTAAAAATCCTAAAGTGTTTCCACTTTTGTGTGCCATATGCATCAGACATTTAGCCAACAGTCCGTGGGCGTGGCTTCTGAGACACAAACTCATACATACATATGTGTCTATATATAAGCAACAGCCTAAAAATTATCTTTACTCCTGCCAACACCTGCCATTAAAACCTGCCAACTAATCCTGCTGCAAAAAATGAAAGAAAATTCCACAATGCACAAGCAAATACCACTAACAATTTCATCAAAAGATGTAGAATCTAGCTTTCCCTGTTTAAATAATATTTGTCATGTCAAAAAAAGAACATTGAATTGAGAATGGAGCAAATGCAAACAAAGAGAGAAAATACATTTATTGGACCTAGTATTGCCTACAAACACTGAATAAGGATTTCCTTATTATAGTGTGTCAACACCATGGCAAACCAAGGCTGTTGTGTGTAAAGTAGCTTGGTCCATTGATGGTCAGCAGTCAAGATGAAGCCCAGTGGAAATATATAGCTCGTTTGGCTTCCTAATACACGGTCAGCCTTTGAGCAATTACTTTGCTTTGTTCCGTCACCCTCAAATGATTTTCCTTTGCCTTGCTGCTTTGAGTGTTATTAACTCCTTCACAAAGAATTATTTAGTCACCTTGAGCATCTGGAAAGTAGCGCTGAAAGTAATTATCAAATGGGGTCCACTTAATTTTTAATTGACTCTCTTGGTTCATTGCCCCAACTTTGGTACGCTTGTCAAAAGTACCTCTGTTCTTTGTGACCCTTCCTGTCAAAGTAGAACTTGTCAACTTCCAAGAAATTTCATTCCCTGTGGTGAAAAGGAAAGGTAGGGGAGCAGCAGAGACAGAGAGAAAAGAGAGAGAGAGGGAGAGAGGACAAAAAGAAGAATAATTTTTTTTGCTGGTGCCATTTCAAAGCATTAAGCTTCACACATAACTATCCTGCCATATCCTGCTCTGTGTGTGATCTCACCCCTCACTGTGAGAAAAGCTGTGGTGTTTCTCATGAGAACTCACTTCTTTCTCACAAGACATGCAAATAACGAAAGAAGATGTGGGGTTATTTGTTCTGTGGCTCCAATAGATAACTTTACCTTTGCAGTGCTGCTCTTAAAAATATAATTTCTCTCAACTGTATAAATAAAACAAAGATTTTTTTTTTTTAAATCTGTAACAAGTGGCCTAATTTTACAGTCAGCTTGCAGCAATGTGGACTACATAACATTATTTTATTTATTCAAAATTACAATTTTATTTACAAACAAACTTAAGGCCAAATGTAATAGACATATCCTTATTTCTACAGATGATCAGTCGTGGTACAATAAGTTACATTTTGTAATACAAGATTTCTGAAATGTTGTATGCAACATATGAAAATAAGGTATTATCTCATTAAATATGCGTTCATGCGTACACTGAAATGCCCAAAAACTACTCAAAGGCAGATGTATTTATTATAATAATATTTTTATCACTTTTTAAATCAGTAACTACTGTCAACAGCCCAAAATAAAACACATTTTCAACTTTTTTTAAAGAATAAAAATATATTTATATAGCATTAATTAAAATGTCTGGTGTATGTAAGTGCTACTGTAAAATGACACACACCCATAAAATATGCATACACTTAAATATACAGATGCATAAAGTGAAAGAGTTGTTTGTCTGTGATTTAGTAATGTTTCTTTACAAAAGTGTAAAGGAAGACATCTTAACAATCTTGCAATTTACCAGTGTATGAAACAATGTTCTGTCAGTTCTGTCTTGCCTTAATTTAACAATAACAATAAAATAACAATGCCAAAATATTTGAAAAGCATTATGATTATTTGTTATTGTTGTTATTGTTGTTATTATTATTATTATTGTTGTTGTTGTTTTCAACAGTAGCATGGATTAGAAAGTCACATTATGGCAATGAATAAACAATTTCAATCAACAGTTAAAAAAAAAAAAAACATGATAAAAGAGAAATCACTAAATGTTTTTTTTTTTTTAAAGAAGAAGAAGAAAAGTTTGAAAGAATATT
Source organism: Enteromius thamalakanensis (assembly GCA_032357475.1). Taxonomy (NCBI): domain Eukaryota; kingdom Metazoa; phylum Chordata; class Actinopteri; order Cypriniformes; family Cyprinidae; genus Enteromius; species Enteromius thamalakanensis. The sequence goes on along the minus strand of JAUCMT010000039.1, from coordinate 9,020,720 downwards.
GAACTATGTTTTCTATTTTTCTGTTCCACCCCCCGAAATGAACAAATTCTAGTCAATAATGAGAAGAATGTTGATAACCTAAATGCAAAAGACAAAATAAATAAGTAGATAAATATAACTCAAGGGGAATCAAAACTGTCTTGTTACCAAAATTTGATCAAAAATAAATGCATTTTAATTTTTGAGTAGACTTTGCATATTAGTATTAGATTTTCTTTGCACTTGAATGTTTTCAAAGTGCACCAAGATATTTTACCTCTGAAGATCAAGCAACATTTGATTTCTTGAGATGTGACTCTTTTATGGTTCCTTTTATTTAGATCATGCAGTGTGTAAAAAGATATTTGCAAGGCATATTGCCTTGTTTGTGTGAGATATTATTGGCCCGTAAAATGACAAATATTTGTTATGAGATGCACCAAAGATAACAGTGTTAACGCGAATGTTTGCAGCTGGATTGGTATTGCAGGCGGAGTCTGATAGGAGCTCACAGTACCTTCTGTTCATGTGGAGGGATATTTGATTGGAAGTCTGATAAGTGAGATAGAATCTGTGCTTTGGGAAATGAATTCTATTCCTGAATACTCACAACATCATTTCATGTGTAAGCAGCTCCTTTATAGTCACAGGCCTTGCTTACAAGACCAGTCCCCCATCAGGAAATATTATATATTCAGTATTAAATAATATAGTACAACATAATGTAGAAAGATCGCAAGTATTCCTGCTGGGAGGATAAAAAGTGATAGAGAAGTGATCTATTCCCTCTCTAATACGTATTTAAATTTGAGACAGCTATTTTAGGCATGTTACAGAAATAATATTTATGAGGAATTTCAATTTTTGAAGTTACTCTTCTGATCTGTCTGTAAACATATTCCAAGCTGATTAATGTTTTTCAAAAACAAAAATATTTGAAGTGGAAAGAAGAACGTTAGACATTTATTTCAAGCTAGTGAATTAATTTAAGACTGTCTGTGGTCCTTTTAAAAGGGGTCATATTATGTGAAATGAAATCTTCATTGATCTTTAGAGATAAAAGAGCTCATTGTTGTATGAAAACTCAAATCTCTCCAGTGCAAAAACACCAGTTATTGACACTAAAATAAAATATGACTTCTGTGCTTATGTAACTGTCTCACATCAGACAAAAGAACAAATGATTGCCACATTCTCACATCAGCTACACCTATTCTGTTCAAAAGTATGGTCTCCTCACTTAATCATAGAGAAATGAAAAGCAGAAAGCTTTTATATCAGATACTGTTATATCTAAGCAACAGACAGACTAATGATTCGAAGGATTGTCAAACCTTTTGTTGTTGCTTTTGGTGTAGCACCTACAGCTCTGCAGATTTTTTTAACAGGTCACCCAAAAGTCACCCTGCATTGAGATTTGCTATTAATTATAATGACACCCAGTATTTAGATGACCTTTTCCTTCAGTAAAACTGTGAATAAAGATTTTAGCTGAAAATGTGGTCCTTGGTGATTCATAAAATGCACTCAAAGACAAAAGAAAAGAAAGAAAGCATATAGACAATGCAAAATGAACACATCCTGGAGATACATTGAAGATATAGTCGTAGTGCACAATAAGATGTAGCACTTGAGGACGGAAGGCCTCCAGAGCGGCGCCCCTCCGAGACCCACAATGGAGCAGAGAGCACGGAAGGCCATGCCAGGCTCATCTCCGTGGTCTTGTCCTTGACCCTCGGCCTAGCCACTGACTGAGGCTCCAATACTCCCCAGGGCCAGTGTTAACATGCCCTGAGATGGTAAAAACTGGAGGATGCCTGCATCGTGAAACAGGATCACTCGGGCAAGTTTACGGAACTCCCAGGCATATTCAAAAAGGAAGGTATTTGCAGGAAAAACTCTTCAAAACGATGGGCAGAAAAACGTGGAAAAAGGACCGTCGCTTACTGTTGTTTGGTCCGCTGTTCTGTCATGGTGCACCATGCATGTAATGAGGAGATATATTGAGGTAAAGTAAAACTACTGGTCTGTGCAAGAAATATTATTAGCGATACATCATTATCATTTTATGAGCCACCAAGGACCATGGTTTCAGTTAAAAATCTTTGAAGTACTAAACCTATCATATATTAACCTTATGTGCAGCGATAAGGACATTAAGACATAATTTCCATAAAAAGTGCACCCAAATATCCACAGGACATCCTGTCTAATCCTCACAGTCCTGCTCATTAAATTCATGGGTCAAATGTGAATGATTGAAGAAGATGCATAACAGAACACCGATCATACAACATGAATTATATAACCGAACAAAGTTTACTCTATGCTGTATTTAGTGGAGACATCAACTAACTTTTATATACCAGACAAACCTGATCTAATCTTGTTGAATACTGTTTCTCAGCGCTACTAATGACAGAGTAACAAACACAGCGAGATGTTGGCACTTTGTTTCGATGAGCATCCGAGCATGAGAAGCCATTTTGATGTTTACAGATAATAAAAGACGTTAACAGAAACTTGCTGCCCTCTGTGTGGATGGTGGAGTCTCATTCAAGCTCTTGGAGTTAGCAGTACAGATGGAATTATTTATTGGGGTAAAATATTTATTTGTCCACAGTGGCATGTCACACTGTATTCAGCACAACACCAAGGTGAGCTGTTTACAGAATACTTTAAACAATATACACATTATTGATGTTGTCATAACACTTGATACTATTATGTTGGCCCTTGCATTTAGCATCAGTCATGCACTTAAAGTAGCAATTATAATAATAGTAGCTTAAAGCAGGGATGAGCATGTTGCAGCTATAGATATCTTTAAGCATTAGAGAGGAGTGGCCACATTACAGTTTGCATTGGGTTCTTTCTTTCTTGTTATATTTAAAGAATTTTCATGTATTTTGATTATCTTAACATTTTTTATTAAGACTTTGATGTCTTATTATGCAGATTTCTGACTTTAGTATAAACCACAAGAGACCCATAATGACCTCAAAATCTGGATACTTTTTAGCAAATGTAAAGCTTTTACATTTTGATTAATAATTTCAAAGGGGTCATATGATGCGAAGTTTTTCTTTCTCTTTGGAATGTTACAAGCTGTTAGTGCAGACTAAAGTCTCAAACTCATAACACCACCCAAATGTGTATGCGAAGGAAGAAGGCAGAGCTATTATCCTAGTTGTAGTGTTGATGCTGGCGCCATGTTCTGGAGACGCTGTGTTTCATTGTGAAAGTGAAACTACTTTTGCACTTCCAAATGAGGACACAATTAGAAATCAGTGGTCAAATTGTATTTAGAACTCTGTTCCAGAACAGTTTAACACAAATATTAGAGTGTGTTCAGTGCATTTATGGAGGACTGTATCCTAAAACCTGTTCAAACCGATGCTGGTTGAACACAGATGCTATAAAGTTGGGTAATTTTTAACCTTTTTAGAATGATGAGCTTTGTACAAATCGACTCATTTCAGGACAGCAGGGCTTAGAGGAGAAACAATAATGTACATTATGTGGAAAACAATGTGTTTTTTTTTAACTTAAACTGCATGGACACATTGCATTACACCAAATACACAAAATAATGTTTCTAGCAACATCATATGACCCCCTTTAAGGGTTGAATTAATTAGGCTTTGCAAACCACACATAATTTCATAATTATAATAATAATAAACTTGCTTCTTTATTCATCATCAACAACAACTAATAATAATAAACACAAGCTAAATTAAATGAAATTCAATGCATTAGTATTATTATTGTCATTTAATTTTAATGTAATATCATCAAAGACTTCACCATCCATAAATAGCATAAGATACACTATACTAAGTGCTTGTGTGCATAAATTATTTTCCAGCATGATGCCTCTGTATGTGTTATCTGTGTGTTTTAGTGGGTCTGTAAGATTAATCTGCATGCATGAAGATAACGGGTTGAAAAGTTAAAGTTGTCAGGCACATGTGAGACAGACAAGAGAGCAGGTGGTGTGATACTGCACTCTCAGAAAACAATAAAGCCAGAGAATGTGCTCATTTGGCAGTATGCCTCAATTAACACATACACCTATATCCAAAAAAATCTTTATGGGAAGATAAACCAACATAAAATAAAAAAGGTGACAATTACAGTCTGTCGAGTGACTTTTGCCATCTGCAAGACACAAAGGACCCCCAGCCAATGTGAGCGTGAAGCCGTCTAAATGTGCAATTAAGTGGCAAATGGCTCTTGTGTCGAGAAGCATGATGGTAGCCGAGGCATAACACAGATTCCACCGACCGTTCCGGAAGGACGCAGGGGACGAGCTGAGCACTTAGTGTTTCTCCTGCGTGCAACAGTGAGTGGTCTGCATCTATTTAGCTCTGCGCTTGCATTTCTTGGCTTGCTTTCTCCCTTGTGAACCCAGACATGTTGGAGTCCACAGAAAATGCCTGCTGTTAGCCATAACGCCTCCTGTACGTCAAATTCAGACGTCTGGCATCAAAATGGTGCAACCCAACCCACATTCAGTTACTTATATATTGTCATGATGAATTACTGATAAAATGAGGAAAATGTGGAGGCCACCATTAAAAGGCCAAAATATAAATAGCTGTCAAAGTAACCCATGATTAGTATGAATTATGTCATTTTCCCATGTTGTTTTCTAGACCTGTAGCAACATGGTGACCATTCAATAGCCACTAAAACTTTATAATCCCAACCCATGAAACCCACCGGTTACTATTTTACTAGTTATTTCAAATAAGTGACTGTGTGCTCATTAAGATTTTACGAAAAGGTCTATTACTCTTTACTTTTGAATAAATAAATAAATAATTGAGATATTATGACCCTACTTAATATTATAAATAGGGTTGTGATAAACTGCATAGCACAAACACACCAAAATTGCTTTATGATTTGCATGCGAAAATTTATAAACACCAAACACATGCTTGTTATATATATATCTCAAAGTCCATTTTTACTGTCATATGGGTTTGGAGTGACATGATGCTCAGTAAATGATGGTGAACACTTGTTTGGTTAAGTTATGCTTTTAAGTAAAGTAAAGTCTCATTGGTGTACAGTGGTCAACATTCGAAGTGGATCAAAACCTTTTATCAGCATTTCAGTGCATTTCATCAGGGGTAAGAATGTGAATCATTTAAATTCAGTGCATCACATCCATATCACCAGCTCGTTTAGCAGAGCTATCTATACTGCACTGTCATGATGAGTCTAATTTCCTCTTCTCCTTGTCAGTTTCAGTCAGAAATAACTTTCGAACAAAGTTTTTTTAGCCAGCAATGACTCAATAATTAGTTCTAAAACTTTTGACTGTCTTTTCTTCTGCTCATGTTTAAGTGTTTGAGGACCGTGCTAATAAGCATTGAACTGAGCTGAAGAGGCATAACCACCACACAATCAACGTCAGAGAGGAAGTCATGGCCTTTGTGACATCGTAAACAGTTTCAGGCTAGAGAGTCTCTTCACTTCCTTTATCATTTAAATGTATGCTCGTATAAATTTGAACAGGTCTAGGTTCAACATGGCGTGCTATTTATAAGCCATTTCCTCTTGTTATTATATGCATCTGCAAGTGAAACGAGATATTCAGAAAGGGAAAAAATAAGCAGCACTAGATTATTTATTTGATAATGAAGTGTCACTTTATTTACCACAATGGAGTCAAATGCAAGGGAGAGGAGATCATGGCCAATGATAAGCATGAATCAGGACCTTTTGTCTGAAGCCTGGGTGTAAGATGGGGGCTTGACTGGATTATCAAGTTAAATGTATTATGTAGAGGTTATTTTGAATGACACTTATAAATCTTTTGCTGCTGCTGAAGTCCATCGGATTCCAAGGATGTACCTCAGTCATATGAAAGGTTATTTGAGTTGGCTTTCTATCAACCTGAATCAGTTTGCCTGTTCTCTTCTGAGCTCCATCACCACCATTTGCTGGCAGAACCACCATTCACAGGATCTTTTCTCTTCCCCAGCAGATCAGCAGTTTCTGAAATACCCATACCTGCCCATCTGGCACCAGCAACCATGTCACATACAAGTTAATTAAATAACCTTTCTTTCCCATTTAGATGATAGTTTGATCTTAAGCAAATTGTCTTGACCACAGAAGAATTTCATACAGATTTGGAACAACATGAGGATGAGTATTTATTTTATTTTATTTATTTTTGTGGACTATGACTTTAACAGTGGGATTGAGAATTGACCATGCAGTATTTTCATGATGTTCATGTGCTCAAGTGCTAAGATTGCTGAGGTAGCTTACTAAATATGGTTCATATGCATGGTTTTATATTTTCTAAAAACGTATTTTGGCAAAGCTAATTCTAATTGAGTAACAGGGTTTCAGATCTTCATTTGCAGAGAGAGCACAGTCTAGAGCCGAATGTAATCGATGGTGTTTTAATCAATATCAAAACATGAATCACAGATTAATGTGCCATCCAGAAAGTTTCAATCGAACATTCTGTAAAGCCAGATGCAGTGTCTGAATATAAAAAGCCCAGAGGATGCTAGTTTATTCCAATAATAACATGGTAAATAATAGAAAATCCCAGAGATTTTAGCCTGGATTTGGAGATATTGAGTCATCACTCATACTGTGATGAGTGATGCCCTACAACACTCTCATACTGATAACAGAAGTTATTAAAGAAATCACCCTATAATGCAGATTCTGTCTTGTATTCACCTTCATGTTGTCCCAAGTGTGCATTTTTCTTTCCTCATGATGGTTTCATTCAGTTTAAGCTATTTACAATCATATGCCACCTGATCTCAAACGTACCTGGGTGAACTTTTTCATTAATATGGTGGGATATTTGAAAACTGATGTATTTGAATGTTAGAGTCACACATATCTAGCTTCATATCTATGTGTTTTCAGATGGTAGGATTGTTTGGTAGCTCACAGAGTACAGAGATGTACTTGAGAGGTGTATAGCACTGGTTTGAATCCTGTGTAACTACAGTTCAGCAAAACAGTTCAAATCTATGTAAAAAGCATTTGAAATGACATGGCTGCATTAATAAATGCACTTTTATATCAGTTTTGCATGTGTTAACACTATTAAGTAGGTTTAGGGTTGGATTTGATAGAACATTAACTTTTAGTGACAGTCCATGTATATTTGAATTCTGAAATGTATTTACATCAATACATAATATCTAAACACTGTAAAAGTAATACCTAGATACCAAACTTATACAAAATGAAGAAAGTGGCTGCATTGGATGTTTTAAGTTGAGATAAATTGCCTTTTTTAAGTATAATAAACACTGTAACATTGTTTAAAAAAAACACAACTACTATCAATGTAATTGTAATGTACCAGGATCACATATAGAACCTTTTAGTAAACAATTCTTTTTGAAGGTGCAGGTATGGAAAAACGATGTCACACAAAATGTGCACAGAGGTACATATTTCTATGAAACCAGGGGCCTCATTTCTAAAATGTGCATACTCTCAGATTTGATCGTATTGTTCATACGCTTAAATCCAATCCAACGCTCATGTTTATAAACACTGTTGTTGATGTGGAAAAGTGCTTAGCATCACATCAGGGTCTAAGCAGATATATACACACTTTTTATTGACAGAGTTTTGCAGCTTTTTTTAAGCTTAATTTAAGCTGTTCTTGCTGATCACTGTTCTAAATTATAACAATTTGGTATATTTTATATGTTAATGACATTAATTAGGAGTCATTAACAAGGCAGAGAGCTGAATCTTTCATTTGCACGTACTGTATATTCAAGATCATTTGAAAGAGATGCGTATGCGCGATTTATGTTCTTACGTGAAGTCTATGATATTCACATATGCAAATCGGAGAAATGATCAAAAGATCAAATATAGTGTGGTTTCTGCACAACATTTTATAAATGAGGGCCCAGGCTCATAATATGATAGTGTTTGGTTACTGGTTATCTGATTTTTTTTACCATGATAGATAAACATCCAATTGAAAATAAACACAACATTCATTTAAAAAGATCTTTGTAGTTCCTTTTATCAAACTTCCCCATATTCATCGTGCTGTCTAAAATAACTGTGCATGCTTAAAATCTAGTGTGAGCGTCAAAAAAGGCTCTGCAGTCTCTCCATCTGAGTTTCCTCCACCCTGCTTATCAAATCCCTGGGCTTTAACTCATCATTAGCAGGCTGATCTAGCTTCTTCTCTAGCCCTGTGTCTCTTGCTCAGTTTCTTGTCTCTCTCATAAACACACTGCAAGTGTTCTCATAATCACATTGTAAGCTTCCTGTGCAGGGTTTGGCATTAACAAAATGTCAGATAAATTCCCCTCAAGGCCCACCAGGCTGTTAAATTGAGCACAACATGCAAAAATGGACCTCTAATGAAGTGCATTAACCTGAGGTAGAGAGTATTCATTTAGTGGCCCATTGGTGTCTTTCCTTCTTTCTCTGCATTTATTTTTCTATCCTCTTAAAATGAGAGCGAATGCAACAAAAGAAGGGAATGGAGAGAATAAAAAAATTCTGAATAATGCCTCTAATCTTAAAGCCTTGAACAGCTTGAAAAGCATGAAAACTTGACATTTTCTGTCAGACCAAGTCAGGAGGGCAGTGTCCGCGCTGTCATTGTGAGCTATTGTGTGTCCAGGTTCAAAAAGAGATTTCTACAGATGCATTCATCTGCTCTTACATGTACCGTGGCCTATAACAGCGGTGACAGAAGGACAGAGAAGTCCTGTCACAGGCTTCTATAAAACAGATCTCATGCTTTCATAGTCTCTGCCTTATTTTCCTATTATCGATATCGGCATCAGCCCCCACAAAACCACATCATCAGGCTCTAGTAAAGATAAAATCAATAATAAATCTATGGTTTAAAATAATGGTCCAGGGTATAATGCATACATGTATATTTAAATGATTAAAATGATTAAAGCAATACGGCCCCCCATGAGAAAAAAAAGAACAATATAAGTGCAACCCAAAATAATTGTAAGCATACATTCATATATTAACAATAAATAATTTTTTTAATTCTGTGTTTTCTAATATATTTCGTGCACTCCCCATAAATCATGTAAAATTGTAGAATTTTGAGAAAAAAAAAAAATTCTAAAACTTTTTTCTCTAAATTATAATTCCTATTTAAAAAAAATATAAATATAATTATATATAAAAATATATATATGGGGTGTAACGATACGCGTATTCGTATTGAACCGTTCGGTACGAGGCTTTCGGTTGGTACGCATATGAACTGAACGATTCAGAAGAAAAAATAAGAATAAAGTGTGTACAATATAATGTTTTTAGTGCTAAGCTCAACAAGGCAGCGCAACCGACAGGACAGGCTACGTGTTGTCTGCCCCTTCCACCCCCAAACAGACGAAACTAGAAGCACACACATTAACGTTACAAACTGAACATTAACGTTTACACATGTTGCAACAACTAAAACTATGATCAGGCGCAGCTACGCCCGGCCTCGCTGACATGTTCTCAAGCAGTTATGGATACAGCTGAAAGAGCTGGCGCTTCAACAAGTGAAGCCACCGCACCATGATTTCACTGAGGAAACATTTACCAACCAGCCGTTTTTCTATCTGAAGTCCCCCTATACGTTCCATGGCAGATTTCAAATAAACATCAAAAATGAAGTTTTTGAAGAGTTTCTGAAAAAATTAAAGTGATTGCGGTTTTGCCTCTGCGTACTGCAGCGCCCGTAATCTCCCTGCTCCCAAAGTTATAAATCTTGTATCTCCGATAAAACATGATTTTGGGGAAATGTTAATGTTGGTACACAACAGCATATGATAGCAATATAGGGTACCAACTTTTCCCATGCAATGTTTAATAACTCAAAAATCTGCAGTTTTTTATTTCCTGAAAAATAAGGGTTTTGTAGATGGAGCCAAC
>JAUCMT010000039.1:8994334-9006734 GCA_032357475.1 Enteromius thamalakanensis | reverse complement strand
AGACACCGCTCAGCAGTATTTTGAAAGTGATTGCAGTACCAGTTTTGGCCATTTCTTACCTAATGCTCCTTTAAATAGTGTGTGAGAGAGGGTGTGGTGACGGACAACAGCTGATGGTGAGGATTACAAAATGAGAACAGGTGTGGGTGTGCAGTGTATGATGGGAAATTAAGTCCATGATAAAATTAGTCCCGGGGATGGTGAAGTGAGGCGAGTGCCCTCCAGTGGCGCTAGAGGGCACTCATGACAGTGCCGTGGAACTTAGTATGGAAATATTTTTTTTTTAATGAATGTATTTGTGTGAACTGTATTACCATGTTTTGCTTGGTGTTTGGACTTAATCAACCAACATAAGTTAAAAACTCTTGCAGGTCACCAACAACACCAACATCAAACTAGCATCAGTAGTTTTACAGCAGTACACTTTTAGTAGCTACCTACCTGTATACCATTGCATAACAGTAAATGCAATTTTGGAAAAACATGTAGTCATGGAGCTATGGGAGGCCATTTCTGCAATTTGATATTAAACAAAAAAATAATGCAAAAAAAAAAAAAAAACTTAAAAGGGTAATTGTTAATTCTTACTTTTTTGTCTCAGAACTGCAAAAGTTCCAAATCCAATATTTATACCCTGCACTAGCATAGAATACGGCACATACTCGTCTAAGGCCTTTTCAGGGTAAAAATGGTCTTTTGAAAGTCATTAATGTTACTTTTCCAGAGGTTTCATATACAGTAGAAGCAGAAACTCCCTCTTTGAAGTTATGTTGAAATCCTCTCCATAGTCTCAATGCTATGCAATCTCAATGCAATTGCACTGCTTTCCCATTCTGTGTTGCATACAGCATCTGTTCTCTTATTTTTCTCTTTAACGTTGCAGGGTATTTATCTGTCCTTTTTTCCTGTCGGCCCATTCATCAAGGGAAACTGGGCTCTCTCCACAGGAGCATCACCCTGGCTCGTCTCGGACGATGATGGACACAGGTGGCCGACAACAGCAAGCAAGGGAGTCGGTGGCTCTCGAATCACTCCGCTCATCCAAGGTTCTGGCAGGGATGCGGTGGGCTTATCATCAGTCCGCAGAAGTGCTCTGTCATGTCTCTGATTGGGTTTAATTTGGTTTCTTTCTCCTTTGCTTTGAGACTGCACCTGCCGTTTTCTTCACTGTCAGGAAAACTGCTTTGAGGAAAAACACCGGTGACGCACCACATAATATAATTCGGTAATGAAAAAAAAAAAAAAAAACACTGTTGCAATTGCTGTCCGGTCATGTTCAACCAACACACCTGCACAGGGTTGTGGCTGAAGATAAATAGTGGCTTTTACTGCATTGTGAGTAAGGAGTCATGGGTATGAACCGGTCTTACATGGGGCAGTCGTGGTCTAATGGATAGGGAGTTGGACTTGTAACCCAAAGTTTCGGGTTTGAGTCCCAGGTCCGGCAGGGATTGTGGGTGGGGGGAGTGAATAACCAGCGCTCTCTTCAACTTCAATACCACAACTGAGGTGAAACCCTTGAGAAAGGCACTGTTCCCCCAACTGCTCCCTGGGCACCACAGCACTGGCTGCCCACTGCTCCGGGTGTGTGTGTATGGTTGTTCTCTCACTGCTGTGTGTGTGCGCTTGGATGGGTTAAATGCAGAGCACAAATTTCTAGTATGGGAAACCATACCTGGTCACATGTTACGTCCATTCCTTTCCTTTCCTTACATGGGTTTTACCAAATAGGACATGATCCTGGATTAACATCTGTTGAGTACAGGGAGAGTTACATTTTAGCAATTTACAGTTATTGATCACAAAAAAAGGTTTCCACAACCATTTTTGATTCTTCAAAGAATCTTTCAGCACGCAACACTACTACACTAAGTTTTAAAGGAAAACGCCACCATGGTTCCATATTCCACTTTATTTTCAGTCAACTTAGACTAGTTGATACACATCTCTCCCTTCTCAGTGGGAACTTTAATTGAACAGTACTTTAATTGATCTAGCATGCGGCACCACTATTTTAGCGTTTAGCTTAGCTACATTCATTCCTTAGGATTCAAACAGGGATGAATTTAGAAGACAGCACTTCCACATGTGTCCTATTTAAAGACAATTACATGACTAGTTACACAAGTAAGTATGGTGACACAAAATATAACATGGCGTTTTGATAAAAAAAAAGATAACTATAATGTATGATGGAAGTGCACTTAACAGCCCTTCAACCTTGACAAAGTAATATCATCACTCCTGAAAACTCCCTTTCTCACTCAAAATAACTCAACCATACCTGGGGGTAGGGGGAATCCTAAATCTCATGCCATGGGGGAGAGGAAAACCTAATTATTCTGTATTTCAGAGTTTTGTTAAGTAGTCAACAAATACATTAATTACCTGACACTAACCTTTTAGCAAAAAAAAACATCACATTCTGGTTTTAAGTTGCTGGGGTCAAATTGTGGAAAAAGGGGGTTAGCATATTTTAGGGTAACAGAAGGGTTATGGGAAGGTTTCATAGATGCTCCTTCACACACCTTTACATTTTTGTAAGACTGTATATGCGTACAAAAAAAAAAAAACTCAAGCAATGAACTCATCAGTTAAAAAAAAACAGTGATTTGATTCTGAACAAATCTACTTTTCATCTAAATTAATACTTGAATGATAATGATGTAAAGTAAGGTGTGTCCTGTGTCACGCCGTAGGCGTGTTCCGTGTATGTTTTCTCTCCATGTGCTCTGTGTTTACCTTTTGTATCCTCATGCCGCCCCTCGTTTATTTCTCGGCCTCATCACTAGTGTTCACTTCCTGCCAGCCGCGTGTGTCTAGGTGTTCCCTATTGTCTCTGATTAGTCTCTGTATTTATTTCCTGCCCTGTCTTTAGTCTAGCGTCCATTGTTAAAGTATGTTAGTTGTGTTTGTCCGCATTGACTTTCGTCAGCCCTGCCAACCAGCTGTCACCGATCCTCGCGGTTTCCAAGCCGCAAGTTATGGGTCCTAGCCCCGAATCACGGTATGAGGAGCCTAGTATTGTCCAGTCGGTACCGGTTACACAGCCAGGAGAGCTGTTGAAGGTCCTCGCGGTGTCTAGCCCGCAAATAACGGGTCCCAGCATCGTATCACGGTATGAGGAGCCGTGTATTTTCCAGTCGGTTCTGGATTTACAGTCAGGAGAGCTGTGTCAAGTCCTCGCGGTTCCTAACCTACCATTAACGGGTCTCAGCCCTGTTTCATGGTTTGAGGAGCCGTGTCTAACACTGTTGGTTCCGGTTTTACAGTCAGGAGAGGCCATCGATGACAGTTATATGCCATGGCCCGATCTACCTGAGCCCTATGGGGATTGTAGGGTCACATGGCCTGACCCACCAGAGCCCTGTACCGACTGTGAGGTTCCATGGCCCGAGCTTCCAGAGCCTGTGTGTGGCACGGCCTGTGTGTGTATCATCTGTGTTTGGGATTAAATGTTCACTTTTAATGAATTCTGGTCTTCCACACCTTTGTGTCATGCTGAGCAGCAGGGTCGCAACAGCCAACGCGTTACATCCTGTCCCATTGGAACAAATTATTTAAGTGGCTTCAATTACATAAAACAATAAGCACAATGTAAGTACAATGTAAGTAGTTAAGACCACCTGATATAAAGTAGGACTGACAAAAATCTTTGTATATGGATTGCGTGGGAAACTTTTGAAACAAGATAAATGTGGTCAATTATAATTTTAATTTTGTGGACTTTCAAATTGAATGTACTGTAATTAAATAATGCACTGCTTGTTTCATGGAAATGCACCACAGCACCTCTTCTAGTGGAAAGGGAATACTAAAAAAAAGTCACTATTATACCTGGAAGTACCAACCTACTGTCCCTCTTTATTTTAGGATTTAGGGTGTACTAGGCAGTTTGAACTGTTCCCAAGTGCGTTTGACAACCAAAGCGCAGTTTGTTTGACTAGTGTCTGGGCGTGGTTTGTTTAGCCATCTCTGGCCCGCTTGGAAGAGGTATTCCAGAGCACGGCTCAGTTGGACTCCAGCACGGTTCGCATGTAGTGTGAGCACTAACCGTGCTGGAGCACAGAACAAAACCAACATGGTGGGGAAAGGGTCGCTTCAGTCTACAGCAGAGGTGCAATGTTTGTTTAACAACAGGCCGTGGTAGAGCTGTGAACCACAGTGGACCAAACAACTCAAAACTGTCCACAAAGTAAACAGAGCGCCGCTCTTCCTGTTTATCCTAAAACCGTCGCAGCATAATGACATAAGCGTGCTCCGGCATGAATGCTGAAACCCTATGTGAGAGCAGGCCAGAGGGGGGAGTGGGGAGGTTAAATAACCGTAGTCTCACCCGGTTCACGGCAACCATGCCTAGTGAGTACACACTTGAATCACCCTCATAAAATTCTTCTCTCTCATAGCAGTTTTATTAGAGCATAACATGGGTTATTTGAATTGACTGTCTTAAGAATTAATAAAGGCTTAGCTTAGATCTCTGCAGTCCTTTTGATCATTTTAGATAAGTTAGGCAGCATTGCAGAAGCCACATGAGGGCAGTGAAAGCTGGTGCAGTGGTTTAGCAGAATGAGAATCATACTTAACATCGATTGAACCTGCTCTGGGATTGTTTTTGAGATAAACAAAGAGAGTGAGAGAATAAGAGAAAACAGCTGCCATCATGAGTTGTTTCGAACAACATGAGAAATGTCTGTGCTGATACAAAAATCATGAGCAATAGTAAAATGACTGTGTCTCTGTTTTAGAACCCAGAGTGCTGCATATTTAGGCTGTTTTTAGGGCAAAATAGGCACGATCCCTATGTAAACATTTCTACAATATCTAAGATAACTTATTCAGGCCAAAAGACAGTACTGCATGTACTTAATATGTATTTAATAATGTAAATATACATAAATAATAATATATAAATGTATTTAATCCCCCAAAAAGTTATGTAGGCTAGTTTGAGATCATTACAGGTAATATCCGTTTTAGTGCAGCAACATGCTAACAGAAACTCTTTTAAAAATTCAATAAAAGTGAAATCTCCTGTGCATAGCACCATTTGTATGCCGATATAACATGTTAGGTATGTTGCCTAGGAAGAAAAGCAAGGCAGATTTTTTTTTTTTTTTTTTTTAACACCAGAAACCAATATTTCAGAGTTCTGGAACAAACATTCCTTTCATTTTATCTGTTACTACAGAATCTCCCTTTACTCCTGGGTGCTGGACAATGTTCTCCTGCAAACAACTCTTTCATGTGAACTCTACTCGGAGATATATGAGAAATACGACTGCCTGCCAAAATAAAGAAAGCATATACAGAATGGTTTAATATGAATAGGTTATTATCTACTTCATATCTACTTCACTACTATCTACTTCATAAATACATGGGGTTTTCTGAGCAGTTTGAAAGTGTAGATACAATGTCGACAAGCTGAAGGATTCTATAGACCATGATAGTTGAGAGTCATACTCTCAAAGCAAGGCATAAATTTAGTTACAGCTCCTAGTTTTCACCACACGAAACTTCCTTGGGTTATTTTAAATGGATTAATTTTGCAGCTGGTGCATGCAGCGAGGAAAATGTTATTCCCTTCACAGCAAGCTTGCAGTGATGTCATCAGACAAGAAGGTAGAGAACAATCATTTCTGCTTGTTGACATGCTGGTGCCGTCTCTTCTAAATTGCCACAGAACCTCTTCACGACTTGCAGTTTTGTTTACACATCCACAGTCGATCATGAAGATGACAACATGGGGAACGTCCATTACAGACAACAAGATGACACTGTTTAAGCTGCGAACAGGGAGCGTGTGAACCCCTGTGGTCAAAGATCTCAAAAAGAAAAGGTAGAGAAAATAGAACACCTTTGCTTGTTTTGATATTTTCAGTTGGTGGGAAAGAAGTGCCCTGTAAGCTATCAAATAACACCTTGTACAAAAACCCTGGGACTTGTGCATCAGGGTAAAAAAGACTTCTGCCTACAATTCTCTGATAAGACAGGTGCTATCAGGAAACGTGGATGATAACAAAAATCACATTAGTTGGGCTGTTGCCTTTGTTTTGTTGTGACTGGCTGATTGCACTGACGGTAAGATAATGACCACCTAAGATGTTGGCAAATCATCCTGAATGAGTCAAATGGCTGGACTAATTACAACTTAAACAAATTCTCTTGAACATCATCACTGTTGGTCAGTGAAATTGAAATGACTTTACTAATGAAACATAAAATGATCTGTGAGTGAGATAGATTTAGCCTCGTTAGACGAAAGGTGAACTTCAATGCCTGCAACTATCATTATACTTGGAGCGTTTATTGAGGATTTATTAAATAACGATCTAAAGACAAAAAAGCGCTCTTAATAACAATAGCTACAGAACAGTTTAAATATTGATTGGAAAACCATGCCTGTGGTGGCCTTTCTGCAAAATATTTTGTTGCACTCTTACACAGTTTGTGACACTTTCAAAGTGTAGTCAGTAGGGCATTCAGTTTTATCCAAAACAGATGAGAGCTCATCTGGCAATGTTTTATTATATCGGTTGTAGTATGCATCATGTTCAGAAATCAAATGTTCAGTAAGTGGCACTAAATGGTTTTATGGCATTTGAATATAATGTACCACCTATATTAAAACCATGCCCTAAACCAAACCAAAAGGCTTATCAAAGATTAAATATTAAGCAATCATGCCATTTTAGCTTGATTCTACATGTTTTTGAGCTCTTTTATTGTCACCGAATGTTGTACTTGGTGAGCAACTGAGCAAGTTCCTACATCATAAAATCCATTCATACAGACCAAGGGCCTCATTTATAAAGCATGCATATGCACACATTTGATCGTAGAGTGTATGTACACTTACAGTATGCTGCATTGCCGCCGGTTTGTGAGCCCACAAGTCAAAACTTGAAAACCATAACATACAATTTTGGAGTATTCCAGGCAAGTCACGCCAAACTACCTGAGTAGTAACTAGATTTAACAAACTAGCGTGGTGGACAGTAGGGGGCTTATGCTCATTTAATATCATTTCTATCGCCAAAGGTGCTTCACTTGGTTATTTGAGGGAAACAGAGGAGAGAAGCCAGCGCATAAAGCAAGAGAAGCTGTTATACCTTTTACTTGCATAAACACAACTTTCTTAGGGGCTGCCATTGTTGTCTTGCATGCTATGTGACATCAGAGCTCGGAACTGGTGATCTAGTACGTGCTCACAGGTGGGAAGTCACAGGTTTGACTGCCGTGCCAGTGCACTTTCACAGGTAGAAGGTTGGAAAACATTGGTTACGGGTTGCCTGGAATGCAGCATTGAATCCAGCATTAAATATTTATAAAAATGGTCATTGATGTGAAAAAGTGCTTAGCATCAGCAGACATACACACTTTTTACTGTTGGAGTATTGCAGGCTTTTGAAAATATAAGCTGTTTTTTCTAAATTATGATGACTGGTGATACTTTATATGTTCATGTCATTAATATTAATGTGAGTGGCGCTGTCTCAAACTATACCTACCTCTTCCTGTTTATCTGATTTGTCGTAGTGTTTATTAACTTGCTATTTTGTTTTCGGATTTGTCATTGTGTTCCTGATTTGTTATGATGTTTTCTGAATTGTTGTATTGTTTTCAGAATTGTTCTTCTGTTTTTTTAGATTTGCATTTGCGTCTGTCATTTGTTATTTTGTTTTCAGAATTGTGCTTTGTTTTGCACCTCTTGGCCACCGTAAAAACCTTTCATTTGTGAGCAAGTTCAAGATCATCTGCGATTAATAGATTTCACTTCTGAAAGAGACATGTTGAATTACTGTTCATATGCGTAATCTGTGAATCGCATATCAGAGAAATGATCGTATGATCAAATTTAAGATGTTTTCTGCATAACATTTTAGAAATAGGGCCCTTGGTTTTATGATACAAACATCATTGTTTTTTTATTTATTTATTTATTTTACAAATCATATATGATTTGAGTCATATACTTTTATTTTTGGAAAATAAATAAAAAATGGTAATTTGCCCAAGTGATCAATTTGTGAAAATAGGAATTGGTGTTTTGCTAACCCTACTGGTAATTTTGCAAAGCAATTTGCAAGTTAGTTTTGCAATAAATAAATAAATAAAAAAAATAAAATAAATAAATAAAAAGGTCAGTCGGGGTTAAATAAAAAGATATGTTTTTATAAATACTAAAACAAACTATTGTATTAGTCTAAAAGGCCACCACATGCCAGTGGTTTCCATTTAAAAAAAGCAGAAGGACACTATTTTTGTAGTCCAACTAAAGGAATGGTGAATATCAACAAAATAAGCATATTTCTTTTGGCCTGTGGCCTAAGAATGTCAGTCCCTCCTTGTCCCCCCTTCTGAAATGTGAACAATCTAAAATGAATCTTCTTGGCAACAAAATCAGGCCACAAGGGGTCATGGTATTAGATTCACCCTAGAAAACAGATCTAATCCTCTGGTTTTTTAAAAATAAGACCCACATGTAAACTTGATTGCTAAAATAAACAATATAAATATATTAAAAAATTTTTTTTTTAATTTTTTGGTTTTTTTACTTAAACCAATGGGAGAGAAGTCAAATTGATTTATGAAATAAAGACAGAAAAAAGGCAGCTCAGGGGAAGCCAATAGCAGCAACACAGTACAGAGGTTCACTAAGTTTCACTCAGAGGTTGGAACAGAACAAACTGATTTTTGGCTGCCAAACTAAACCTCAGTGTTCTTGTTCTGGATGCCTGCAAAATCTCCAGAATTGCTAGTTTACACCATGATTGCAGTTTTGCTATGGCAAATTAAACATGGTCATTAAAAAAAATAAAAAATAAAAAAGCATTCATTCAGGACATTCCAAAAGACTAATGTATAACTTGTAAATCAAATTGCTTATGAATTATGATCCATTTTTCTGCAGTATCCAAACGCTATTTTGGTTCTGAACACCATCAGGAGAAAAGAAGAGTAAAAAGTCCCAGACGCAAGATTTAAGAGTTTTTTGCTCCTCAAAGTCGTTCCATCACTGTTAAATATTCTGCACTGCGATTTTGTAAAACTGTGCAAACTCTAAAGAAAGACAAAATAGTTACTCTATTTCAAAACATCCAATCATTTTTTTTTTTTTTACTTTTTATGCATGATCATTGACTAGCTAATGCGATTAGTAATGCCACAGCACTTAACACTGGATGATGCAATTAAAACAGCCTGTGGATTTCTCCTCTCCAGCGTTCTGCTTGTGTCCAGGTCAAGATGTTAATCAACTAATGTGAGGGTCATTAGCACATTGACATGGTTTCGTGCTCTGAATACTGCTGCAGTGCCTACATCAACACTTCATTTTACCACCTCAGCTCTCTTACTAACCCTTGAATTGAATTAGTCAGTGGCGTAAACCTCCGCTCTTGTGTTCGTTGTGGTGCATTTGCTTAAGTTGAGTTCCTTAATATAGATGTTTTAAAATTTACCACAGAAATACTTAAAGGTCCTGTTTGATATATTGTGGAAATGATGTAAGCTAGTAGAAGCCTCTCTCTTTCGCTCTCCCCATAGATCCATAGTCCACTGGGAGCTTTTGTCATTAGAATTCCTTGTGTCACTTGGAATTTATTTCTATTTGTGCCAGGGAGCGAATCAGTCAATTTCATCTCCATTTCCTCCTTTCTCCCCTATGCATCTCAATGAGTCAGGCACAATATTAAAATATGGCAGATAGGTTATGAGAAAAAATGGGCTTGATGCCCATCTCTTACAAGCCAGGCGAGCATAACCGCTTTTTACGGCAACTTAAACCTTTTCTGATAGGACGTGTCAAGGTCTGCACTCTCTTGCAAATTTGGGTATAAACAAGCAAATGTAGCAAAAATACAAATAAATAAATTGCTAATACTTGCCAATAACCAGGCCCTTAAGGCGCGCTCGGTAGAAAGTGCATTTGGATGCTTTTAGATTGTTTAAACACATCCACAGCCCCATAATTTTACTTATGTAGCCCTGTAGAGTCAAGGAGAAATAAGATAAAACCAACTTCATTTCTGAATTCATGTCATCAACTAAAATTTTAAGTAAGCCTTAGTGCCACAACTTATAAGCTGCATTTCAATGCAATTATTATTTTTTTTTAATCACTGGGTAATATGCGCCTAGTCCATAAATCAAAAATTGACTTTGGTGTGCATATGAAATGCAATTTTATTGGCTCGCATATGATATGCAGTTTTCACGTACATTTGATACCCATAACACGTATCATTTGCACGCCAAACCAATTTTTTGTGTATAAACAGCACACTGAATTGAAATATTTTGATAAATAAATCTATGAAGTAATACACATGATTTACTAACTACTATACGTTTTGATAAGCCAGACAACAAAATGTATTTTCCCAATAGCATTTGTAACATTAATATATATATTTTTTTAATTTGAAAGAATAGTTACATTAGTGTTATGAATCAATATGTTGTATTTTGGCTGTAGAAGATTTTAATATTTCCTTAAAATGCAATTTGACTAGTGACCAGAAAAGTCACTAGTCAAACAAAAATAAAATTTTGTGCTTTTTTTGTAATGTTTTGGCCTTTAGGGCAAAAGATTTGACAAGATTTTATAATAAAGCATAATATGAGATTTGCAAGCTAAAAACAAAACAACAAGTTGTTAAAAAAAAAACAAAAAAACAAGACAAGTTTAGGTTATGTTATGTTCAGTACAGTCTCACAGCAATTCGTACCTATTGGTTTGTACCGAGTTGGCAAATTTGTACAAATTCGTACGACCTCAGTCTCATATAATTTAAACATACTGTCATGTAGAGCTCGCTGTGAGTGCATGTGGTGAGCCTCTCAGCGGAGCAGGGAACGGAGAACACAGGGAATTTCGAATTCAAAAATATTTAATAAAAAAAAACAGAGCAAAAGAAAGGCTGACGGGGCAGCAGCAAAGAATACACGCAGGGAAACACAACATAACATTACAGACATTACCGACATTAACAAGACCTGAATACAAACAAAAGACAACGGTATTTAAAGACATACAAATCAAAACTAAAGTGAAGAAAGGTGTTAAACAACAGGAGAGACAATTGACCTAATAAGGGAGAAACCAAAAGGACACAGACAACGGGGAGAACCAGGACAAGACAGACACGGAATGTTACATTACACCCCCTTCCCGGAAAGGCGCACCTGCGCCGACAGTAACATCACAAGGAAGGGGGGGCTAGGCGCTCTGGAGGCAGGAGACTCTGAAGGGCGCACTGGTTGCGGGGCAGACTCTGGAGGGCACTCTTGCAGTGCAGAAGACTCAGGACAGGCGGCAGGTCCCCCTCCACCATTGTCTCTGGTAGTGGCAGCGGCAGTGTGGCAGGCTCTGGCAGTGACAGCAGTAGCTGGGCCGGCTCCGGCAACGGCAGCGGCAGTAGGGCAGACTCTGGGCGGTGGCAGTGGCAGCATGGCAGGCTCTGGCAGTGACAGCAATAGCTGGGCCGGCTCTGGCAGCGGCAGTGAGGCAGACTCTGGAGCAGTACATTCGGGAACACAGAAGCCCCACTTGATGATCCCTGCCGTGGCAACGAGACCGGAACCGCGTCCCGAGGCTCGAATCAGCGATGAGATGTGGGCGGCTGACCACGCCGAATCGCGAGCCGACTTCCAGGCAGGGAAATCCGCCAAAACGAACTGAGGTCTGCAAGGATGCGCGCATTCGCGCTATTAAACGCCATCCTCTTCTTGAGGTCTTGTTCTGTCATGTACTGTAGAGCTCGCTGTGAGTGCATGCGGCGAGCCTCTCAGCGGAGCAGGGAACAGAGAACACAGGGAATTTCGAATTCAAAAATATTTAATAACAAAAAAAAACTGAGCAAAAGAAAGGCTGACGGACAGCAGCAAAGAATACACGCAGGGAAACACAACATAATGTTACAGACATTACCGACATTAACAAGACCTGAATACAACGGTATTTAAAGACATACAAATCAAAACTAAAGTGAGGGCAGGTGTTAAACAACAGGTGAGACAATTGAACTAATGCGGGAGAAACCAAAAGGACACAGACAACGGGGAGAACCAGGACAAGACAGACACGGAATGTTACACATACGCATTTTACAACTTGCAGAGTCACATAAATTTGTACGAATTACCTACTCCTAACCCCGCCCCTAAACTTACCCGTCACTGGGGTTTAGACAAATCGTACAAAATCGTATGAGTGAGGTCAAACCAATTTGTATGAATTACCACGAATTTGCCACCTTGAAGAAATATGTATGATTTCGTCAACCTGATCTCACAGAATTCCGTGAAATAACCACGAACTCTTAATGCACAATTCCGTGTTAGTACCACGTAATGATCAAAAATTGCGTGATGGGCTCACGTAAAAGATTAC
>JAUCMT010000039.1:8963271-8977097 GCA_032357475.1 Enteromius thamalakanensis | reverse complement strand
ATTACGTGATACTAACACGGAATTATGCATTAAGAGTTCGTGGTTATTTCACGGAATTCTGTGAGATCAGGTTGTCTTAAACTTACCTGGCTAGCCAGCTAATCCAGCTTTATGGTACAGGCCCCTGGTGTGTCTGTGACAAGATGTTATGAATAATTCTGAATAATACAATACTTGGAATCAGTTGATAAATCACAGTTTCAGGCTTGTGTTGCAATACAGTATATGCTTTGACAGACTACATGGTTCATAACGTAGACTGTCTATGGTGTCGTTCTCTACTAAGACACCTCCATTTCTCCTAGAGTCTGCATTGCTGTTTTGTTGTTGTTCACGGTCAGATCGGTCTTATGGCTTCACATTGTCACATCCACCACCTGTTCTCTGTACACAGTTTTATTGTTGTTGATTAGCCAAATTACTGTGGTGTCATTACTAATTTTGTTGATTTAATTGTTGTTGTGCCTTACTGAGCAGCCATCATAACAACGCCAAGACTGTAACTCTAATATGTGAGATGTTTCAAGGAGGTCCTGAATCTTTTTAAGAGGAGTTATCTTATTGACACAGACACTTGGTGTAGGTTTATTGACTGGTGTATAAAGTGCTTTTGAGTACGGACTAGAGTTAATCCAGGGCATCGTTATCTTTGATGTGCCAGAGTGGAAGCAAGTACAGCAGGGTTGTGACTAGTAATGCTTAGTGTTTACAAATGTTTTACTAAAAAACTAAAATTGTGCTTTAATGAATAATACAAATAAAAACAGTTCAATAATCAATTATTCAAAGAACATAATTATTATATAAACATTTGATAAGTTTCAATACATAAACATTTAAAATGCTCACAAGGCAGCTAAAATACAGAAATACAGGTAATAATAATAATAATAAATAGCAAAAATATTTTTTTGTTGTTGTTGTTGACTGTAGTTGAGATATGGACAAAAAAAAACAAAAAAAAAAAAACGCTTCCGTAGGGAAAATATACAATGAAATTTTAACAAGCTGTTGTATTGACTAATTTCAGAGGTTAAAACACTTGAATAAATGATCACGGTAAAGATTAATTAAAAGTCAGATATCAATATGCTTACCTGTTGCAGCTCATCGATGTTGAGTGCAGGAAACACTTTCACGCTACAAACATTCATATCAGTACAACCCCTAATAAAAAATGTATTGCTCAGTGGTTGCTTTTCCTACATTTAGATGAGATTATCATATATCATTTTAGAGACAGGACAAATATTTCAAAAAATGTGGTGGAAGAAACAAAATATGTCTTGCTGCTATCTCTATCAAGTCTCCATTATAGGAATATTTTATTACTCGCTGGTTGCTCTTTCTAACTTCTGGAGACGTACAGTAGTAGTTATTATCATGTATTTCTCATTTTAGTTTCAATGGCGTATTAGATGGTTCTGCTTAAAAATCCCAGTAGACACAACAGAGATACGAGAAAGTAAAGGAATTCAAAATGACAGTGGGAGAGAAAAGTTTGAGAAACATGAGAGATCTCTTTGCTATCATCTCTTAAAGCCTCCACTGCTTAGAGGTTTCCTTTTTATTGCAATGGACATTTTCGCCTTTAATTGTCAGGACAGTACAAACAGGAGACAACTGGGCTGGTGAGAATTGAACTGGAGCATGAAAGTACCTTTAGCTGGGATCTCCTGTCATTTTACTAAATGATAAGCTTTTCCCACACATTTATGACAAATGCAGATGTTACACTGTTGTTACACTCTTTTTGCTAACCTTGGAGGTTTGCCTGCTTTGGACCCATATTCAAACATGCCATCAGAACACCAGTAATTAAACCTCACTGGTTTTAATTATTGCTATCCATGAAAGTCAGTGGGATCAAAGACAACATTTGACAATATTCATGTATAATATATGTTGTGTCTGTTTCACATTAGAAAGTTCTGCAGCTTTTACATGTAAATGAGTGTTTATTTTGGCTTAAGTGATGTTATTAAACAAGTTTGTGAGGAGCTTGTGCGAATGATTGACCATAGCTAGATCTGCATTATCTCTAATCAGCCTATTAAGCAACATCCAATCATGTTCATTCTCATCCACATAAGCTCGTCTCCTTCCCTTCCTTATCTAGCTACGCATTCTTCTCCTTCTTTCGCACCTTCCTTCACAGGGCACAAGCGGGGTCCCAGCTGGACACTCGGCAGGGTTCAAAGCAGCTCCTAGCTCGCCCCCTGGACAGCACGCCAAACACACTTAAATCGTTATGAGGAAGTGTGAACTCGTGAACTGTCCATTTAAAGCAACAAATCTCCAAATTCGATTTCATGGTCATTTTTTAAGGATATAAACAGCATCCACTCAGGGATTCACTGAGGGAACCACATCACTTCCAAAATATTTTTATTGTTTGTGTTTTTCGGGGGTGGATTATTACATTTGTTTTACACAATCCTGAACTTTTCAAAGCCGGCAATTGTGAATAAATATTTTGGATCAGTATGTGTAAAACACAACTGTCAGCTGTCAAAAAGTGACATAAACAGGACAGGCCATTTGGGACAGGAAATAATTTAGCACTGCCACCAAATGTACAATCAGATAAAATATCTGGTAATGCCTGCCGCTCTAGTGGAGATGGTGCAAACAACAGCTTTTTGTGTGAAAATCATCCTGCCTTCCCATTCAAATGAAAATAAAAGCCTAAATATCTGAATGAAGTTCTTCTTTCCTGTTCGCATATGTACACTACTGATCAGATATACAGAGTGGCAAATTTGTGCTAATTCATACAAATTCGTTCAACACTCTTTGTTGTACATTTCTAACAAAAAATTTCATAAACCTCATTGACGGTATATTTAAAAGCGGAGTTAGCTGTAGGTCATTGGTACAAGTTCATACAAATTGGCAACTTGTAAAATATGATTTAGGAAAAAATCAAGTGAGGTTGTACAAATTTGTATAAATTAGCTACCTCATTTTATAAGCATGTGCATTCTCTGGGATCAAACCCATGATCACACGATCATATATCATCGTATAATGCAATGCATTACCATCTGAGCTGCAAGATCCCAAATTATAACACATATAAAAAAGGTCAAAATGCTGATATGAAACAGTTCTGTCAGTGATAGGGTCGCAATTGTAGTAAATGCTCTGATGGGTTGTATTTCACGGATTTGTGCAATTTTGGTTGGAAGACAGGATGTTTTTCTTTTCTGATGGCAAGGGCCTATTCCAAGACGACAATGCCAGGATTCATCAGGCTCAAATTGTGAAAGAGTGGTTTAGGGAGCACGAGACATCATTTTCACACATAGATTGGCCACCACAGAGCTCAGAACTTAACCCTATTGAGAATCTTTGGGATATGTACGCGAAAACCAACACTCAGTGGTCTGACCCTCCTATCATAAATCCAAAATCTTGGCAAAAAAAAAATGAATGCAACTCTGGATGAGAATTATTGTACTGACATTGCAGAAGCTTATCGAAACGATGCCATGGTGTATTGTTGCTGTAGTCAAAAATATTGTGTGTGTGGTTTTTTCTTTGGACGGGCATTGTATATTCAAATGAATAGTATTTTTATGTCAGGGAGACAAACTGCTGAAGATACAGGCTTAGAACCATGCTATTGGCAAACATTTAAGCTTATTTGGATATCACAGGTTTCTAATGATGCACTTAAGTTCAAATTAATCATGAGATCTATGTGCTGGTTTGGAAAACAAGTATTGCTTCAGCGTAGAATCACTAAAGATGCAAGTCAATGCGATCCTAAAAACCTGACCCTAAAATGCTCTCTCTCAAGTCTAATTTATTTTAGTAAACCAGTTTATTTAGACATCTCATTTCATTGTACCATTAAAAAAAAGAGTGGTTATGCAGAAGTGTTCCCAGAAGTCCTTACAACACTTTCACGTTAAATAAATATTTAGTTTAATACTGCTGTTGTTTTCAGGTCGATATAAGGCATGGCATGTTATATTTGTATAGTGTTGTAAAAGTTTAAAATAGCTCAGCTTTTATACAGATTTGTTGGGTTCCATCAAGGTATTTCCAAGGTCAGGTGAACAAAGAACCAACATGGTTTCCAGACAATTAGTCAACTAGCTGTTGTGGAAACTAAATTACTTGAAAAATATGCAATTTAGCACATGAAGCGTACAATTTAGCAAAATAAAGCTTAACAATATATTTCAAAACAAACACTTTTTTTTTCTTTTCAGATTTTGTGAGGTTTAATGTTCATCTGCATGAGTTTTGTTTCACACATCTGGTACATAAAGTTCATTTTTACATCAAACATAATCCCCATGTAAAAAAGACAAAAAAGTCATAATGCTTCACATATGGAAGAATAACTAGCAGTGACGCATACAATGATTGAGTTCATGTGTTCACGATGACTCGGACAATGATTTTCCTTTACAAACATGAAGATATAATGTATACATTGTATGTGTTATAAAATATTAACAAAAAGCTACAGCTCACGTGTAAAAAGAAAGAAAAAAAAACAGGACTGCAAACATAGAAATGAATTAAAATAATATCACAATTTCAGAACAAAAGAAAAAAAACATTTACAATTAAATTATCCGAGGCAGTAGGACAACAAAGAAAAATTAACTAGTGGCAAATGATGCATGATTTTCAGTGTTGAAAATAATAATAATAATCATAATAATACATGTGGCAGCAATAATCCAAAATATGTGACATGGGGACAGGTATTTCTTTCCAGCAATGCGACCCAGGAACCACAGATGATTCTAACGCTACACTAGTCCACACATACAAATCAATGCCAGACATAAAGGTGCGCACAGTAGGTAGCTTCACATATTGTAACCTATCCCATAAACCACTGCAAAAATACATTTTTAAAACCAATCCTGAACAACTCTAAGGGTTTCTCTTTTATCACTTGTAACTTTCACATTGAGCACAAACATTGAGCACATTTTTTTTTTCTTTTTCTTTTCCAGCATGTACATTTGACATGGCCTCAGATGATGTCATTCTTTGAAGAGGTCTGGTTGAGGTTGTAAAGAGGGCAGCAGTGATTTGTATTGGCTCTTCGTAACGGTTCAGGATTGAATATGACACTGAATATGTTCTACACGGTAAGAGCATATCAAGGATCGTTCTCTAAAAAAATACAACAACATATCCTTTCCTTTTTTAAAAATAGCTTAATGAGGAAGAAAGTTGTGGATTGTCCCTGAAAAGGTTTTGTGTAGGTCAGCCAGTGCAACAAAATGGGATGTTAATAGTAGGCTTAACCAAAAAGAGACGATGAAATAAAACTGTACAGAAATGCATGCGTTTTCAAGGACAACCTACACTTATGAATACAGCAGCAACGGAAATAAAACACGGTCTCTTTTAACAACAAAACTTCGAAGAAATAAATTGATACATGAGAGTTATGCTTATCTGGATGGCTTAAAGCTTGGATGAGTTTCTTGATGAAAAGTATCTCTCTAAATCTTTGATAATACCAAATGTAAACATTTGTGTGGAAGCTAATATGGAATGCTCTATTTCTTTGGTAACTACAAGCAAAACGAGATGAAAGTGTTACTGTAATGCCATTAAAAATGAAGTGTTTCGCTTGTGTCAGATGATATCTTATGAGAGGAAGTGAAATAGAGCCCTTTAATTTGTTGTTTTTTGTCATGTAGAGTACAGGGAACATTCACATTTTAGATTATATTGGCAAAATATTTTATTGAAATTTGGTACTATTTGGAAATCCTTTTTGGAGAAAAAGGGCCACTGCCTATTTACCCATATAATGCTTTTTCGGCAGAATCACTGTAGGGATGTTGTGCCATGTCGTAATTGTGACATAATGTTATTAGATAAATAAAACGGTACATTTTAACAGTCACTCAACTCAAGCATGTACAACAAGAAGCAAGCAAATATAATCTGAAGAGTAAACGAGTAACACATAAATGTGTAACAATCGATAAAACAAGACTCACTAAAAGAGAGGAAAAAAAGAAAAAGAAAGCAAAAAGATGACACAGTGACAAAGAAACAGTTCAGTCATTACTTACTCGACCTCATGCAATTGCAAATCTGTATATGTTTTTGTTTTTTAGTTTTTTCCTTCCAAATAACTTTATAAGATTTCTTACTTTAGTTTAAAGAACATTTAAAAAATCCAAAGAACTATTGTTAAAAAAAATAAAGAAAGAAATGTTCCATTGATATTAAATATTCCTCATGTGACAGCTGATGCCAATAAAGAAACTTATTTTTTTTAAAGTGTACTTTTTGACACACATAATTAACTTGAACCATTTCTCGGAAAACAGCAGCAAGAAGGTTATTCAAAAAAAGCATCTTCTACATTCTAGAAAAAAATATATAATTATAATTATCAGCATATGCTTTGAAATCACGAGAGTGCATAAATAATGACCGATCGTTCCCTTTTGGGTGAATTTCTTGAAACACTGTCAATGGTCAAACATTTGGCAGGATTAAAATAAAGAAGGGAAAGATCTAAGAGAGGTTTGGAAAGAGAGAAGGCTGATACCCTGTGTTCAGGAGAAGTGAGGTGTGCTGTTGTGAGGGAAGGGAGTAGAGTTGTGGTGCGGTGTTTCTATATTTACAGCACAAGACTAGGGGTCCTAACCACAGCCTCATAGTGAAACATGCAGTGCACAATACACACGGTTTCAGGTCCACAAACTACTGACACTTTTATTCATTGTTCCGAGAGACCGCCCGCATCCTGATGTGGCCAGCGCAGGACAACAGTAATGAGGAAGGAAGTGTTGTTCTCTCCGGGTGTGACGCGTAATGGCTATCCTGTATGGGGCTTCTTCAAGCTTGGACGGCCGTAGGTCTAGACGGATTGCTCTTTGGGGAAGTTAAATGGGGGTCGGGGGGCAGGAGGGGCCGCGTTGGGCTGGAAGGTGTACATGGGGGTATTAGTAGGATGCTGGGTGTAAGGGTTCTGGGGCAGGAAGGTAACAGGGGGGTAGGCAGAAGGAGGAGGTTCAATAAATTGTTCCTTGTTGCCCGGATGATGGCAGCTCACATAGTCAGCTGGGTTCGGTAGCTCTTCGTTCCCAGAGTTCTGTGGAAACAGAAAAACTTGAGCAACCAGTGGACGATAAACATGATTTCACATGATTCATACACACTGAACTCAAGTCGAATTCATGCCATTCAGAGAATAATTATAGTAAAATTAAATGCAAACGGATGAACAGTAAGATTATCTGCAGCCTTTCTTTTTTCTCCTTGAAATTTATGACACTGGTGTGAAATTAACTAAAAAACAATATCCAGCAAGTTCTGTGCAAAATCAGTTCAGATACATTTTTAAAATCATTGATGATATATGTGTAATGATTTTAATTTTGACTTTGCAACAGAGTGAATGTCTTAAGATTTGAATGGACTCAAAAGGATTGTTCGACCAAGATAAAAAGGTTTATCAGCAATTACAATTAAAGTTAAAATGAAAGAGCAATTCAAGTTATTTTGAAAAGTAATTCATTACAATATTGCATTATTCACGAAAAAGTAGCTTATTACATAATTACTTTTTATGGATCATAATGTGTTACATTACTTTTGCATAACTTGTTATATACAAGCATAATTTGCTTGATTGTTTTTAATATCAAAAGTATTTAATATTTTTCGCAAAATGTACAAAAACTTTAGGCTGAAGGAAAAGCAGATTCACGTCTGTACAGTAGAAGAACTGAACACAGAAGAAGAAAGATCAACATTTTTTTAATTAAAAAGAAGAACAAATGTTAGTTTATCTCAGTTTTAGTTATTAGCATGGTTGAATTGAATCACTGAAGTTCAGCAGCAAAGACAATGGTTAATAACATGGAATCAGTGACATTTGTATTTTTTTTTTCATATTTAATTATTATAGGATTTCTTCATATTCTGAATAGCATTTCATAGTTTTATTTTGATTTATATATAATAGATATTTTCTTGTAAATGAAAAAAAAAAAGGTTTTACTATAAATCCACTGTATAGTGGAAACACACAAACAGTGTCTGACACAAACAGCTTGTTCATATACACAATACAGTTAAACTGAAAATAATACACATAATACACAACTCAATTTGACAACTCATCAGCAAAAGTCTATAATTGTTGAGAAATCTGTGTTGTCCATGGCCATTCTAAACTTGCAAGGCGTACTTTGATAATTGCTTGTTAAATCCAGAAGATTACAGAAATTATAAAAAAGGGTTAGGCATACAAGATAATGTAAAGTGAAATGAAGAATGGAAAGAGATTGAAACAGAGAGAAACAGTAAGAGAGCCCATATTTACACCTGGTATTGCGAATCAATATTGACTGTATTAGTATGGTGAGTGACTGTATCACAAAGTGTTTTAGACTCTGTTTATACCTATATTTGATACAAACCAATTGTGATTTTGCAAACTGTTAACATCAGGTGTAAATTGGGTCAGAGAGAAAAAGTACAATAAGAGTGGAATGGAAAGGTGACTTACGCAGAGTCCCCAAGCATCTTTACGTCTACGACAATGATGATTCCCACTCTGTGAGCAGTATAGTAATGGAAGGAGCAACAATTTTACAATAAACACTGAATGATGTACCTCAGGGCTCACCCCTGGGCCATCTTCTTTTCTCGGCGCTGACAGTGAAAGACACAAGCTGGACACACAAGGTTCAGATGACAGATGGAACCAGAATTCAGAGCTGAAATGGACAGATGGATGTGTGAAGGAATCTGTTCACACATTCATCAGATGTCACAGACATCTTTGTGTGCACATAAAGACATCTAGCAGATGAAACAGGATTGTGTCAGTAGCTATTTTATGTTGCAAGTATATAGCAAACCAGGAGCTTGGAAACTACATAAAGAATAATCAAAGTAACTGACCCTTAAAATCATTAAGAAGATATTTACTGAAGATGTTCTTGATTAAATAAAACATATCTAAACATGGCTTATTTTTCTAAAGAACAGAAAGTCATCATTATAGCTACTTCAGTTAGATGCGTAGGGACTTCAAATGATCTGAAGCATAAAGTTAAAGACCGTTAAAAAAATATGTATGTTTTCTCAGCAGTGACAAATATGGCTTCAGTTCTGCAAAGAACAAAAAGCTACTTGGCCTCAGACTCCCCTATTATCATTTGTTTGATAATGCATGAGATGCACCCAGCAGGGGAGAGCTGAAGTTAAAAGAATAATTCAATCGAGGATCTACACAGCATTATTGACTCTCATGTCGTCCCAGTGTTACAAAGCCTTATGGCTTTTTTGCTTGCATGGAACATAAAATATATTTAATGTTAGGGACAAGAAAGAGCTGTGATCATTTATTTTCATTGTAACGAAAAGAACATCTTGGACATTGCTTTTTGTGTGTGTGTATGTGTTCTAAAAAGACTGTTTCCCCTGGAGGCACATTAACCCTGTAGCTAAGACAATACTATTTGATTATGAACATAAGTCTTGCCTGTTAAATCCATAGGTAAAAAAA
This sequence comes from Enteromius thamalakanensis, assembly GCA_032357475.1. Classification (NCBI taxonomy): domain Eukaryota; kingdom Metazoa; phylum Chordata; class Actinopteri; order Cypriniformes; family Cyprinidae; genus Enteromius; species Enteromius thamalakanensis. The sequence continues at coordinate 8,967,574 of JAUCMT010000039.1, read as the reverse complement.
TGTTTCTTCGCTTAAGGTATGAATTATAATAAATGTTCAAACAATAGTTTCTTCATTGTGATGGTTTAGAAAGAGGTTTGCTTTCTTGGATAAATGTACAGATAAAAAATACATTAAAACAACAATTAATAATCAAACTATTACAAGGTAAGAAGACTAACTCATGAATTAGTAATGTGCTTGTAATTTTTTGTAATTGAAATTCATTTAGGGAGGACCTGATTCTATAGCCTCTCTGGTTACAATAAATAAGTAAAATAAATTAATAAAACAAAATAAAAATAAATAAAAAATAAAGGAGGCTGAGGAATAAAAATTATGTTTATACCCATTTACAGTGCAGAGATGAGAACTAAGGGGTTCATTTGCTGCCTCTGGGAAATTAAACAGAGAAAAATGTTGAAGCTTTAATGTTAGCTGAACTAATAAGCTACCAAACTCTGCGTAACTAAACCTCGATTTGAGCCTTTGTTTGAACTCTGGTATTAGAGGACTGCTATACATATGCACAAACACAAAAACAGCAGCTTTCCTTTAGAGGGGTGGGGGGAGAAATGGTGTTTTCTTAACACGTAAGCTCATGTAATAAAATATCTACAAACGGAAGAGGTGAACTATTTGGACTGCACCTTCCTGACAGACATGGTGAGATTCAGAGAGACACTTCACTCCTGCATAAAATGCAGCACTAATCTAAATTAAAATCACTGGCAGAATAAGAAGTCCTTTTCTTTCTGTCCTTTTCCTTCTTTTTCCAATACCTTTAACAGTGAGGTAGTCGAGTAGGGTTCTCTCTGATTCCCCACCTTGGGGAATTTGACCTAAATAGGCTTCTTTTATCTCCTTTGACAATGTAATGATTCCCTCATCACGGCATTGCTGCGTTCCAGGACTTCGGAATTTGCCAAAGCAATTATTTCACTATCTTTAGACAAGGACGTTGACCTTCTGGCCTCTCTAGTGGCTCTGCATAAAGCCAGTTACAATGCTGATTGAAAATGCTTTCTAATAAAATGTACTGATTGAAATGGACCCTTTTTGTACCCCATTTAAAAAAGGTGGAATCCAGAGTTTATCTGTCAGTCATTCTGAGTGCTCCCTTAACAATGGAAAACATGCCTTTATTTTTCTTGAAAAAAAAAAAGGACTACGCTCTGACCATGCATGGTTGTATGGAATCCACTAAGACACTGTACAGCCAATTAGAAAACACATTCAAGCCATAGCTTAACGTTGTATATATCCTTTGGCTTACTCCGTGAGGATATATCAGAAAAGCCCTTTATGAAAACCAGAAGCTTATAAGGGGTTTTCGCTAAGACTTAAGGCTTTGGAAAGTGACTAAATGTGCACCGGGTTTAGTTATCTGTAAGGTTTTGAGAATGTTAGCAGAGACCACTGTGGACTTGTCTGTCCTCAACTTCAGGGAGCATTAACACAACACAATTTTTTTAATAAAAACTGAAAACCGTTTCCGCAAGAGACATGAGAAACTACTGGCAAGCAAATTTTGACAATGATGTATGTATAGTTAACATATGAGTAGCAACACTATTTAATTTTATGTTTACATTTAAAATGTAAAATTTAATAATAAAAAAAAAAGGTAAAAAAAAACAACATTTGAATAAATTATGTAAAAAAATCATGCACTTTGCAAATATATCTCTATTCTATAAAAAAGATAAGGATAAATAAGTTTTATTTTCTTTTGAATATATATATATATATATACATATATATATATATATATGTTTTTTTTTTCTTCTTCTATTTTTCTCAATGTGAAATATGACCCAGGCAGGCATCTCTTGGCATATAAGTATAATATTAGAGAATTAGTATATCTAGTAAACGAAAGCAAAACAAATCCTTAATCCTAAGTGTGAACAAAAATAATAGTCCCTGAACAATAACCACCAAAGGCAAAAGATATTTCTGGATATCTGCTAAATGAATCCTCACATCTGTTTTTAAAAAGTGAACATGATGAAAATATGTTGATAAATGATCTCAAATCTCTTATGACTTATTGGGAAATCTTGTGAGAAATATTGTTTTGGGATATGATAATAGAGAAGTTAAAGTAAAATTAAATCCACATGGATCGACATGATTTTCTTCATTAACTGGGGTGTGTGTGGATTACGAGCATTTCAGATGTTGTAGAACTCCACTGCATAGTATGGCACATACAAATGACTTACATAACAAGAATGTGTGTGGATCATCATTTACACAAATTTCCAAAATAAATTCCATCACTTTTTCAAAGGGCACATTTACAGTATCTCACTGAATCAGAGTATAACACCTAAGTAAATAACTTATCATTATCATTAGCCATCTCTCATCTCAGAACATCTGTTCTTCATCTCAATAGCAATGACACACTCCCACCCTAGATTACCAACTGGATCCTCACTACACATTCACCCATATTCACGTCTCTTTGCGCTGGCAGGTTAATTACTGGTTACCTCACTCACAGAGCCACCCACTCTGCCTGGAAAGGTCACTGCAGTGCTTGTTTAAACAGGCAAAACCAACACTCAGACAAGTACACTCTCACAGGGAAGAGAAAATAAAGTTAACAGAAAATAGATGATAATATGCTGGTCTATGCTGAAGTAAATTGAAATTAATTTTGAGAATTAAATTAAAATTAATGAGAAAGACTAGGAATAGTTCACACCAAAATGAAAATTACCCCATATTTTACTCACCTCGAAGCCATTCTAGGTGTAAATGACTTTCTTTTTTCAGAGGAACACAGTCCCATTCATTTGAAGCTCAGTAAATCATATACTGTGTATACAGTATATAGAAATATATATTGTAACGCCGTAGGCGTGTCTTGTCATTGTCTTTTGCTTGTGGTTTCTGTGTTTATTTACCTGATTCCTCATGTCTCTCATCTGTAACTTCGCCCTCGTCATCAGTGTTTCATTCCCCACCAGCTGTGTTTCTCCAGGTGTCCCGCATTTAGTCTTTGTATAAATTCACGCCCCATGTCTTGGTTTTTTGTCAGTTGATAACGTTGCATGTCTGCTTGTGTGTTTTAGCATAGCTCTTTGCATTTTTCTTTGTTTGCTCGTTTCTTTGTTCAATAAATGTTCAAGTATCTAATTCAGTCCTGCCTCCGAGTCCTGCCTGTCGGCTTTGGAAGCGAGAGCACGATTCACCACAGCCAGTAATCGTGACAGATCGACTGACCACAGTGAGGATGGCGTTCACAGCCGCGAATGTGCACATCGCCTCGGATTTCGGTCCGCATTCGCGGCCCCACACACCGACACTAACACACCGGATGGCCGTTGAGCTCGGCGACTACTCTCAGCTGCCGGGGTCCCGTCCCGCCATCTGGAGAGGTCAGCCTCCGAAATCACCCATTCTACCGAGCCGTGGGACGCGATTTCAGTTTTGTTTTCCCGGTTCGGACCCGAAACTGCCTGGGTCTCGCCACGCCAGCTGGTATAATCTGCCTCCAGCAATTACTTCACCGGACGAAACGAGGAGGGTCGAAGCCATCTTCCAGCTTGCATTTAGGATGGCGGCTGAATCAGCAGACGGAATCATCATGGATGCCAGCGCCGTCACCAATCCCCGCGATTCCAATACTACCAGTGTGGTTGCAAGTGCTGTCAAAACCCCTCGCCGTTCCCAAACCACAAAAGACGGGTTGTACTCCTGTTTCACGGCGACAGGGGCCAAGTCCAGTCCAGTCAATATCAGTTGTCCAGGCTGGAGATCTGCTTCCCTCTAACCCTGTGGTTTCTGATCCGCAAATAGCGGGTTTCATTCCCGTTTCACATCGACATGGGGCCATGTTCAATCCAGTCAGTATCGGTCTTGCAGCCAGGAGAGCTGCTTCCACTCATCCTAGCGATTCCTAATCTGCTAGTGATAGGCCCGACACCATGCCACAGTGAGAGGGGCTGTGTGGTGTTCAGTCGGTTCCAGTATCACAGCTGGGGGATCTGTCACCTATCCTAGCAGCCGATTCGAATGTTATCACACGATTTCACGCGATTTGGATGGGCCGTTATCAGCCCATTCGTATGGGTCAGTAGGGACCTGCTGCACCTGCTGGTAAAACGTAAAATGAAATTAATTATATTAGCGATTAAATTGTGTTTATTTAGCATCTACACCTACACCCACCCCCACCCCAACCCTAACACCTACCCTTTACCATGATAGAAAAACAGTATTATTGACGTAAGGTGTTAGAAAAAAAAATGTTTGATTGATGTGCGCATGCCCAGTAGTCCTATGGATGATAACAGCCTTCTAAGCCTAC
>JAUCMT010000039.1:8922496-8937722 GCA_032357475.1 Enteromius thamalakanensis | reverse complement strand
CCCTAGCTAGGGTTCAAGCCTCTAGGGTTCGGTGTCCGCCGTCCTCCCGGCTCGCCCCCCGGACAGCACGCCACATACGCTAAACTTTATCCTTCTTGATTATGAGGAAGCGCGAAATCTTGAAAGACCAGCCATACTAATTTTCATTTTGATTCCTTAGTATACACAGTACTGTGCAAAGAGCTTATTTCCTCTCTCTTAGGCCACTAGTATTTCTTAGGCCAGTAGTATTTTTAGCAACAAAAAATGGTTTTAAGTCGATAATTTTTTTCTTTTGCAGCTGCATGTTAGTTGGAAATATCGGTTTACATTTCCAAACATTATTTTGTCATTAATTGTAATAATGCAGTGAGAATAGTGTCTGAACAAAGAGTCTGACAACTGCCAGTGCACCACAAAGATCTGATCTGATCATCATCAGTCTGTCTGGAATGACATGAAGTAACAGAATAAACTGAGACTAAATCCAGAAGAACTCTAGATAGATTAATAAATAAATTAGATCAATAAATATATTTAATTTATTAATTAACATCTATTAACAAAATCAAAAAAAATATTTGGTATTACAGCTTTTGTTAAAACAGCTTCTTTTCCGAGATGCACTTGCCCATGGATTTTTGTTGGTGAAAATATTAGTAACCTAAGACTTTTGCACAGTACTGTACATGTCAACGTTGAGCTACTGTACTATGGATAGGAACTGGACTGTTATGTCCGTAAGAAGCGTCCAACCAGTGTGAATCATCTTTGGGCAATCCTTCAAGGCTCGGAGTAATATATCAAGTCAATGTTTGAATAAACTGACAGCTCAGATGCCTAGATTATGCAGAGCTGTAACAGCTTTAATGGTGGATATTTTAATGAAACAAAAGTTTAAGTATTTCCTATGCGTATACAGTTTATGCAATACAAAATGTTTTCATAGTTTGTGTTGTCCCTTATCAGTGCAACATTATCACAAATTAACAAGGATCCATGCCAATATTGTCCAAAACCAATATTGTCCAAAAAATGTGTGTGTGTGTGTGTGTGTGTGTGTGTGTATACACACTGAATACAGAAAGAAAGAAAGAAAACAGAAGAAACTGAAGTACTGAACCGAGCTAAGCTAGACTCAACCTATTTGAATCTGCTTTTGTGAGACAGGTCTCAAGGATGTGTATTTCACGTTGACTGAGCAGCCCCTTTGAATGACTCTAAAGCGTTTTGAAAGTTCAAGGACACACGTGTACTTGAATGAGATTCGTTCATGATGTGTGTGCAGTGTAATTGAAGCACACAGAGGGTTGATGATTACAAGGAAAGTGGTTAAGTACAGTGGTATATGTGCACTCAACTTTCTATAGAGGTCTGAAGTAAGCAGTTTCCTAGCAACACCAACTGTGAGGGCAACTATCCTTTGTTTATACCAACAACAGGTCTTCCCTTCACTGGCAAACCCTGCCATCCGCTACGGAGGGCCTGATCTTATTGAAACTTGCATGAAACAAACATTTATGGGATCTGAACAGGGCAACACATGAAACGCAACACACACAGATTCATGCAAGTCAGATATCCGAGCCGGCACGACACAAGCAATCAATGCCTCCTTCAATGCTTAAAAAAGCACAACAAACACATACACAAACCCAAACAGTTGTTTTCTGTCAGAGATGGATATTTGTATGGGAAGAAAGAGGAAGGCAAGACACCTGCTGTTTATAAATGCTATTCGCTTGTGATCTCCCCTATCCTGTGTGTTTTAAGATCAGGGAGACACAATCACAGCCTGAACATGTTTACTGTCAGGTTTTTACAATTCTGTGACCCTTCACTTTTTTGAAAACGGCACAGCTAGAGCCAAATGTTTCCTGATTACTGAAGGTGTGTTCGGAAAGATTAAGGAGAACCACTTTGACCTTCAAAACATGTGAAGGAAGTTGATTTTGCGTGGCTTTCTTCGAAATTAGCATTGTCCACCAAGGACAACGTACCTCATTTTGAGTACATAGCCGAAGACAAATGCAAATGCGAATGCTGGTGTGTTGTGAATGCTAATTACAGTATTGGACATCTGCACGAAACCTCATATGGACTGAGAAATGTCAACATGGTGGTAATCTCACAAATTAAAACGGATCTGTGCAGTGCTAATTAGCTTCTTTAACATCTTTGGCTAACATTCTGCACTGTAAAATTATAGTCAAATTGGCTGAGCTACTTGGTAAATGATAAAATGAAGATTGAAGGAGTGTGTTTATTTCAAACAAATTATCACTGTTTAGACCCCAAAGTGAAAAAGGAAACAGTGATATAAGTTACAGATCATCAAAGAATGTCGCATTTAACTGGATAGAATACATTATTGTACATTTTTTTTAAATAGTTGCCCTGGACACCTGACTTATGCCATAGCCCTTGGACTGAATGACAGCATGAGACAATCTTGGCCATTGTTCGTTCAAGTTCATCTATGTGGATCCATCTTAGATTCACAATTGCTTCAGCGTGTTCACTGCTTTTGTTGCGGCTTTCACGCAATGATACTCTTAGAGTTATACCTGATTTTTTTTTTACTTTTTCTCTTAAAGCAATCATGTAAGTTCTGTTTTTCAGTTTTGTTTAAGGTTATTAAATCAACAGTTTTTCAGTAGCTGCTGAAGAGATTGAATTAGTATTTACAAGCAAACGCTCTGCGATGGCACTTCTCGGTTCCTCAGGCGGAATTGGAAATAAGCTGTTTTAAATTAGCGCTTCATTAAAATGGAGCTAAAAAGGACCAGAAACTGGTGAGCGGTGCATTTACAAAAGATTGCGGCTTCTTTTGATTATCATTGGAACTGGTGGATCAGGAGAAACCAATTGACCTACGGCTGGTGTTGGTAGTTCTGTACTGAATGCAAATCTGAAAATCACAGTGTTTTACCATTTGAAGCACAGCTGCTTTTTTATATATATACATATATAATATTTTATTCAGCAAAGATGGTTTGAATAGCTAGTTCACCAAACAAATTAAAATTCTACCAATGATCGCTCACCCTCATGTCATTTCAATCTTCTAGCTTTAGAATATCAAGGTTGAATTTAGCCTAATCTAATATATATACAGCTCTGGAAAAAAATAAGAGACCACTTCAATTTACTCCTAAGTTAGTATCTCTCTGAGTATGACAAGCATTTCATGCCAGTCTTTGTTAAATTTCTACACAAACATATTTCATTCTGTTTATTGAGGCACCTGAATCCAATTTTTTCCTTAATATTTCAAAGACAGCAGTTCACAAAAAATGAAACAAACGTGCATTGTTTTGTATTGGTGAGATTAACAGTCCCAAACTAAACAGATTTTTCTGCAGTGGTCTCTCTTATTTTTTTTTCAGAGATGTATATACATATTTCTTAAGCACCACATCAGCATATCAAAATTCTTTCTTAAAGACTATTTGAATAATGATGCTGAAAAATCATATTTGCAAAAAAAAACAAAAAAAACATATATAATACATTTAAATAGTCTTAATATATCTTATATAATTATTCCAGCCTCAGTAAGTATAATAGACTATAATTATAATATTTACATATATAAGATAAATATTTGGCTTGGTCAGACATTAAATTTGTACATATGTGCTAAACATATATATTTTATTACACTTATTGTACTGTATTGTTACTTTGGTTGACTTGCATGTCAGTGCTAAGGTACAAGTTAAAGAGACACCACATTTAATCCCATTTTTTATAACGAAGAATTGTGAGAATTTGTGTTTCTGTATAAACCGAGGCAAAATCACAAACACCTACCAATGTTTACACCAAACACTGAAAAAAGTGCAACTTTCTGACGTTAAGTATGTGAAAGCAATGATTCAGAGGCAGACTAAAGATCATGGGTGGTGGTGCAAGTGTTTCCTGAGACATGGCGTGTGTGGAAAGAGGAAGACGCCCTACCTGGATCTCGTCAGACGTCAGGCCGCCTTTCATGTCGCTGCTCTTTTTCTTGGGTGGAGGAGGGGCCGGCTTATGAGCAGGGGGGAGGTCAGTCCTGTTGGAAGAAAATAAAACAGACTGACACCCGGTACCCTGAGAGAGCTTTCATGCGGCCGTGGCTTAAGCCTTATGTGAGCACACGTAATGAGGAGTCGTGCCCACGTCTGCCTCTCCCGCCTGCCGGGGGTTTGATAGGCATCTCCTTACACTGCCTTTGTTGTAGCCAGTGCCATTTCAGCCATGCCCTTTCAATGACTCTCACTAGCCATGGAGAGAGATAATGAAACCGGATTGTAATGGGCAAAATGGAGAGGGGAGAATGGGAGCGCTAGGACAAGGGAGGTTTGAATTATAGCCCACCAATGTCCCCATCAAGCCCTTAAAGTGTGAGACAGACAGCAAACAGAGCACACAGGTCTGATCCATGATGTGAGACGCAGTAGGGCAGAGTTGTGCCATCCATTCGTTACTTCAATTCAGAGTCGTCATCAAACTGGGGGACAACCAGGAACGCTGTAAAAATGTTATACCACGCCTCATGAATTTTATTATAATTTGCAAACATGTATAAATTGAGACAAAAAGTTCACACTAGGTCACAAATAACTAGCATTGATTTAACTTGGTTATCTATCTATCTATGTTCATTTTAATTATATGAAGGTTTGCATCTTTTTAAAGGTCATTAATATCAGATTATTATCAGCTTAGATTCTCTGCTGGGAGAAAAAACAAAACAAAAACATAAAAACAAGTATATGGTTTAATCGTGGAAAGAAGTGGGTAAAAATGGTAACACTTTATTTTGATGGTCTGTTGACAATAAGTAGCTTTGTACCTACTTGTCAATTAACTCTCATTAGAATATTAGTACACTCTCTAATTAATATCTGCTAACTCTTTATTGTGATGGTCTCTCAAAAAATGCTCTATGACTAAGTAACTTTGCAAGTAATTTTTTTTAATTTAATAAAACAAATAAATAAATAAAAACAACAATATACTGTAAAACCAGCAAACTAGCTGCGTAAAACATTCTGTCATAGCTACATATCAAGCCATGGTGACACTTTAGAATAGGAAATGTCTAGGTTACCTATTTTAACCCCCGTTCCCTGATGGAGGGAACGGAGACGTTATGTCGTGACCGACAGACTGGGTCAGATAACCAGTCTGTCGTCACGACATAACGTCGTAGTGACCGACAGACAAGGGAACACTTATTCACTATTAACTACAGCTTTTCCCACAATAAATTCCTAATTATCTGCTTGTGAATAACCAGGTAGTTGTTAAGTTTAGGTATTGTGGTAGAATTAGGGATGTAGAATAAGGTAGGTCATGTAGAATAAGGCATTATTATATGCTTAATTACTACAAGTAAATGGCTAATATTCTAGTAACATGCATGCTAAAACTAGTTATAAAACCCGAAAATAAAGTTTTACCCAAGCCATCTTACTTAGTGAACTAAAACCCGGAGACCAACACTTTCCACAACACTGTGAGTAACAAAAAAGAGAATGAATTATTAGCTCTGTTGAACTGGAAAAAAAAGCTATTAAAGAGGACTTGATTCGAATTGATTCCAACCCTTGGAATAGATTTCCAGCCCTATCATTAATACAAAACCTAACTAGTATGTTGTAGGCTTGCTGCAAAGCAAGCAGAACTGTAAAATTATGAGCCGTCACATTAAAAACAAAAAGTTCAGTCATTTCAGGAGTCCAATTAATTATATTTTGCATGCAGCAGGTCATTTCCCAAGGGCTGCCATCTTTAAAATAACATAGTCAGCCAAGTACAACTCGCCTTATATCAGTCCCTATTATGGAACAGTTTTGCTAATAGAAGAAATTAATTGTTTTAATAACCATTTATTATACTTTTTTAGCACTTTTGTCCATCCATAGGTTCATCTATATTCATAAAAATTGTATGAACTTCAAATGATAAAATTATTGATAATGAAATAAATTATTAAAATCAAATTGTATAATATTATTTAATTGATCTAAGCTAGTTAATGCATTAAGTAATGAGACTGGTAACACATTAAATTAGTGAACACTGTTCGTTATTAACTAGTTGCTTACTAGTATGCTTACGTTTGGTAAAGTGGGTGGTTATTAGTACTTATAAAACACATATTAATGCCTTATTCTGCATGACCATATTCTATCCTGTATCCTTTATCCCTTAACACTACTCAGTACTAAAACAGGGCAAACTACAGCAAGTCAGGAGTATATTGAGGAAAAACACTAAGTTGATAGTGAACATGTATTTGCTAATCTTAAGTGTTACCTTTATTTAGTAGCACATTTAGATAAACTTGAACTTCTGCATTGCAGTGCTTACACTGCAGAAAGCATTCAATCACCTGCTGTCTTACCCATCCCATGACCTCACACATAGCACTTCAGCTCACCTGGGCCTCGACAAACACCTGATGCGGTTCTGGAGAGGTCATGCAAACACCCGATATTCAATTTTACTTTAAATAAGTCACCAGTCACTGAGTTTAGCAAAAAACTGTAGAAAGACATCTGGTGAGTCATAAACTTCCCAAATTTCTGCACTGTAATCTCATTCATAAAGCCTGCAAATTCAAATAAAAGCCAGTTCCCAGAGGAGAACTCAGACAAAACTCAAAAGCAGATGTCAAACTGCCACACACACGTGCACGCAAACACACACGCTCCCACGCAAGATGCTACAAGAATGTGGGTGCAAACACAAACGCACATCTGCAAACACCAACGCTGCTCTAATAAGTTTTTGGGTATCGTTATTTGCATCGCTTGAAGGAGACCCAAATAATTCTCTGTGACAGGTGAGCTGCGCAGGAGTTGCCATCTAATTTCCAGAAAGAGGAAAGCTCTTTCCTCAAACATGTTAGCAGTCAGACATCATCCTGCTTATTCTGACAAGATGCCTGTGCTGATAGATAATGAAGCACGGGCTTTGTGCGTGTGTGTCAAAAATAGAGCAAGGGAAAGACAGGCTGTATAACACCTACATTTTACACAAATGCACTAAAACATGTACATTTCTAGAAGCAAAAACACCACCTCATGTCGCTGTTGAGTTACATGACCTTTCCATGAGGCCAAATGGGGTCTATAAAGCCAGGGCTGCTCTGCACATGAGTGCCTCTGTCCATTTCCTCTTTTATTCACATCACTTCCACTTCACATCACCTTGTAGCACACCAGAACAGAGGCGTGGCACTGGCACAACACACAGCCTGTATAAACCCTCACTGCAGATAAACACACATTCACAGCCAGAACAATAATAACAGAAATATTAATGACAAGAATGAAATTTGCATTGAGAAAAATCAAGCATATGTTTTAACCATTCAGATTTAAAGTAATAGCTGACCCAAAATGAAAATGATGTCATCATTTAACCCAACCTTAAGAATTTTCAAACCTGTATGCATTTCTTTGTTCTGCTGAACACAAAGGAAGATATTTAGAAAAAAAGTTTGTAACCTGGCTGTTTGGAGTCACCACTGACGTCTATATTAGGAAATTATATATACTATGGAAATCAATGGTGACCCAAAACAGCCTGGTAAGAAATTTACTTCAAAATATATTTCTTCATCAAGCAATTCATACAGTTTTGGAACTACTTGACGGTGACTAATTGATAACATAATTAACATTTTTGGGTCAACTATTCCTTTAACATTATGCAAATTTCAAAATAAAAGCCATATTCTGCAACGGAATTAAAACACACACACATTGTTTATTTCACCATTCATAAAGATGCTGCATTATGATCATGTGAATGCGAAGGGAATGAGTGATGAATTGACATTACAACTATAGATTTATGAGCCTAAAAAACGCCTATATTTTATTTAAACTTTGCACTTTTTTTTTCTTTTGAAGTTGGGATGAAAAAGGTTTGTTCTTGACAGGTTTCTTGACATTCATTCAGACAGAATTGCACACACATGGTGTTGAAAGCCTAATGGTCCAGTCTGTGGGCTGCCAATACAAAGGTTGTATGTTTCACTACCAAAAGGATGTGAGTCAGTAACTAAAGAGTTTCTGTGCTGACTGTGGCCTCGAGCAAAGCACTCAACCCAGAGTCACTTTTAAAGGACTTGGCCTCAAATGAGTGAGCAGTAATTTGCTTAAAAGGGGTCATACAATACTTTGAAGTAAAGTATTATTTAACATTTCTTTTCTAAGGTTAATTCATAAGTCAAGATTTCTCGCATCCAAAAGAGTCATAATTTAGTTGACTCCATGATCATCTGCCACCCTCTCTTCCATCTAAACTGGTAAATGGATTGATTTTTCCTCTTTGCCTTTAAGATTTGCCTATAATATAATGTTCTAGGTATGTTTGACGGCATTGTAGCACTTCCTGAACTCAGTTGTTTTGTTTGGTTTGGTTTTATTTTGTTTTCAATAGATTTTTGGTTAAATCCCTGAAATAAGTGTATATATATATGTAACGAGATAAATATAGTTATCAGTACTGGCTCTTTAAATAAATCCTGCAATAATGTGATTCATGATTTCCGATTGGTTACTCCGGTGGCGCTGTTGCCCACTGCGCGTGCGTAATCTGCAGCAGAGCAAGGGAGAGCTGCTGTTGGTAAGTCACGGTTGCTGTAGCTCCACACTAAAAGAAAGAAAATAAAATTGAATGGTAATTTGTAGACACTATTTAAAGGGTATTGAGTATCTAAGATATAGATTCACTTTTTGAGAGTGATTTCGTTTTATGTATGTGTTATTTTGATGCCTTTATTTTAGTTTTTATGTACCCTTTGCCATGTGCGCCATTTCGCCATGTGCTGACAACATTTCAACGTGTTCTGAATAGGTGGAGCTGCATCATTGCTGAACTTACCATTTTTGTGTGACTGCTCTGTGTGCAGGTAATGAGTTTTCTTCTTTAATAGCATTTCTCTGTATTTAAAAGGATGTTTCCCACTGGATTGTATTTGTAAAAGCACTTAAATACATTTCATGGTTTTCAGTTTTACAAAATGGACGATGTAAGATCTCATATGCTGAATTGTATTTCAGTTTTTTTTCATTTATTTATTTTATTCCTGTTTAAATAAGATGTATTATACGATCACGAAGTAATCTTTATTGCTGTTTTATTTATTTTAGTTTTGTTTATGATATTATATTATCTACTGTAATCTGCAGCAGAGCAAGGGAGAGCTGCTGTTGAATAGGTGGAGCTGCATCATTGCTGAACTTGCCATTTTTGTGTGACTGCTCTGTGCGCAGGGAACAATAAAAAGTGTGAACATCCAAGTTCAGTGTTCGTGTGCTGATGAAGGGTGGGACCAAACCCGGTCAGATAAAGAGAAAAGAAGAAAGTCACATATGTACACATATTTGTGCATATATGTACATATAACATAGGAAAACGGCCAATTTTATAAATGTCACATATATTAAAAACCTTTATCAAAACCTATATTAAAACATATATGTTTATATAGGTTATTTCCATGTGGGCATGGGACTGGTCAGTGTGTGGACAAAACAACGAGACAGGGAAATGTTGGCCAGGGCAGGGAGTTCTTCTTCCCAGTCATTTCAGGATTTCAAGAGGTCATTTGTAAGGTTGGGATCATCCCATTCCATCTGTTTATCCCACAACCTTTTTACTAAGACTTTGGCTCGAGTGGTAAATTTGAGGATACAACCAAGAGGGTCATACTGACTTCCAAGTATTCTGTAGATGGACAAAAGATTTAGGGTTCAGGTGTCACTTGGCAGATCTTATATCCAAGTGTGTCTAATTGGCAGTACAGTTTTAACCCAGAGTCTCCACCAGTGCTTTCTGGGGCTTGACACCATGAAGCTATCCTACTTAAAGTAAGTTGATGCCATAGTGTCTGAATAAGGAGTAAAGGAGTTTAAGAATGAATCTGCTATAAGGCGGTCTTCAGTTAACGTCAAGTGGTCACCTAAAAGCTGGTACTTAAAGAACTCAATTGCGTCCTCTGGTAAAAGATTTTCCAAGGCCAACTTAAGGCGGGCAAATTCACCTGGGTCCTGACAGGTAAAGTCTGGTACAATAGGCTGAGGACCTCTTTAGGTTGTCTCCTGTCTATTCATACTCATCTGCCACCCAGGTTTCCTTGCTGGTAACCTATAGGGCTGAGTGGAATAGTGCACTGAAGGGGTAGGGGCTGATCTGTCCGTCTCTGGAAGCTGTGGGACTAGGTATTGTCTGTAGGGGTCAGGTGGACTTGAAGGAACTTGAACTGATACTCTCTCAGTAGCAGGGGTGACATAACAATGAACTAGAGGAATATCATAAAGAAGCATCATGATCTGTGTCAAGTAGCTTTGTATTCTTTGAAGTGGGAATTCTACGTGGTGAGGACACTGGAGGTGTTGGGGCCTAATGGTTAGGGGGGGGAAAGCTTGTGGGTTTCGAGTCCCAGGCCTGGCAGGGATTGTAGGTGGTGGGATTGAATATCCAGAGCTCTCCCCACCTTCAATACCACAAACTGAGGTGAGACCGTTCCTGCAACTACTCCCCAGGTCCCCAGCATTGGTTGCCCACTGCTCCGGATGTGTTTACTGTGTGTTATGGTTGTTCACTTCTCACTGCTGTGTGTGTATGCACTTGGATGGACGCAAAGCACAAATTCCTAGAATTTCACATCTTCCACATTTCACATCTTTTCCTTTTTAATAAGTGCTGTAGTTTGGAGGTGGAAGATGACCTTTGACTTGACTGGATTTTTCCGCATACCTTGTTGTATTTCCGTAAGTCATCCGAAGTTCTCTGTTCTCCTATTCAAGGTCATGCTTGTGAAGATCCAGAGTGTGTATAGTCATCTGGCATATTCTACTGATCTGTAACAAGGTACCATGACTCTCTTCATGGCCCAGTTACCTCTAAAGAATTAGATATTCCACCTTCTGGGCTGCAGTCTCTAGAACCTTGCAAACATGCCCCTGTGGTCATCCAGCTGGTAATCCTGTCGCCCATGTGTCTGCTGTGCTGTCTGGGTGAAAGGTATCATTCCTTGAGATTTCCATGGATACTGAACTTCGAAGTTTACAGTATATATTTAACATACCAAAAACAATCATTATTGTAGTATTATGTAGTGCCTCTAGATGGCACGTATAGCTCACAGAGAAAAGTGGGTAAGAGGTCGTTATATTTTACTACATTATTGAGTCAAATGATAAATATAACAATATGTAACAGTCAATCCACAAAATATACAGCATCAAATACTACACATTTAGTACCTGCAAACATCACTTGATTTATGACATAAAGTACTAAATATATTAAGGCAACAATATGGCAGATTAACTTAATCACTTGGATTTTATGCATTTAATGAATCTTATGCATTTTATTCCTATTTTATTTATGGTGTTCATTTAGTAGTTGCTGATTACTCTTGTCTATCTTTTGTTGATAAAATCTATTTTTGTAGTCTGCCTTGTTTTGATGACACAGAAAGAGGTTCTACGAGTTAGAGGTTCTACAAGTTAGAGAGATTCCACCAGTCTTTCTTATGTGATGTACTCTAAACCGCACCTTAAGTGAAACATGATTCAAATATCATGACATCATTGGTGATGTGAACACCCATCACTACACTATTTTGCATGAAAAAAGTATTAAATGGTATTATTTTTGTATATATATATATATATGTATAAATTACATTAGGGAACCATTCTACACCTGTTTACTTGTATCTCTGAGCAACTCGTTCCTCGATCCTTGCCTGACGGTCTGTTCTTTTCCTCGAAGTGACTAATTCTCACAATAGGTCTTTCCACTACAGATGTTTTAAAATAATGATTTAATCATGCTAAAAAAATTCATTCATTTTGCAAAGTAGTTTTAAAAACAAAATAGTAAACCATCATTATTCATTCATTCATTATTCATTATTCAACCAGTTCACTGTGGATTCTGTGCATTCCAATTTTTTTTATCCGTATAATCTTTTAAAGATGTATTATATAAAATAGGATGGTGCAGCATGACTAAAATATGCGCTTCCTCCATCTTTAATTTTATTTAGAGAGAGGTCATGTCAGTACAAAAATAGAATTTGGCCCTTTAGAAATTTTTCATATAATGTGAAATCGAAGGCCAGAGAACCTTTTTGTATATTATATCATTTCTATATCTCATGCAGCCTCACAAACTAAACTACCTACAGGCTCGAGAGAAAGGCCTTAGCTAAAAATACTTAAACAGTGCCCTTCTAGCCAGTCTTCCCTCGTGTACAATTAAACCTTTACAAATGATTCAGTCCCCTTTGTAAGCCCTCTGTGTTTTTCCTGTGTTCCTTGTGTTTTCTCTGTGTTTCCCTGTGTTGCTGGCTTTCGACTCTGCCTTCCCTCGGACTCCCTTTCTCGCCTCGGCCTGCTGGATACCGTTTGCTGATCGCTCAACTCCCCCCGCTACGTATAGGATTATTTTTGCTGTCTTTGCCTTTGATGTTTATTCTCGCCGATGATCGACCCTGCCTGAATCCACTCTGTGTCTGTCAATAAAGTGAAGTTTGCAAATGTATCTGCATGCCTCGTCTCCTCGTTACAGAATGAACTGGCAAGTAGGATCCAGCAACTTCTCTATACAGTCACTGGTAAGAAGGAATTTCCCGTCTCCGCTCTCCACACCTTAGCGTTTCAATGTCTTGGCTCTGCTCAATCTTTCAGCAGGGTCGAGGCATAGAGGAATACGTGGAGTTCATTACTTATAGTCACCTTGTTCGAGAAGAGGAGGAGTGGATTAAGGACTATTTTTTGCTAGGGGTTGGATCAAGACATTCTCTACTCACTACCCGAGGGAAACTCTGATTGGACTCTGGTTGAGGTTATAGACTTTTTTTTTAGACTGTTTTTTTTTTATGGGTCATCTTTTACCGTAGGGGAGGTGAAAGAGGATGTTCGTGATCACAGCGGTGGGCTCTGGGCTCAGCCAGTGGCTGCACGACCCTCGGAGATGTTGACTTCGGTCATAGACTTTCCAGGGGCTCCGCTGGTGGCTGCACAACCTCTGAGTCTGTTTGTTAGGGACGTACTCGAATATTTGCCTTGCCCTGAACACTACCATGGAGGATTTAGAACTCTGGCCCTGCCCTGAACTGGCCACAGAGGCTTTTGAACTCTCGCCCTGATCTGAACTGGCCACGGGGGCCTTTGAACTTTTGCCTTGCCCTGAACCAGGCCTAGGAGTCATCGAACTCTGAACTGGACCTGCCACCAGGACAGTCACCCTGAACCGGATGCAGGTACGAACTCGGCCGTAGAGGCCACCACTAAAATATTTATTCTCTTCTGTGCAGTCCGGCCTCCTGCGCTGCCCTGGAGGGCGTCTCTGTCATCTGCTCCACCTTGTCGTCTGATCCTGCTACGTATTGGATTATTCTTGCTGTCTTTGATGTTTATGTTCGCCGATGATTGACCCTGCCTGAATCTACTCTGTGTCTGTTAATAAAGTGAGGTGTACAAATGGATATGCACGCCTTGTCTCTAATTTCTTTTAGAGAGCTGAGAAGTTTCACTCATTTAATTAGGATCAGTCAGTTTTCTTCTCAGTCCCTCCTGGCCGGCTTGCCAAATTGTTAGATTTTGATGTATTTGCTGAGCAATAGTATGGGTGTCTCAGCAATGCACTAGATTTCTCTAATGCACAAACTATGTGAGCTTGATCAAAGTTCTTTGTGGGAAGAATTTATTGAAGGTAGCAGTATAGCAGTTCTTCAGCAGTGATATTAGCATGTCATTCTTCATACTATCTTAAGACAAGCTACTGTCTGTGAGACCAGAC
Source organism: Enteromius thamalakanensis (assembly GCA_032357475.1). NCBI lineage: Eukaryota > Metazoa > Chordata > Actinopteri > Cypriniformes > Cyprinidae > Enteromius > Enteromius thamalakanensis. Next base: position 8,923,916 of record JAUCMT010000039.1, on the reverse strand, counting down.
TTTTACAAACACCCCATGGAGAGCCAATGATAGTGTAATATTAAGATCTGATAAGATTTCTCCAATGGAGAGCCCATGATACGTTAACCTAATGCCGACCTATTGAGCTAATTATATGGGCAATTTGGGTCACAGTTTTTAAACAAAAAGTCTGCTGATTTCATCTGAGGAATTAATCTGACTTGAAGTACATACTGTACAATCTTTCAGATTCTTAATTTGTCTTGAAATGTTTTATGTCATCTTTTAAAACCTGCACAGCAATAATCTATATTAATATTTTAAGGGGATCAATAGTTTTTATTAATAGAATTTTATATTCATGTAAATCCAAGGTTCTGGAAAGTATGAATTAAGAATGTATCAATTTTAAATGACAAGATGAAGCCTTGGTAATATCCTGATCAATTACACATAACAAAAAAGGTTAGTATGCTGGAAATATTTTATTTTAAACTGAAGATACAAAGGACAGAGTAACCAACACCATGAAACAGTTAGTTGAGTTTCCAATTCAGAAAAAATTATGATTGATTCTGTAAGACATTTGTAATCTCTCAAACTCATAAATTCCAATTCCCAAAAAATCTACAAAAAGATGACAAGACAGCAGTGTCTTATATAAAGCATAAGTTCACTTGTCCTGCATCATCACTAAATACACCATAAGAAGTCTAAAGTTTACAGCTTGCAGGTTAAGAAAAACTAAAAGTTGTTATCTTTGGAAATCAATTAAATTGTGAGTACTTTCTATTCAATTGAGCCATGACGTTTCCTCTGTTTAGTTATTAGTTTGATTTAACAGTGCTGTTTGACAACAATGTTGCTGAATCCATGCACCTGAGTGAGCTGAGGACAATCGAATGATGCCAGAAGTTTCTGAGGGCCGTGACACTTGGGAATAAACTTCTCTGTCAGGCACACTGTGGCATGCCCTGCAATGTCACTGTGAAAGAAAGAAAGACATTTTATTTAATACTGCTGTGATTACATGTTTATTAGATTAAGATTACATCTTTTTTGATTAAGTAATCACTGTGAAAATCCAACATAATAATGCAACATTTATTATTTAATGTAAACATTTATTAAATAAATTTTACCCATAGTTGACAACTCTGGCATGCTGCAGTCCAAGTCCCACAAAGCGGAATACAGTGTTCTTCAGGACACAAGGCAGTGGATTCTGGAAAGTGATTTTAACTGGCACTTCTTGACCCAAGACAGCGTCACATACAGGCTGAGAAGAACCATATAAAAGACAATTTAGCACAAAAATATTTTAAACAAAAGATTTATCAGCCGAACCACAACTCACAGCGATCACTAGGTCTGGTGTGCGAAGTCTGAAGTTGTACTGGGTGGCCAGAACCTGCTTAGTCTGAGCCACGTGTCCAAAGAGGTTGAGCATCAGTGAAGC
>JAUCMT010000039.1:8895646-8909635 GCA_032357475.1 Enteromius thamalakanensis | reverse complement strand
TACTTACACTGTGGTTACATACTACATACACATCTAGTTACTATGGAAGTACACAGGTATTAGGGACACCTAATATACAGTGGGACCCCATAAAATACTATACAGATGCACCATAAAAAATTATACACTTCAGGTGCGTCTGGAGGATTTTATATTATGGACAGAGGGGATTTATTTTATTGATTTAATTATTTTTTTATTAAAAACATGCTCATAGAAAACACACACACACCTTACACACATTACCACAATAACATTATCATATCCATTACCATGCTAAAATGTTCAGGGAGTTGTCATAGCTGAAATAAATTTGCACCTTTTGAATGTTACTAACTACACTGACATCAAGAATACAAAAATGACAGTTGTGTTTTCATCTGCATCCCATCTAGTGTGCCTATGATCCATTAAAAAGCTGCTAGGATGGCAGCCCACAAGGTTATGGAATGCTATTGTGCTAAGACTCTGTGTCAGTTCATGTTAAGAATTGGCGCTGCATGCATGCAAACATCTTGAATTATCAGGCACGCTTCCTTGTCAGTACATCTCATGCAGAGCATGTACCTTTGGTGTGAAAATAAGAGGGGAAAAGCATTTAAATTGCTATGTGATAAGCTCTGTCACCCTACAGCTGGGTATTTTCCATCTTGGCCTTTTACCCTTGTGTTAAGGTTTTTCAAAAGTTCAAAGTGGCAAGACTCCGCTGTAACATGTTAGTCACACATTGCAGCATGAGACGTGCATTAAAATGAGAGGCCCTGAAATCAGCTTGGCCCACCTGGACCAGACCTCTTCCAACTGACTAACAGTCTGTCACCATGACTGGCATGCTAGTGGGTTTAAATGGAAACAGATTCAGCTACTGTGTTCTCATTTTTGTGCACATCTTTTTGAAAATACTAAAAAAGACAAATTTCCTCACCCTTAGGACATCCAAGATGTAAATGAGTTCGTCAAACAAATTTGGAGAAATGTAGAATTACATCAATTAGTCCCAAATGGATCCTCTGCAGTGAATGGGTGCCATCAGAATGAGAGTCCAAACAGATGATAAAAACAGATAAATAATCCACAAGTAATCCACACAACTCCATCAATTAACATCTTTTGAAGTAAAAAGCTGTGTGTTTGCAATGATCAAATCCATCCTTAATAAATATTTTATCTTTCATAAATTGCTTTTAGCTAAAGTATGAGTCCTGTATCCATCTGTGGCTTTCTCTATTGAAAAAGTAATCTAATCTTATTCAGAAGAGAGATATGCACGAAAAAAAACACTGTTTACAAGCAAAAACAGTCCAAAACAGTTCTAAATATATCTTTGTGGATTGTGAGAGGACAACAGCGGATGAATTTTTTTCCCTGGAGGAAACATTATTATGTATAATGGCAAGATGCGATGGCATCTAAAGCATTTAAAGTTAAAATGCCACTTGCCATGCAAGTCATTAATCGATGGACTGCAGTCATTTGGATTATTGTGATCCTTCTAGTAACTATTTAGACACTCATTTAGACAACACCCACCTACTGCAGAAAATCATTTGATAAGCAAGTGATGCTCTTGCCTTTTATAACATTTTCAAGTGTTTATACACACACAACCACAGGGTTTCTATTCTCTGTTTTGGCCTTCATTTTCAGATGCATAAGGACAAATGCAAAATAAGAACAGGCCTTACTCACTTTCTGGCTCTCTTCAGTTGATGCACCATCAAATAGCAGGATGCATCTGAAAATGTACTAAATGTGTAGAGGCACACACTCCCATCTGCATTAATGCGGTGCACATTAGACAAAACAGCTTTTTCGAAGCTTTTAATATTTCGCTCTACGCACATCTCAGACTGAAAATGTTCCCGCTGGCCCTAATTGTTTTCCAAAGGCTGAACCTGGTGTTCGTCTCCACTGCTAACCGCAAAACACAGAACCAATGGCTTCTCCATACCTCACTCCAGAGTTTCTGGGCACCTTTCAAGAGAACAGACTGAAAGTTTAGTAACTGACTCATGCCATCATGGCAACGAAAAGAGAATGCGTCTGCCAATGATAGCCACCTGTTCCTTCCAAAGACTACAGTGATGGGTATGTTATTACAACCTCACACTCCCGGTGCCAAGATATTGAAACAACTCCATCAAAAACAGAACTCAAAAAAGAGAGAGAAAAAAAAAAAAAAACATTGGTGAGGAATCGTGTGGGTACGGAGAGGATCTGCAAGCAATTTATGCAGAGTAGCAATGCTGCTTTTTTTTTTTTTTTATTTCCCCTTGTTTTTTTCCATGTGGGCCAAATACCACAGGCCCCAATAAAGAAACAGAAATGTGGTTTAATGAAGTTCATAAATCTGTGTTATTTGCTGCCAACTTGGAGCACCACTTAATGCGTCTGCAGATCCTTCCCTCCTCGTTCACCCTACTCCCGCCCACCCCATGCTAAATCCACACTCTCATTAAAGTTACACGTTTTCAAGCCTGTCTCCTTCAGAACCACAAGATCTTGATGTCATCCTTTTTTCCACTGCCGTTTTCCCACTGATGTTTCTCAGAGTAAGACATTCTGACCGTGTCATCCATCCGGCCCTCTCTGGTCTCAGCTCCTGGGAAAGCGACTGTGATTGTTTCTGATAGTTGTTCTTCACTACTCTGCACAGGGCAACACTTTATTAGGGACAAATTGCTAACACCTGGTATGTGTTTATTAAGACAAAACCAGGCACATTATTGGCTTCTGGATCCTTTGGTATGAGGGGAGAAACACCTGAGGCCATTCAGCCTCTTTGCGGCCCATAAACAAATAAATTGCAATAAAAGAACCACCCAGCTGTTATACCTTGTTACGAGACAGTAGGGCTTCTAATAATGTCGGAAATTTTTCTTTAACAAGTTTTTTTTTAATATGAAGGCATTCATGCGCCATTTGTTTTGTTCCAGTCACACACTGTACAAAGACCCACAATTGCATCGTGTTTCCAACTGTGGTTTAAGGCTTTCTGTTAACATTGAATAATAATATATATTTTTTTTTGTATTTAAATCTGTACTTCAACTTCAATTCATAATGAAAATCCCATTACTTTCCACAAACAGAGATGGATAAACAAATAGCCATTGCATGACCACTATAATGTGGGCACACAATCAGAATAGATCATTATGTCCATTGTTTCCTGTCAGTCTGGTAAGGTCCAGCAGGAGATCTCTGTCTACAGGTAATCATCCTTCAAATATAATAGATCATTAAAATACCACAAACTGGGCAACCCAAGGCTTACCAGCAAACTGGGTGCAACTAACTAGCTCAAGATGAGTGTGCCATTCAAGCCTTAGCATGGTGTCCAGGAAAAGACTACCAAGAATGGTTGTACTTATAAAACTGAGCATACACAGTTTTTTGGTCTCTTACAGTTGTATCTCTGAGTTGGGTGTACAGTACATTATTATGAAATAATAAGTGGGCTTATTGTTATTACAGCAATTTATGATAATTAATGATCAGCTCTAGTGAACTTTATTTTTAAATAGTCCAGATTAGACATTCTACTAATAACAGTAGGTAACTCTGAAACTACATTTCAAAAAGCAGTTATTAGAGTATTAGTAAACTGTCTGCTTAATTTAAACACTTTTTCTGCTTAATTGGTATTTTACTAACCCTAAGCCTACCCTAACAGTCTACTCTGAGAGTTAGTAGTCACGTAGCTGCAAATTAAAATGTCTAAATTGGACTATACAAGTAATGTATAACCATGAACTAAAAATGGCTGTTAAAGAGGAGTTAATTCCCTTTGATTGAACTGATTCTAAATTCAATGCCTTGGTATCAAGAAATTGATTTATTTTTGGAATCGATTCCCAGCCCTAAGGATTCACTTTACTGCCACCTCATTGTTTTCTGCTTGCAAAAACTCTATGGATTTTAGATCATACCATTATATTTTCCTCCTGCATCGTCACGAACGAGCATCCTCAAATCGGAGTTTCCTGCTTGTAAATACAACTTTGCTTGGTGATTCAAATGTTCCAACTCCATTTACACATTTAAACCAATGAGATCTTGGGTAAACCCAAAACTGTTGATTGTGACCATAGTGACATGCATTTTACAAAGCTCTTTCAATAATGTTGTTAATGTTTCGCCTTTGATAGGAATATTTCTTACACCGTCAAAACATGTCAAATTCATTGCATAGGAGATGAAATAGCTGGTGTTGATAATGTCATATTAAATAGTTAAAACTGTGGCAAAATTCAAATGCAATGTGCACACGAAGACCTGCATGTCTGGTCATATGGATATAAGCAAACCCAGCATTTGTCAGCACATCTTGAATTATCACTCTGGCATGGCTGTTTAAATGTCTCTTCTGTGACAGCTGAAATCACACATACATTTTCCCTCTAATTAAACTGCCTGAGAACATAAGGGACTGTCATGCAGTCAGCTGGAATAAATTGAATGCAATGCATTAAGATGAAACTTTGAGCTTTGAGTTGATGGGAATATTGTCAGGAGTTATTAAAGTAATTTTGAAGGAATTAAAATACGGAACGTCCCAGGTAATTCATGATAGTTGACAACACAATGGACAAAATAAATATGGCTCTAATTCCATCGAGCTCCATTTAGTAAGAAGCCATTCACTAGTATGAATTCAGTTTTTTAACATTACATGTGGGAGAGAGGAGCATTTAGGTTGAACCAATTTACTAGAATGACTCAGACTCACCAATGCAACATATGATATGTTTGAGAGGGAGCATAACTCAATATGTTGCTGTCACACCAGTCTTGGCTCTTCTAGTCCAATTTTGATACAATATAAATGACCTGCACACATGTGGTGAGGGGGGAGCTTTTGAACTGTTAGAAGCATTTGCACACCACATAAAGCACATTGGCAACTTGTAGAAGTACCCTACATAAATTTAGCCAATGAAATGCATTGGAAACACAAGCTTACTATGACTGAAAGGAATGTAATGAAATGAGTATATGGAAACGTTACAGGCAGAATGTTACCTTCACCCACTGCACACAAATAAAAGCATGTTCTTATGATGTGTCGTCATAGTAACGCCATTCACAAAGCCAAGAGAGAATATTACAGCATCATGTGATATTCAAGTTGTTCCAAGGTGAGACCCATTTCCTGTTCTTGAGAGGCTTTGATGTCTCCCTAATGCTTTCCTGGTCCAAGGTCAGTTGTTGGCTTTTATGCGATTAAGAAAATTCTATTAATTCAGTACCATTTGCTTTTGTATACCTTCATAAGCAGCCCCACCAAAATGCTTTCTGCAGTTTCCTTCAATGTGCCAGGCCACATTTTAATTTTAGGGCATCTGTAGTATCAGCTCAAACCCCACAGTACTTAGGTAGATGCTCATTCTCTCTGCTTTTTTACTTTTCCTGTGAGCCAAGTGTCTCCACGGTTAGCATCAAGAGGTCAGCACTTTAATTTCTGACTCCATTTAACAGCTTGCTGTACGAAGACCCAGGTGTCGTGTATATATTTATACATGCGGTGTGTGGGTTTTCAATTTATCTATAAGCTAGGTAACACAGGCAGGCTTTCTGCATAGTGCCCATAGAGTTCTGGCACTCACCTCCCACTGCAAGCTCAGATAAACAGAACTCAGTATACGATGAACTTGCAGGGAGGCAGCTGACTTTGTAAATGATATTTCAATTATGTTTGCCCTACTCTAAATTTCTCCAAATCCTTGCCTGTAGCTGGAATGTATTTATTTGATCTTTTCTTTTTCATGCAATTCACTGCAGCTTCAGTTTCCAGCTGCGATTAACCCCAGTGGCAATGAAACAGCAACAACTTTTATTCCAAAAATGCTATTATAAGTTATGATTATACAAATTAACAATTTTATTATTTTTTGGTTACTTGCACGATACTTACACCATAATTCATATAGTAATTTGTGAACTAATACACACTACCATATTGTTATGTATGATTTCCTTATTTAGTAAACTTGCTCGGAAGCTCACCTGGTACAGCATTAAACTTGTCAAGGAACTTGCATTTAATAAAAGAGTTCAAAGACTTACAGAAGCAAGCTAAAATGGCATGCATCAGTAAATGTATTTTTGTGTGCTATTGTTGACACTATCAGTTGTTTTTAAATATGGTTTAATAGATGGCATGCCTATGTTATTTAATGTGACAACACTAACCTTATATCATCACTAACTGGACATTTAACTGGAAATTTCCAATGTGCTGTGATCAACTCAATAAAACACTGTTTCATATAAAACTAAATGTGCCTTGAGTGCTCACTTCAAAACTGCAGCCAAATGTGTAAGAAGCAATACAATAAAATTTAGCAGAAATGTCTTATCAGGCACATTCAGTCATCATTCAGTACAATCAATGGTGGAAAATCCAGCTAAAGCACAGTAGCTGGTTTCTAGTTGGTCCTTGTAAATCCTGGTAGACAACCAATAAACCAGCTATCAGGGAGTCAAAATTTCATAAAAACACCATAAATGTGCTCCATAAAAGTATATTGTAAGACATCTGAACCATATGATGGCTTTAGAAACAGAGTCTTGACTCCCACAGTCCACTTTCATTTTCATCATATAAAAATAAATAAATAAATACAAATCCTTTATTTCTTTATATTTGGAAAAACAGTGGTTGCCAAGCCGGCAGATAGTCCAACCATGGTCTTCCAGTCCAGCCAGATCCCCACCAGCTGGTAGTCTAGCTAATGACCAGCTTGGACTGGCTAATGACGAGTTAGAGTATTCCAAAACCCAGTTATACTGAATTTTGGCCTATGTATGAAAATACCATGGTTTTACAATCTGATACCACTAGTTCTCCATGGTATCACAATAGTAGAAAAGGACAGCAATAAGAAACTTCAACATTTTTTAGATCTTCTAGGTCTTCTTTTGTTTTTTCTTATAAGATATCTCTTGGTCAATAAAAAATGTGCACGTGGATCTGACAGATGTCATTAATGAAACATACATAAACATGTCATCACAAAATGGGATTTTCAGCATATGTGGAAATATAGTAAACTCACACAAGCTAAGCAGGTAGTCAAGTGCACATATACAATTTTCAGTTTGCATTCTCTCATATAATCCATGATGGAAATGAAACAAAGTGATGTGTATTTTCCACGTTCTCCCAGGATTTCTTAAAGCACTAAAGTGATCATGTACACAGCTTTGCCAAAGTTTAAGACACATTATTTCCCAATGCATCTGAAAAGGATATAACTGCCTTAACCATCAAGAAAGTGCAGACTGAGGTTTATGAAGCAATTTGTTCACAGGGTTCATAGCTGGCAAACCTCAGTGAATGCCTGTTATGAATTCTATTCATAGTAGGAATGTAGGGTCTTTCATCCCCTCCAAAAACACAAGTGAGACAGATAACACACTCTAGATGTCTCATTGATGGTGTGAAACACTAGCGCACCCTCGTTCCCTTTCTCTCAGCGGCCCTCCCCGAGGCCTATGAACACTACGCTTGATCCACACCTTCTGTTATTGTTAAGGAAACACTGGAGCGTGCTCTCCAATCTAGAATGCATTTCCCCTTGAGCCCTGGCTCTGTCCACAGCCAAAGATTGCAACCTGAGCGAGTGCAGGGAGACCGTTGAAAAATATAGAAGAATGGATCTAAAGCCAAGGCAGGAGAGAGAATGTGAGAAATGGTTTGGCTCTGTGGCAAGAAGAAAAAACAACATTATGAGCTGAAAGCTGGTGTGGAGCGCAAAAGACAGAAGAGCAATTGTGCAGCACAGAACACATGGCCAACAAAGTTAAGCAAATATTCAGCACAGCTGTAAGACCAATAATAGGCACCAGCTATGTTATAATATGCATGTCATCCACATTTGTCGATTAAAGGGATAGTTCAACTAACAATGGAAGTTCAGTCAAAATATATTGATCCCCACGTCGTTACAAACCTCTCATTTTCACTTGGAAATCGACCACTTGGGAACCAATAGTGTTTGAGATCATTGACAGCACTTGGTTTTTCTCTGCATGACATTTTGCTACATTTTGGGTTTCATTTCTGAATTGACAACTATTTTGGGTAACATTTAGTATAGAGAAAACTTATCCTGCTTAACTTGTTGCTTATTAGCATGCCTTTTATATCATTAACTTATTTGCAGCTTATTAGCACTTATAATGCACATATTCTGCCTGAACATATTCTACATCCCTAATCCAACCTAATAACTAAACATAAAACTACCTTACTACCTATTAATAAGCAGCAAATTAAGAGTTTATTAAGGGAATAGTCATAGTTAAAAGTTTATTAATAGCAAGAATTGGCCCTTTAAACCAGAATTGGCCCAAAATTTCTGCAAAATGATACTCTGTTGCTTGTGTCTCAACTAAGCGCTACATATTGCCATTGCAGTGCTGTACCAGGTAAGCTACTGAGCAAGTTTACTATATCAGAAATGCCATATATTTGGAGCTGATAATGTGATGCATAGCATGTTTTAAAAATTTTGTGATCATAACACAGTAATATCCAAGAATCTGCACTTGTAATAATAATGTGGTGATGAGGAATACATTTTTCTAGTGAGCCTAATAGCTGACTGGAAAATGATAGGCATGCAAATTTTCACAGGGAACAAAGAACTATTAACATACGATCATACAGTCCCCGTGTTCAGGGAGTAAATACACAGCAGGAAGTAGAACTGCCCACACAAAGACAGGTAATCTAACGATCCCAGGCCAAAGATCAGCCTCAAGCGATTACATGTGATAGTCAGGGTAATAGGCTATCAATTCCAGCACATCTTTGGTAAATTGTCCAGTTGATTTGAGAGAAATCAGACACTTCATGGCAGAGGGCCACACATTTCCTAGCAGGGCAGATGATGAGAAGGCTTAGGTCCACTCAGAAGGAGACTACTACTATACTGCTATAAATGAGTTAGCAAAGTCAAATACAGCATTTACAAATTCACTGTTCATTGTCTACCTACACCCATCATTTATGATGTCTCCTGTTGGGAATTCTGTTCCCGCCTCATGCTTTTTGGGCAGGTGAAACGAGGCTATTTAATGCACGGCCTAATTTCACTTCACAGCTTGCAGTCAGCGCACTGCCTTTAAAGATGGGGAGGTGAAGAAGGTCATCCTCAAACAATGAGGAGGGGAGGCTGGGAGGGTGGCTAAGTTTAGATCTGCCTCTGGGCTCTTTAATAAGGATGAAAATCGCAATTCCACATGCATACCATCTCACCCAGTGCCCAGACCACAGATTGTCCATTCCTTGTCTAAACACTTCTAAAGCACACATAAAATGTCAAAAAGTTTGCCATGGAAGATGCTGAGCTTCAAAACACATAAACACAAATAAATATACACTATGTGCTAGTTGCTGTACTTTCACAGCAGTTTTTACTGTTCTACTTTTACAATTCATTGACAGTAAAAATGTAAATGCGTCCTACAACACACAACTTCACAATGGCATCTGAAAACTCTCACAGTCAAGAGTCATCTAAATGCAAACTGAAATGCCCACAGAGAGGTCAGCTTGAATTAATGACCCTTACATAAAAGAGTAAGCTTTTCAGATGTTCTCAAGTGAAAACTTAGGTGTCTGGAATATGCATTTTTCATCAGTGCTTAAGTTTTTATTATGGTACGGAAATATGGAAATCCCATTAATTACAGTTTAAAATAGACCAATAATTCCAGAGCTGGACCCAACATTAACAATAAGAGCTACTTCATGTGTAAATGGCAAAAACACATGAGAAAAACACCCTTTCCACCAGGCGTTCATTTAAATTTGCAGAGGAAGTTATGGGGAACCTTACAATATGCCAGGCCTGCAGTCATTCTTTACACACAATTTGAGAAACCAATGCAGGCCATAATGAACACACACCTTACGCAAATAAACATAGGCAAATTACTGGCTTTCATCTTGAAAGTAAGGATGCTTTTATTTTTTTATGCTGAAAATGTTACTTATGATATTTATATTTTTAAGAGACCACCATGGAAGAATAATATACTTTTGCAGTTTATTTTATAGTGACAGCCAGGCAATATTTACTAAATGTTTTGACATTTTACTATCAGATCCATTTAGAACACAAAGGACATAACACATAAGCTACCATGAAAGCTACTTGAGTTGAATGAAGTCGAGTGAATTCACATCCTGATATGTCAGCATGGAACCTGCACTGCGCAAACAAATCCAGCTTTCCAACAGGAACAAGACAGATGTACTAAAGCACACTAATACACACACATGCACACAGGGGAGTACACGATCACTCAAATACACACACACACTTAGGTAAAGGAAAACTGTGTCTTCTCATGGCTGGATGAAAGTGCCACACTGGAATCCAATCGTGCGGTTTAGCCTTGTCTTCAGTGATATGGCAAGGACGGCCAAACAAAATAGCACTCTGTGCACCTCACATTCTCCCTGTGTCTGTAAACGCTTAATATGACTGTGGAAACTCTCTGTGCATCCAACCTTTGAGAACTGATCATCATATATTTCACTTTTTATATTTTATTTCTATGCGTGCTCTGATTTTCATATTAAAGCAAATTGGTCCAGGTATAATAGTCAACATAAAATGTCATGACATCAGCAGTGATTCAGAGTTTCGTTTTCCGACACTTGAATTCACAGACATATGATTCATCTGGAAATATTCTAATAAGAGTACAAGTGAGGCGAGCATCACTACTACAGTTGCTCATAGTTAGTGTTAGCGAACTGAACTAATCCTTAACCCTGAATGTTAAACTTCTGTGAATATACTCTATATATTTGTTTTGTGTGCATGAGACATGAATGATTGATTAAATCGTGTAGCTCATTGAGGAAAGTTGTACTTTTACTCTTCTGAATAAAAAGTGGCTGTTACAGTAAGAAGTAATTCTTGCATTGCAAGCTATATACAGTAGACACACTGTAATATATAACATCACAGTTAACTTATTATGAAATGTAATTCAAGTCATAACAAATACAAGAATATGGTAATGTGAGATACCCTGTAGTCTCATTTTAAAATATAGTGAAAATTATTTGAAATTAAATCAAACTTAAAACATATTAAGTCACATTATGGGACATGACATCACAATTACAAGAAAGAAGGGTTGTGATACAGTCCTCAATTGAATTTAGAGTTCAGAGAAACATGTTAACATGTTAATCTTACAAGTGTGAGATATATATATATATTTGAAGTTACAAAAAAAACAAAACTGTAATTGCAATAAATAGAGACCATGTTATAATTCAGTTTAGAATTACGAGTCACACTTAAATATAAAATTCACATTGTGACATTCTAACATCACGGTTGAAGTATCTAATGGTGTGACAGAAAACAACCCTATAAAACCCTATAAAAAATGAAGATTTTGCTAGTTGTAACTTAAATAAAGATACATTTTTATAGTTTTGTGTATATGCACTGCAGAGTCTGGTTATATCAGCATAAATCTTTATCATTTTGTGGTGCAAATATTGTACATTAAAGTAACTTGACATTATCATTTAAGGCCATATATAGGCTATATATATATATTTTTTTTTTGATGACATAATAATGGCAATATATATACATGTCAAAGTTGAGAAGAGTCCAACCAGTGTGAATCATCTTTGGGCAATCCTTCAGGAGGCTTGGGGTAATATATCAAGTCAATGTTTGAATAAACTGAAAGCTCGGATGCCCAGATGCCCAGGTTGTGTTGACCCTTAACAGTGCAAAATTATCACAAATCAAAAAGCATTCATGCCAAAAGTGCTCAGAACTACACTTTTCAAGGACATTTAGATAAATTTGGAGGGCAGTGTAATCAGTATTTAGTATTTATAGTTACGAGAAACGAAGTGACTTTTACGGCATGCACAGTCACATTGTGAGATATGAAGTTGAATTTGCAAGAATCAAGGATGTTATTTTGAGATACAAAGTCACTTTGTGAGATATAAAGTCAAAAATGACAGATATAAAGTTGCAAAGGAAGTCAACGTGACATTATCTTAAGCAAATAGTAGCTGATTGGTTTATTTTCCTCAAGCAGATCTACTTTTTTAACTTTCACTCCTGAAGTAACCAGTTTTTGTTTTGCGTTCATAATCTTGAGGCTCTAAGACAACAAAGCCCCATAGCAGTCAATAAGTTCTGTCAGCCTGCAATGCAGTAAAAATAACAATTATTCCTTCAAACAATGTGATGTGTTGTTAAATTGAGGGTGTGTGAAGTTTATTCCTGACAGACTGCTTTTAGCACTCTAACTGATTGCTGCTGCTGCTGCTGGATAATCTAGCGTGTAGGTGTGTGTGTGTGTGTGTGTGTGTGTTTTAATTAAAGTTACATGTGAACTGGGAGAAGTTGAATTCAGAGGAGACAAGGTGAAAAATTGTCTCGTTTTCTTGTCTTCGTTTTGAAGCTGTTTCTTATCTTCCTTTACTCTTGGCCACTGCTGAGGTTATCTCCTAAATTACTCACAGAACTCATTTATTTCTCAAATGAATTGGGCTCCTCGAAGCTGGCCCCTGCCACCAGACCTCCTCCCTACCAGCTGCGCAATGGTGGCAGCTTTCCTACAAAGTTGTGAAGATTCACCTGAATTGTGAAGAGTGGTGAGGATCAAAGCTCACTTCAAACAGTGTGAACCCAAACACAGGTTTAGTCATAAGCCCTAAACACAAGCACACAGAGGCATTTAAAACTCTAATCACACATTATTGCAGCTAAATAGCTGTCACTTTTGAACACACAATGATTTTAGACTGTGTATATCATTTTAATGCTTCAGATTTTGATTTTACCCAACATGTTTTCTGCTAGAACATCCAGCTTCAGCTAGCAGCTGTGTTTTGAAACATGGTATCTAGTTGGTAAGCTAGTCATTAACTTGCTCAGGCTCTTAATACCTGAGAATACATTGTCATAATGTATGATCTTTAAAAGAGAAAGAGGCTTTTTGCAGCCAGATGGTGTAGTGGTGTCATATGCCACTATGGGCTAATGGATGCCTGCTAATTAAACATTGACGTGGATGACACTAATCAGTCAGACTCTCTAATCTCGCCTAGCCAGCCCTTTGGACTGTAAATTTCCAGACCGATATGTAAAGAGTCGAATTGCAGTTTATTTTGTTTAGTGTCATGTTTAGAGGTCTGGAAATATAAAAGTGGACGTTCCTAGAGTAACAGACTGGCATGCAGGCAATAAATCATTCTTTCAAGAACGTTCTCTTCAGTCAACAAGAGTCTATGTCGTAAAATCCTGCTTAGAAACTCCTGATGTGTTTGCCAATTTGTGTGACAACTGAGGCTAAGGGTACAATTAAATGACAAAAATGTACTAAAAACAAATGTACAGATGGCAACATTGTCGAAACAATGTCTATTCACACTGCTTTATGGAAATAACAACATAGTTAGGACAGTACTTGGTCATGCCACTGTGCAAAGAACACCTGCACACATACTGTACATAAGCCCTTCTTCAAGGTGCATGCCTTCAAACTGCATGTAAAATGCATTTGCACATCGTCATTGTCTACATAAATTAGCATTTTTTGTAATTTACGCTGAGATGATAACACTTGCACTTTTGAACCCTTTTGAAAGGTTTTATTTTCAGGACACCAAAATGCACCTGTTGTGCAAATGAAAGGCCCAAACTGTATACATGTATGTAAACACCCCCTGAGACGAAACAACCCTCAACACCAGTGTTGCCAAGAAATTGAGCTACTTTAACACTGTTGTTGTTTTATATGTCCACAGGATGAAGCACCGTCATTTGTATTATTTTTAGCCCCTGGAATGTAAATTTTACCAGGGGAACCCCTATAAAAAATGCATGCATATATATATATATATATATATATACACTCAACAAAAATATAAACACAACACCTTTGTTTCTGCTCCGATTTTTCATGAGATGGACTTAA
>JAUCMT010000039.1:8878541-8895546 GCA_032357475.1 Enteromius thamalakanensis | reverse complement strand
CTTATACTGCCCACAATAAAAGACCACCCTGGAATGTGCAGTTTTTTGCTTTATTGGGGGTCTGGGGACTCAGAACCAGACAGTATCTGGTGTGACCACCATAAGTCCATCTCATGAAAAATCGGAGCAGAAACAAAGGTGTTGCATTTATATTTTTGTTGAGTGTATATATCAGTGGCGATTTCTTTAAGACTGCAAGGGAAGTTCAGCTTCCCCTATAATGTCACAAAATTAATGGTCAAATTATGCACTATTGTATTAACATTTTATTGACTAAAAATGCATTAGAAAATGTTCATCTCAAAGACGAGTTCGTTCAGAATCAGTTAGATATAGCAGGTCGGCTGATTGATTTTCTTCTACATTCCCGTCCCAAATCAAGGGGGCGGGAATGTAGGAGGGTGGGCTGGCCTGGACACCGAGCTTCTGCGTGATGATTGGAGGATCTGTCGAAAGATGGCATCTCCTTTTGACTGACAGCGATTTTGTACTATAAGGAATCGCTGAAGCTATTCGCACTCAGTCCCATCGCGGATTTCTCAAGTTCAGTCGAAATAAACCTGCTGCAACCTATTTCTTTATATTTGCTTGGCAAAATTGCTTGATTTTTATCATACATTTCAGACAATTATACACCACATTCCTTGTTTCACTTTTACAGAGTTTAATATTTTTTTTAATTTGTTCATTCGGTCACTGGAAAAGAAACCTAGTTGGTACGACAGGGTCACAGAACATTTTATTGAAAAGGAACGTAGGGCAGAATTTACTTTTAAATAAATAGACAGTTTTATGATGTAGGCCGAAAATGAGTTTCCCGTATTTGACAGACCATAATCCGCCACTGATTTATATATATATATAAAGTGTATCTTAACCCCCCGAAGGCAGATCGAGTAGTTTTGGAGTTTACAGAAAGGTACTGTGCGTAGAGACACATTTTTTACAATGTTGGAAATTCCTCCACGTATTAACAGAATAAAAATGTAATACAGCTTTTGAAACAACATAGAAGTATATGCTGACAGATATTCGTATTAAAAGTCACAACGTATGGAACGAATTCTGACAATGTAAAATTTAACTAAAGATGTATTTGTTTATATGAATCACATACTGTAGTTAACCTCTAGGTCAGCATTATTGCAAAAGAGCACTTTTTTCTTCATTTTTTCTCAGAAGGGGTAAAGAGCAGAAACTGTTCTGCATATTTACAAGCAGTTGTGCTCCACAGAGATGACAGATGAACCAAAACATCTTGAAATGAAGAACATTCACGGCTGGAGAAGTTTTATCAAACCCTATGCAACTTAAACCAGAAGTCAAGGAGCACTCTGGGACTTTCTGTGGACAAATCTCTTGAGAGTGGTATTCCAGAAGAGCTGAGTTTATGAAACACAAAAGAAGGATTCTTAAACCTTTTTAGAAATATCTGAAGGAAAACAATGACCACTGTATTATTTCAAGATCTTGTTCTGCCTGATGTGCCTGTATGCTTGCCGAAAACCTCGAAACTTGGCAGCATTTGTTTTCCTTTTGCTCCTTCTTTTACTCTCTCTTTCCTCATCCCCATCTGTTTTCAGTTTTCTCGGCATGTGTGACAAACAGCAAAGAAATTCCAAACTCAAGTCTCTCTAACCCCAACTACCCCCTTTCCCTTCCCCAACCCCCTCCTCCACTCTTTTCTTTGGCAGGGCAGCTTATGTCTCACATTTAATCATGATCACTTTGCCAGCCTGCAGGGCCCTTAACCAATTGTGAGGGGGGATAGAAAGAAGCAGAGCTCTAGAAGGACAAGGGACTGAAATGGAGAAGGATATTTGGTGGCTGGCGTCTCTTTAGATTTGAAAGTTTAACCATGTAACAAGCATAATTCTTATATCTTATATATATATATATATTTTTTTTTTTTTTTTCTTATATAAGATATTAACTTTGTCAGCCCAGCAGATTTGGTCTGCTGCCATATTTGAATGGCAGCCATTTTATTATAGTCACATCAGCTGTGGTTGACGGGTGAATCGGGTGCCCTGAGGTGAACTGTGTTGGGGGGTAATAGTATAGGATATGTTCTGGGAGGTTAAATTAATATGATCTGGCAAATCCACTATGCAAATGGGGTTAGTGCAGCTAATAACCCTGTTGGATCCATTGATCTTTGTTTTGGGACATGGGACGCAGTGTGTTTGTAGGTGGTCTAAGTTAGTTAATAGCGGGTCAAAGCATGTCACTTGCTGTTCAGTGAGCAAGCATATTTTCTTTACCACCTCAAATTGGTATGACTAAGATGTTAGATGGTTTGTAGTTATTCTAAGATGGTCTACCAGCTTAGACAAACTATCATTAGCATAATTATATTAGATGGGCTACATTTTTTACCCACAATTCCTGGGTTGTTTTTGGGGAAGATTGTGTATCTACAGTAAAATTCTGCTGGATTAATCTGGGAAGTCTAGTTCATGTTCGGGAAATATGGCAAAACCTAATTTTTCTGAGTTTGAAAAGTTACTGGATCAACATCTTTGCTGACCCTGAAACAACATTGTGATTAACCAGCCCAAGCTCACGGCAACTCTTACATACTTTACTAGGTGGCTTATTCATAGAAGTTCGTAAGACTTCACTCGTACGAATTCATACGATTTTAGACAAATGACTGAGGTCCTATGAATTTGAAGTTATCCACTGCAATATATCTTAAAATAATAATATATATATTAAAATTGCTCCAATGTCAATACTAACAATACTAGTGTAACTTGACATCTAAATGGGAGTGCTACTGCATTAACCCTACAGATAAATAAATAAATAAATAAATAATTGGTAGTTCAAACCATTGCAAGCATTCAAAAAATAAATTAAAAAGATTGTACACTTTTTTTTCCCCCTTACAGTACAGTACAGCCTTTTGTCTTTCGTGTGTTAGATTCTAGCATACATTAGGTTATCTTATCACATCAGATTCAGAGAACAACAAAACAATTTGTGCATTGGACTGGTTCCTTTAAATTTGCTATCTGGAGCGTGTACATTAGTTAGGCCTCGAATTCCCTGCAGACATTTCCAAAAATAAAGAAATAAACAGAAACAACATTACTGACGTGACAGTACACACTCATGCTTTTGATCTTATTAAAAAAAAAAAAAAAGCAGATGTCTTGTCACTCTCAGGATTATAGACCTTCTTTTCTTGTCGACGGGGCACTTGATGTTTGACGTGCTGTAGATTGTGGCAGATGCTGAATGTGAAATGAGGTACATTCTTTTAAAGGTCACAGGCACTGCTTGCAGAGCTTTACAGCCTTGAGTGATGAATGCGTACTCCACACTGAGCCTTTTACCTGGTGCAGAAGCTTAATTCCTCATTTCCACTCAGGAAAATGTGAATTTTAATGTTCAGAACCTTATGCCATTATAGACGTATGCATTTTTTTACTGAAATTCCTCCTAAATGAGGCATGTCTGTGAAAGAATAAACACATTACTCATGTTTGGCTAAGATCTTAGCATTTTTGTTTTCTTACAGCCATGGCGCTAGCTGAAATGTCATCCCTGACTCTGGCCCTGTGGTGCTGACAAAGCTGTTATAGACAGACGGAGTTGATAAAAGCAGACACCCAATAGGCTCCGTGTTCGCTGCCTGCCTGAAACCCTCTATTACACTGAAATTTCGCAAGCTAGTACAACGAAGCCTGGTCCCATAATAAGGCAATGGGCAGTCTGTTCCGACTGAAACCACAAGGTGAGCTAAAATGTTCTGCCTTCGAGGTAGTACTTGGGTAGAATTTTGATGGCCAGGAATCTAGAGTGTAAAGAAGGCGTTTAAAGTACCAAGTGAGGATTGAGAGATACCTTACCTGCCAATAATGAGATAGAATCTGGTTGTCTCATCTCTGCACTGAGGCTTTGATGATGTGGTGCGTAATTACAGAACTGTAAAAATGGAGACACAAATCCTAATAGGGCTTGATGAAAGCCTACGCCTTCCGGGAACTGTAAAAAGTAAACATTATCAACCATTACCACCCCAATGCATCAGTGTGCTGCAAGTCCAAGCTAAAATATATTCGACTTGGTGAAGGGTGCAATTGTATATATATAAATAAATTTAAATATGCGCTATTATATCACGCCATATAATGATTGTAACATGCAGAAACACATTAATACAATGATAGAATGACAGCAGTTTTTTAACATAACAGTCCATCCAGTTGCATAACAGCTGCTTATAATGTATAAACTGCTCAAAAAATATATACAAACACTTTCTCCTGAAATTATATTGTTGTGTACTGACATTGTATATTAACTGTGGGCATCAGTGAGTAAGTATTAATATACAGGGCACAATAAATGTGCGTGTTACATTAACTTCATCAACATAGCATTATTTTATTATTGTAATATTTAGTTCCTGCTGAAGAACGAGACTGCAGAAATCCACCTTGTTTGTTTTCTTTAGCCTATTAAAAAAATTATAATTAAAAAAAAATATATATATATACTGTATATACTGTACATATGGAATATATATATATATACATACAGTATATATATATATATATATATATATATATATATATATATATACATATACACACATATATACATATATTATATATACAGTAAATGAAGATTAGATGAGATGAGATTTAAAGATCAAGTATTACAGACCTGATTAAATATTTGCTTTACTCACTGTCTTGGTATGCTATTTAAAAAAAAAACTAAAAACTAAAACCGTTTCAATCATGTTTCTAAATAAACGTACAGTAATAAGGAAACAAAACGAAATACAAGCACTTCTCCACAAAAAAAAATTTAAAAAAAGTAAGAAATTGAATTATTTGCCTAAATTCTAAATACATTGAGATTATTTTAAACATAAAAAGTTAATATTTGCATTAAAGGGTCTGGGTAAAGATAGTTCAGCGACTGATATCCAGCTTTTTTCTTTGTCACTTTGAATGTGGTATGTCTTTGATTTTATTTATTTTTTTATTTTACCCTTGAGCGTAAACATCTTTTTTTCTTAAATATAAAAAAAAAGTTAAAATGTTTCACGGTAATAATAATAATAATAATAATAGCTGCTGGTGTCACCGCTGTCGAACTAGATGGGCTGGTTTTAACAACCAGCTCCCGCCTCTTTGCCAATTTTTGATAATCTGAAAGTGACACGCGGTGATGCGATTCCAACATGGCTATGATCGGCTCCGTCTACTTTGAGCTTCAAACACGTTCTTCAGGAACCTTTTTTTTTTTTTTTTTTACTTCATTTATTTATTTATTTTTTATTAAAATTAAAGAACAATAATATACAACATGTTATGGAAAAGAAAAAAGGAAGAAAACACGAAAAAGAAAATTGCCAGGGGAATGAAGTATAAAATTAAAAAATAATGTACAGGTATATGTGTATATATATATATTTATACATATATGAAATCAAATAAGTACATTGTAAATTTCACTTATTTTCAAAGTTTTTAAAGCTTTCTTATTTACATAGTCTCGAATATTGTCGATATAGATACATAATTCAATCAACAACACAATAAAATTGTGTTTTTTGTTAGTGAATTTACATTTATGAATGTGGAACTTGGTCAATAAGATGAGTAGGTAAATTAAGTAAAAAATAATGTTCTTCTTTGTCAGAATAGTCAGTAAAACCAAAAAACACTTTTTCCCAAGAGAGTGCAAAAGGCCTTGAACACTGGATATTTTCATCAACATATTTTTGGAATTTACGCCATAGTGTAACTGAGTATCTGCAGTGCCAAAATAGGTGCAAGGCAGTTTCCTCATATTCAACACAGAAAATACAATTTATATTTATTTCTTTTTTAAGTCTTTGTAGATAATGATTCGCTGGATAAAATCTGTGAATAAGCTTATAAGAAACTTCTATAATCTTATTCCTAAGGTGATACTTTTGTGGTAACAACCATACTTTTCTCCAGCAAATTAGTTTTCCTTTCAAAGAGGAGACCCAGTGAGACAAAACATAAGGTACAGTAACAATTTCTCTCTGGAAAAGAGTACGAATAGCTCTATTATTTTTCCGGAACCTACAGGTGATATCACAGACACTACGTTCATGTTCTTTACAGTATATGGCTTGAGGTCTAGAAATATCTCTATTTGTGGCCTGACTTAAGAGGGCCAGTGGTGGGGTCTGGGGGCCCATTGCTGAGAATTTGGTAAGTGAAGACTCGTTTGCCCAAAAAATAGATGGGAAGGTGTAGTGACAGAATCTCAGAACATGCATTTTATTTTATATGCATTTTATACTTCCTGAGAAGAAGTGCAGGAAATAGGAGCAGTTCGATTGGTGTGGTGCAGATCTTAAAAAACAAGACCAGATGGTACTGGGTTTGAAACCCCAAGTATTGTGCAGCTGCTGTTCCCTTTAGGAGTACCTTGCAAATGCACTGCTGTGAACTCCAAAAAGTACAAATAGGGGTCCAAGCGCTTCCATGAACAGATGTGGTTACAACAAACAATATTAGGAGTCCGTTGCGGCATCTCCTTACTGCCGAAACCACAAAAGATCTTTGTAGCTAATGACAACCAGCTGAGCGCTTAGACTCACTGTTCTTGGATGAAAACAAAATATTATGCCCTTGGTCCCCAAGCACATTTTAATCATACAAGCCTCATTCTAAATACAATTAATCAAACTGCACACTCACTACCTGAAAAAACAAACACCCGTCCCGGCATGGATCACTTGCTACTATAGCCCACGCTGACAAAGTCTTATTGTTTTTCTTATTTTCTGCACAAAAAGCAATCGCTTCCTTGGGACTTAAAGCTGTTGAGAACATGTGAGTAAGTCAATGCAGTCGTAAGCAATCCATACCGTTGTTTATCCTCCATCAAATAGAAAGTAGTTCCCTCAGCCAGCGACTGACACTGCCAGCAAATTAAGACCTACAAAGTGCCTCTCCTCTGATTTCTCTTCAAGCTTCACCAAACAGGGTGCAAAAGCTGTCATGTGTTCCCAAAACTCCAGGCTTCTCATCGATCAATGGCGGCTTCAAGCCAAGCACCTCTATCTGCTTTCTCCTGCTCTGTGGCTGGTGGCACGTCACCAAGTCTGTTAGCGAGGGCCAACGTACGCTTGTTTTGGGCTGAAGTGCCGGTTCTTTTCTCTCCTGAAATAATGAAATAAATTTACTCCAGGTCTCCATGGTAGACCGATCGGCCAGCCTTAATTGGAAGCAGTTTCTTTAGCTTTATATGTTAGTTCTGTGGATCGGAAAGGCAGTGATAAAGATTACGAGAGAAAGTTACTTAATTAAAAGCAGCCCCCTTACTCTTAGTCTTCACACATACAGCTATTCGTTAAAAAAAAGTGACCCTTTTCCATTTCCAGTGACAGTTAGAGATATTTGGAAAAAAATAAATGCATGTTGTAAGGTCTGCATAGACTACTAAAATATTCAGCTCTTTCTCATGGCAATTCATACAGATTTTACGTATATATTTATCCACCTTTTTCTTGAATGTGGAACACTTGTCAAACATTCTGGTCTCTGGAGTTTCTTGTCAAATTAATGGAATTTTGATTCGATAATATAACCTTAAACCTATGGAAATGTTTTTAGACAACACATGGCTCTACAGTTCCCTCACTGTAGAGTGTCACATCTTTTCTCAGTGCCGGCTTGTCCGAGTTTGATGAGTGGGTAGATGACATGAAACTGCTCCATGTTTGCTACATTGAAAACAGATGGACTCTCATGTTCAACATAGAACTTCCAATTGGGGTGCACATCAGTGGACTGCACAAAATGGAGAGGATCACATAGCTTATCTACTGCAATGCATGCTAGCTTGTCTCTGTTCTATTGTTTGGATTGTTAACTGAAACCACTACACAAGATCTAAATTACATGCCATTGCTGTTTATTTTCAATAATTAGTAATAGCCTTAGATGGTGTTAATAGGTATTGAGGTATCACCTCGACAAGCACTATATTGCTTTTCTATTCCAGGCAATTACGTTTTAGTAGCAATAAAACTGATTCCTTAAAAAAAAAAAAAAAACATTTAATCTGCAATACATGTCCTTAGTAACCTTATGTTTAAAAGTTATGGCCAGTTGTGCAACCCACCAATAACATTAGGGAGTGCAACAATAGGAACACTCACTGAGACCAATAGATATAGCCACTCGATGACCTCAAGAGAAACAATAATGTTGTTCTTACGTGTGAATGAAACCAGTACTCTGAGTCATTGGGGTATTTGGTGACTTATATCTGCTATATCAAAATGTCCCCTAAAGCATCATTCTTTGATTACACTAGAAGAAGACTTGATAAGAAATTGCCTGTTTAATAGGCTGATTTTATGAGGTTGACATGAAGCATGATAAGACGTAACATTGCTCTAGGTGTATCTCGCAAATATAATTATTGGCTCCGTAACTACAAACTGAGAATTAGGAACGCAGATTTTGAGTTGATGTAATCAACCATGGTGGAGAGAGTTTCTTTGGTATTATGATATCACAGTCTGAGTGCTTGTAATCTTAAATTCTTGGCATTCTATGGCATAAAAAGTGCAATATTGTTTCTTAAAGCATTGCTTGAGACAAACCAGCCCAGTCTCACAGCAATTCATACATATTTTCCGAGGTGGCTAATTCGTACAAATTCATATTCACATGATTTTGTACGAATTACCTACACCTAACCCGGCCCTAAACCTACACGTCACTTGGGTTTAGACAATCGTACAAAATTGTGAGGTCATACCAATTTGTTTGAATTAGGATGAATTTGAATTGGTCATGAGACTGTGTTGGAATAACAGTGATTGTGAAACATGAATTATATCCAGCAGATGTACAGTGCTGGGAAATGCATAATATGCATTATGTTTACTATCATGCACATCAACATATGTTAAGAAAGCCATTGGTTTGATCTTCCATTCTACTGCACACAGACTTTCCATCATAGTACAGAGATTACGTTGACCTCTCTGTATATCAGAGGTTCAGTATCTGTATTTTATCAATTTTAAGAAGCCTCCGCTGAATTCAATACAGAAAAGGTCTCTTTGTCCAGCACAATAGCAGCTCTGATTGATGGGACTCCTGAAAGAACTGCCAGAACAGAACAGGACCCTCTATTTCAATTCCCCGTAGGAGATGAGTTTTGTCAGTTGTCAAAATGGAGAGCAGGAGGGAAAGAGAGGCTGATTTAGTCTTCTTTTGAGCCAGACAAGAGCCACCATAGACCTCAGATAATATATTACAGGCTAATGGTGCAAATCAGCACAATTGGATCAAAGATTGTTCGACGTCCAACAGTTCTACCTGAAATCTTTCTTTAACTGTTCTGTGGCTTTGATTGGATTCAGTGTTTTGAAAGAGCACATCATCAAAGACCTGATGACACTTTTTTTTTCCCATTCCATTTGCATGTCCTTCATATAGCTCATCCGAAGATAGTTAATAGTTCTGTAGCGAAAATTTAATTGTCCAGCTCCGTGTACGAGTTTCACAACTGGACATTATTGATGATATTTGCCCTCTGAAGTGCTCATAGACTGGTAAAAGAAAAAAAAAGAAAAGAAAACCGAAATAGTATTTTACTGCTAAACTATCAATCTTATGCTAAATTTATAAAAAAATGTATATATATATATAAATATATATATATAGACAATAATTGATACATGAACTAATAATATAATATAATATAATATAATATAATATAATATAATATAATATAATATAATATAATATAATATAATATAATATAATAATATTTACAAATAAGTACAATGTTTAATAAGTTATAAATAAGGCAAAGATCATTGGAGTGTGTTTTATAACAAATATTATTTAAGGCTTTTAAATTAAAATGTAATGTCAAATTTAATGTGTTTTTTGCAATTATTTGTGAAATTTATTAGTTACATTTGGGCAACAGTGATTGTACTATGAACGGATGACAATGTTGTCAATAAGATCTGCGAAAAATTGCAAAAAAGGCTGTATTATACATGCCAGGCGTTGGCGATGTATTTTAATGCATATGACCATTTTCATAAATTAATGTGTTTGTAGTTTACGCTGCAACAACAAACCTTGCATAAAACCTATTTTCAAAAGCCATTTTTGGTGCAAATGAATTGGAATAGAACAAACAAATATTTATTTTTCTAGCTCTTTTAGGTATTACATTTTTACAAATACTGTATAACTAGAACCTATTTTATACAAACCAATCCCTAAACTGTGATCTGTCCCTTGTCCTGTTTTACTGGCTGCAATGTGGACAAGACAAGGTCAAATGTGTGACTGTGCAAGGCTAGTAACACTGTAACACTTTGTGGAAAACAATTAGCTTAAACACAAATCTTGCTTTAAGCCTGTTAGCATGCACACATACCATTAGCCTTTGATCTTACATCAAAGGTGTGTTAGGACACCTAGAGCTTTTTTTTATTTAAAAGAGGAGGTCTAGATTCTGTTAAGAGTTGTTTTCTGTTTTTGACATGGCATGTTAGCACACACGCCTCTCCTCTGGCAGACTGCCTTACTCTGCCACTGCCTCCTACGGCTTGTGTTTATCGTAATAAAGAACAGGGCAGATGCAGCCAAAAATCTCTCCACAGCTAGAAAAAAATACATTCAAATAGCTTTTCATCACTTATAACTTCCAAAGTTTGACAGACGTTATAGGTATTTCCTACAACAGTAATTAAAGAAACATAAAACAGCCACATGGAAGGAAGGGCTGGGAAGATGAAAAGATAATCAATGCCAGTCAAAACAGAAATAAAACAACAAAGCTGGAAGACGTAACACGATCCACTGCAACCTTTGACCTCTACTTCTATTGCTTAACTCACCTTTAAGTTAAAAGCCGGGCTCAACATTCCGTTAACAAGAGCGGTATTTGTCCTGTGTCACTTACAGATCCGAACAAAACCGTCTGGAGACTGGATCTCTTTTTACTGATGGACGCCAACTATTGTACTCAGACATGAATGTCAATAGGAGGCTTTTAGCTGGCTCGCTTTAGCCTTTAAAGCAGTTGAAAACAAATATATCCTTTTCCCTTTGTTGTCACAGTTAAGAGCTACAACAGGTCAAAATCCTCATAAATTACCAGAAACAAATATTCTCCTGTCTAAGGTCTTTTTGGGTTTACCACGTCTAAGCTAAAAAGCCGCTATCTGTTTTGTTATTCTCTGCACCTCAGACTCTCCGAGGGACTCCATTTAGAGGTTTCCCTCCCTGACTGCTTTTATTTGTGCAGCGTAGCCTGGAAAATTACAATCCTGGAGGGATTCTGATCAGACCATGTCAACTTAACACAATCGTAATCCACAAAGAGGAAACATATTCTCTGACTAGACAAATACGAGTTCCAGAAAGAAAACTGTTAAACTGGAACGTGAATATAGCTCTATGCTGATTTTTCAGAGTCTGTCTAAACTATTGAACACATGTCTGTCACACTGTCAAGTGCATTCTATCATCATTCAAAGTTTAAATACAATTATTGTCTTTCATCTGCATTGTGTTTCTTGAAGTATTAATAAGTCTTAATCATTATTATTATTATTATTATTACTATTATTATTAGAGTTATTATTATTATTTCATTCATTTATTATTATTATTAATGAGTAAATACTTAAATACTTTTTCATTATAGTTGTTATTATTATTTTTTATAATGTTTGTTATGCATCATGAATGCCCCCCCCTCCAACAACAAACTTCTGTGTTTGTCATTTATTTTTGTTTTATGCTTTAATAAATGTATTATCAAAACTGCTATATATTAAAATAAATGTGTTGAGTTAAAAAAAGTCTACATTGTAATTCATTTAATTTACAAAATCCATCATTATTATTATTTATTATTATTATTATAATTATTATTATTATTATTATTAACAACATACCTTTTATATGGTATTAATGACAAAACATAAGTAAATAAACACAAACAAATCAAGAATTTAATCAATAAACAAATAGGTATAATTAACTGTAAAATAGCAGTAATGTGTTTTGTTTAATCTATTTATCCAACCAGACAAACATAAAAAGTGTATTATTAATAAACTGTATTATTAAAATGATTATAATGCCCTTTGCTCTGATGAATTCTCGGTTAGTTCCCTCACAAAATATTGTTTAGAAAGCCCCCCTGAGCCACAGTGGTGACTCCTCAGAAAGTCAAACTATGAGTTGTTTCTGCTCATTAAACAGAGACAACTAAAGTTTTTCCACTAAACATACATTTAATAAGACTGCATAGCGTATCTATGATTATTAATATTAATATTTTATTAATATTATTAATATTTTGCAGTTCTACCACAGTTAATAATGCTGTATATACACGGTGTCCCCGAGCTGCCAGCGAACAAAGGGGCTGGAATCTGACAGGGATGAAGTTTGTTTGCATTTTGCAGGAATCAGCACATAAGGGCAGTCTGGCAAATCCACGCTAGTAACTTAATCAGTATCGTGGGCTTGTTGACTCTGCAGGTGAAGAGGAGAGGTTAGACTCTGTCAGCAGGAACTTCATGCTGTGCATGCGCCACGCTGCCTACCAATATGTGACTGATGTCAGGCAGGCCAGGAGGACAGGTAAACATCTACTGGTTCAAATAAAAACAAGTTGTAAAAAAATGTTTTTTAAGGCAAATAGTGTCACCGTTTTCACGGGTTTGCATCATGGGTGCAATACACACAAAAAAATGATGACAGAGAACAAGCATTTTTGACCATGTTGCAACACTGCAAATGTTCCAGAGCTAGTTTCTGACTCGCATAAAAAAATGTGTTCTGGACAATATACATCTCCGGGCCATATCTAAAATCACATGACATAACTTCCTTCTTTACTTCTTTACTATAAAGTTACCTCGAGATAAAAGAGCTGGAGGAGAGAAAGGTCTATTTGTGAACATAGTACAAGTTCACTGCATAATAAATTACCACAGTAACGTTGCGTGACACATGGACATACAAACAGAAGTCCAAAAATACAACAAAAGGACATCTGGAGCTCAGCTGTGAGAACAAAAACTCTTTCCTTAGTTCCAAGGTGAAATGCAGTTAATGTTGAAAGCTTGCACATTTAAGATTGCCTTTTTTAAACATTTAACACAGAAAAGTATTTTTCTAAGGGATTTTGGACTCCAGAGGCATGCGTGACTAGATCTGCCAACCAGACCACCTAAACATAAATGTTTTAATGTAAGGTGAAAAGAAACAAACGTGAGAGACTCATAAACTGTTAACGTCTTGGGAAATTCATATGTCTCCACGTTTTGGTAAACGTCGGTTTGTATCTCTAATAGCTCATTCTGCTAAGCGTTTAACTACTATTAAAAAAAATACAGAAAAAGACTAAAGAAATAAACTACATAAACTATTTCACGAGTTTGCGCTTCCTGATAATAATAGCATGTTTGGCCGGCTGTCGGGGGCAAGGTAATCCCCGAGCCCTAGAAGCCAGAGCCCGAAACGAGGGCGTGGTTTGGAGTCCGGCTCAAACCCTGGGTGCCCTTCGTGGAAGGAGCAAACGGCGGAGAAGGGAAGGTGGAGGAAAATGCAAAAACGAGATGTGGAAGGAAAGGAAACTGGCCTATTTATGGTGGTGAAATAGCGACTGCATTGGCTTATGATGGGGGCGGTGCTGATTGAAAGATTGGTAACAGCTGATTTGAGTTTTGTACGCGCTTTCTCCCAAAATTGGTTAACAACTACGTTTATTTTGAGGATTTGTATTTTTGGAAGAAGTCTTGTATTTAGAGATGGTTCTGCTTAGCTTGATCAAACAATGTTACGTACAAAAGTGAAAGAAAACACAAAGAAAGGCAAGAAGTCTTTATTGTTTTATTTTGTCACACAGTCACAGATTGCTTAAGCTTTGCATGATATGTTTTGGCAGGTAATTTTTTTTTTTTAAATCAAGCTATATTAGCATGAACTCACTTTTTAATGATTTGCGTAAAATCTTGAGCCTTAGAAACAGTGTGTAGAATGTTTGTTCCCAATCAAAATAATTCAATATATAGCTTTGTCTATTTTTTTTTTCTTTAGTAGAAACGTCAATTTATGTGGTTGTTCAGTAAAGTTAATAAATACATAAATAAATGCAAGTTAAAAAAAAAGAAGTACAAGTAACTTGTAAAAAAAAACCCATCTGATCCTGTTTTGAACCTATATTTAAAAAAAAACTAAAAAAAAGAAAGTCAACCCTAAATCTATATGACAATTCATAGAAATTGATGACAACTTGGCAAAAGCTTAAAAAGGGGCAGTGTGTCTGGTAGCTTTCAACATTCCAGTCAACAACAAATAAATGCTGCATTCCCAAGAAAATTGTGTGCTTGACAGCATTTTCTGTTCAGTGTCTCTAATAATGCAGACAGGTTTAAAACCTGCAAGTAAGTTGGCAACAGTTTGTATATCTTGTGTGTGTATTCAAGGTGTGGTACTGTAATTCAGAGCATACCGTATATGCTGACAGGCAGCTGCCTTGAGACATAAACACTCAAAATGTTTTGTTGAATGGAAACTTCTTTTATGATACCTATTTATATGGTACAGTTTTGTTTCTGCATGCAAGTAAAAGACAAAGAAGAGGCGAAATGCTACAGTCTCAAGAGTCTAACACAAAGTCATATTGACATGTGAAGAACCAGACAATGCTCTTTCTTTTTCTCTCTCGCGCACACACACACACACATAGTCAAATTTCTCAAAACCCGACTCACTTTAGAAACTCCTCATTTGGATCCCCGGCCTACCCATAATGCTTTAGCAGAACAGAGGTGTCAGCATTTCCACAGAGGCTCTGGTTTTTGAGTTCTTCTCTCTTGGCAGGCAGCGTTTAAAAGAATAGTAAATGTCCAGATCTTAAAGGGATAGCTCATCCAAAAATTAAAATTTGCTGTTAATTGAATCACCCTCAGGCCATCCAAAATGTGAGGGTTTTTTTCTCTTCAGTAGAACAGTAAAGATTTTTAGCTGAATTCCGATTCTTTTTTTTAAACTCAATTCTAGTTGGAGACTGCAAATCATCTGAAAGTGAGGTTTGTTTGAGTAACTTGTAGATCTAACACGAACACTTGTAGATGGTTCAGTCCGATTTCACAAATGAATCATTATTTAGGAACCTTTTACTGCTCTACTGAAAAAAAAAAAAAAAAATAGAGAAAATACCTACTGTATATCTTGAATTGCTTGAGGGGAGTACTAATTGTATGAGTACATCACCTCACTTTAATTTCAAAGATGCCAAACAATTAATCCCAGAGACTTCATGCACTTGTTTGCTCAGCAGCTCATTTACAGAGCTGTAAGTGAGATACAAATAAACACACAACTAAAAGGTGGTGCCCTGATGATAGCAATAAAGCAAACATTCTCAATTAAAATACAAATATACATTTATGCAAAATTGATAAGCTTCTGTTTCAGCTACCAAATATCTTAAATTGTCCAATTTGAGAGCATATCACTATTTACAGCAAAGGATATATTAACAGATTTTAATGGATGTACTTGTGCAGAAATGCCAGAGTTGCCAAGTTGGTTCTATCCAGTTGCTAGCATATAGCAAGGGCATGTCAGGGAATTGTTATGCTTTTTTTGCCATGACATTGGTATGTGGTTGTTGCTAGGGTGTTGTAGGAGGTTGCCAGGGTGGCAGGAAAGGGTGCTGTAGCTGGTTTCCAGAGGTTTTAAATGTGTGTGTTGTACTGTAGGTTGCTACCATGGTGTTGCTTTGTGGTTGCTAGGGTGCTGTTGGCAGGATTGGGTGGCTGCCAGCATATTGATAGGGTGTTACAGGAAATTGCCAGTGTGTTGCTATGCAATTTCTAGGGTAATGTAGATGATTTTAAGGGTATTTATTTGCTGGAGTTGTTTTGCTGGAGTTTATTTGCTGGCGGTCAGCAGAATTAAGTGGTTGGTGGTTGTCAGGATGTTGCTATTATATTGTAGGAGGTTGCCAGGGTGTTGCTATGCAATTTATAAGGTATTTCCGGGTGGTTGCAACTAGTTGGTACAGTATGTGGTTTCTAGGGTGTTGTAGCTGACTGGCAAGGTAGGGTGGTTTACAGGAAAAGGGTGATAGGTGGTTACCAGTATGTTGCTTTGTGGTTGCTAGGGTGTTGTAACTGGTTGACTTGGTATTTATATACAGGTGTAGGAGTCATTGGCAGGACAGGGTGGCTGCTAGAATTTTGCTATGGTGTTGTAGGTGGTGTCAGGGTGTTTTTCATGAGTGTGTTAGGGTGGTTTGCACAAAAGGGTGGTTGGTGGTTGGCAGAAATTTGCTTGGGTGTTGTAGGTGGTTGCTTCAGTTTCTAAAGTCTTACAGGTAGTTAGCAAGGTATTAGTATGTGATTGCTAGGGTGTTGTGGGTCATTGCCAGGTTATTACTCTCCTGTTTCTAGGGTGTAGCTGGTGGTAGTCAGGATGTTGCTATGTGATTGCTAGGTGTAGCCACTGTAATTGTGGATGTTAGGGTGGCAGGGCATTGGTATGTGGTTGACAGGTTGCTGTGCATGGTTGCCTGGATATTAATATGTGAGTGTTAAGGTGGATGGCAGGGTGGTTGGGGGTTGCCATTTTCTAAGGTGTTGCAGGTGGTAGCCAGGGTGTTGTGGGTGTTTTTTGTTTTCTGTTTACATGCAATTGCTAGGTTGTGAGGGGTGGCTTTGAGGGCATTTCTCAGAAGTTTCTAGGGTGTTGAAGTTAATTGCCAGGTCATTTACATATGTTTTGTAGGTGGTTGCCACAGCATTGTCATGCAGTTGTTAGCATTTAAGTGGC
The DNA here is from genome assembly GCA_032357475.1 of Enteromius thamalakanensis. Classification (NCBI taxonomy): domain Eukaryota; kingdom Metazoa; phylum Chordata; class Actinopteri; order Cypriniformes; family Cyprinidae; genus Enteromius; species Enteromius thamalakanensis. The sequence continues at coordinate 8,878,696 of JAUCMT010000039.1, read as the reverse complement.
TAGTTCATAAAACATTGGTTTATCATTGCAAGGGTGTAGGTGGTGGTTGCCAACATGTTGCTTTGCTGTTGCTGTAGGGCAGGGGTGCTCAATCCTGTTCCTGGAGATCTACCTTCCAGCAGAATTCAACTCCAACCCTGATCAGAAACAACCTG
>JAUCMT010000039.1:8821781-8868786 GCA_032357475.1 Enteromius thamalakanensis | reverse complement strand
ATATAGTTAGGAGGAATTGAAGCTGCAATTATGATATTTAAAGTCACTATTATGATACGTAAAATTAAATTGAGAAGAAAAACATGTGGTAACACAATTTACTATGACTTTTCCCTTAAATAAAATCTTAATTTGCTGCTTATTAATAGTTAAGTTTAGGTATTGGGTAGGATTAGGGATGCAGAATTAGGCCATGTAGAATAATGCATTAATATGTGTTTAATCAGCACTAATAAATGGGTAATATTCTAGTAATATGAATGCTAATAAACAACTAATAGGTGTAACCATAAGATAAAGTCATAGCAAAAATGTTTTAAAGAAATTGTTGGAAACGAAGTTGAAATTATGATAAACACAGCCAAAAGTATGATAAATAAAGTCATAACTCTCAGATAAAGAATAAAGCAACAACTGTGAAATATTGAGAAAATTATGAAGTTATGAGATAAAATTCCAATTAGGAGAAATAAAGTTAAAATGATGGAAACGTTCCAGACGCAATTAATACTGACATTCTGGAATATAAAGGCAAAATTATGAGAAATAGTCCTATTTGTGAGATACAATTGTAATTTAAAGAGAAAAAAATTATATTGTGATTATGACAAAAAATGTCAAACTTATGGTGAATAAAGTCCTATTTTGCCATTAATGTGCCATTTTTTACCAATTTACGATAAAGATACAATTAAGTTTAGTTGAATTTCAGAAATAAACATTTATTAAGAACATAAATATGGTCAAGTCGTGCCAGTGGACGTGTGCAAAGTCTGTCCCTCCCACCGTTCTCCTCAAGGGCCACAAGAACAGCAAGAATCATAATTCCTCGTATGTGTGACCAGCTCTACACTCGCAGGGATTTGTATAATTGGAGTTTTGTATGGCGAATCAGCCCTTTGCTCCGAATCTCAGCGTGAACGAATTTCAAATGAAGCCTGTGCAATGTGAGCGTAGGCTATAAATATATTAAAAGCCCTGACGTTTTCATGCAAATGAAATGCCTCTCAAATGACTTCTTATCAATTCATATCCCAAGCTATCTCTCGCCTTTTCTTTGTGTCGTGTTTCACTTTTTTGGGTGCCGTTTTGCTGTCTGATGCTCTCTTCTTTTCATCCTTCACATTTTGCTCCCTTGTCAAGCCTGGGAGGACAGAACATGTGACAGGAACGAAAGCAGAGGAGGGAGACGCCAGGCCTTGACTCAGCCACTTATATAAAAGCCAGTAAACACTCTCCGTCACCCCGTCCCTACATTCACCCTCATGCCTCAAGGGCTCCCTTACATTTCCGTTTTATTCAATGGTCTCAAACGAATCCCAATATTGGGTCCACTCAAGCGTTTCTTCCAGCAACAAGTATTCTGTTATTTATTTATACTTTGGTTGGCGTGGCTATGTTTTATTCATCTCATTTTCACCTTGTGGTGGGCATTTTTCTAACTTTTTTCTCTCCTTCTGGTTCTTCCTCTCATTTTGAACTTCATTTTCTGGCCGTGGTGTGAGGGATTGCTTGCTCAGGCAAGCGTGAAGAGTTGTCAGCGGCGTGTAGCGGCACTAAGCTAAAGCGGTCTAGGCTTCTTAAACGGAGGGGAGCTAAGTCACCTATGCCACATTAACCTGTGTTGTGCAACGCGTCTACAAACAGGTAAAATCATGGGCCTTCCTGACCCGGATGAGAGATCAGAGTCACTAAGTCATTTTAGAAAAGCAAGCGCACACAGAAATGAAAACTAGTGCCTTGTGATTTCTGCAATGCACAAAATAAAAAGTTAATGGAATCTCACAGTTCAGTCATAACACATGAAATTTACAGTAAAATGTATTTTGTGTCTTTGAATATTAAAGCACAAAATAGTTGCTCTTTAAACATATTCAACCATATATTATGCTTTATGCATTTTTAGAATCTTTTGTCTTAAAATACTAAGACACTCACTTAGTGTGCCTTAAAAAATTAATTCAAAAAAGTTTTCAAAACAATCAGTCAAAATTAAAGTTAACTGTAATTTGACAAAACTGTAAAAAACAAAAAAACAAAAAAAAAAAAACATAATCATTGTACATTAAAACCTACTTCTAAATGTAGTAGTAATAATAATAACTATATTATTATTATTATTATTATTATTATTATTATTATATAAATAAATATGAGCAATATTGCATTCACAAACACAAATTCCATGATATTCCATATTATACTGCATTCCATTTTATATGACTGGACTGTTAGATTCCATCATGTTTTTATTATAATTATGATTATTATTATTATTATATATTTTTTCATTGTTACATTTTTATCAACTCAATTTATTAGAATATTTTATCTAATTTATTTATTTGTTAATTTGTTTCAGATTTTTTTATTTATTTTGTATTAAGCAATTTTGTAGCAAACCAAAATAAATATAAATATATATTTTAATATAAATAATAATAATAATAATAATAATAATAATAATAATAATAATAATAATAATAAAGCACTGGATTTTTTGTAAAAAGTGCTTAAAAATATATATATATATGATATATATATATACAAATACAAATGATATTGTTAAAACGAAATGGTCAAACTAGTCAATTTGCTGTTTATTGAGTAGTTCTGAGTGTGAGATAAGCAACAGAGATTGAGGAAATAAATAATGAAAGAGAGAAAGCAGATGGAAAGAACTACACACTTGCCCTCTTCTCTTTCTCAGGCGCGATAATTAGATAATTATGGGACCATCTTACTCCACTCATTTTTACTCACTATTCACATCCATATGAGACCAGCGGTCTTCAACACTTCCCACACAAAAACCCAACACACACAGTTTGAAAAGCAGTCAGCACATAAATCTCCTCATTCATTTCTTTAATTACACATCCCCACGGTTCTTCTGTTTGAGGAATCTCTTGAAGGCTAACCGCTTCCTCAAAAATTTTCATTTCATTAGACAAAGCTGAAGGAAATGCATGTTGTAGGAAAAATACAAATAGTAACAGTAATGCAAATTACCCTGAAGTTAGAGGGAGTGATCCAAATAACAGTTTAAATAAAGTTTGTTCTTATCAACTACAAAATATTATGCAGTAGGTAGAATTATTTGAATGTTTTTAGAACCAGTTAACTCTCTTTTTCAGATAAGTTACTTATGCATATACAGTATGCATTAAATTAATAAATTTAACAATTCATGGACAAGTTGTAACCAATGCAATGTACAATGTACAAAACAAAGCGCTTCTTCACCACTCAAAACCAGCGTCTGACATTTTTGTATTTCTACACCATTTACACAAACTTTACATTATTTATTTTCGTGTTGCATTTAATTAATTTATCTATGTATTTATTTATTTACTTTCTTATTTATTTAGCCTAATATGCCATATCCAAAGCGGATGCTAAAAAAAATAAAAATCGATGGAAGGTTTTGCAGATGGTTTTGTTTCAGTTTCTGTGGTCTACACGCTCAGAAATAAAGGTACAAAAGCTGTCACTGAGGTGGTACCTTTTCAAAGGATACAATTAAGTTCCAACATGCACACCTTAAGTACTAATTTGTACCTTTTAAGGTTCCAAAATGGATCTTTCAGGTGCAAACATGTCCCTTTTGAAAAGGTACCACCCCAGTGACATCTTTGGTCCCTTTATTTCTGAAAGTGTATTGTAAAATCTCAAAATCCTTTCCTTTATAACTATACATTAAAACATCTTATGGACTGGCTGTGATTGTCTCACATTCCACACACTCAGTGTAAACAGACAAATTGCTTGTCAATGAAAACTCGGTTAAGACATGCTGTTATAGGCTATTTAAAAGGTCAGCATGTTCAATGAACTGAACCTTTTTGTTTTCCCTCAGCAGTAATACCGGACATATTCAGTTGTTGAATACATTCAAACAATAAACCTACACAGTGTACAAAGAACAATAACTAGCTTACAGTTTTTTTTTAATCCTGCATGTGACAGTATGGAACGGCTAGCACAGTTGGGTGGCCTGAAAATGAACCTAGCGTAAAATTGTTTAACACTCTTCATGCATTCGACTGCAGCTATAAAGCTTTCCCTCCACTTATCTTCAAATCTCCAGAGAGAAAGAGAACGAGAGAGAGTCAGCATGAGAGATAAGATGAAAGATTCAGTTCTGAAGTGCTTTGTCAAAGCACTACTGTTAATCTACAGCGCATGAGACAAGCGATCAAACAACTTGACAAATTACGGCTCCTCAGAGCATTTTAAAAGTGGATCGTCCACTGAAGCAGGTTTTTAATTGAGATGCACCGAGGGGGGTCAGGGTACTTGAGATTCAACCCGGTAAATCTAGTGGAATCTACTACACCCCATTTGTAGATTTCCATTCATTTGTGTGCAGCCTTACCGCGTTTGAGGAGGTGCATTTCAACGGAGCCATATGTTTCTTACTCCATGTCTGGGCACCGAATGTGGCCGTTCCATGCATGCAGAGCACAGGTCATATGGAATGCATTAGTGGCCACAGGGTTTGGGTACCAGTACGAAAAGACGGCTCCTGCGCCGTCACTTGTTTTTGTGCGTTTTTATTTGGAGGACACCTCATTTCGCATTCTGTCCTGCCTGGATGTTAAGTATAATCCAGTCAGAAGCCGAGCAAAGAAAATTTGCCTGGCCTCAGCAAGGCCTGTCCATAGCTGTTCGGGAGAAGAGAGATTGCGTTTGAAGTTTATGAAGCATCAGCACACGCTTTAACTGAGCCTTCCAGTGCTAATGCCAATTCAATCCAGCGCAGCGCGAGAGAGAGAGAGAAAACCACAGGAAAACAGACAGAGAGAGACTATTAGAAAGCACTCTTCATTTTAACGGATTTCAGTTTTGTGTTTTTGTTAAAAAATAAAATCTCTATATAAATAAACTTACTCAATGTTGCATTTATTCATATTAGTTAGTTTCACTCTGACATTGTATATTAAAAAAACAAACTATTTAGTGAAATAGCGCAAATGTGTTTAAAACAAATTTTATTTCTACCAAAAATACAGTAAAAATTGAAAAGAACAGTTTTCTATATATCGTAATCAGTGCTGGGCAACGATAAATCATATCCAAAGTTGTATTTTTATTAATTTTTTTATAGTTTATTCATTCAACTGTATATATGTATTATATAAAGACACACAAACACATGTAAATATTTATTCATATATATATATATATATATATATATATATAAGCAACTTTTTTTCTTAAATATATACATGCATGTGTGTGTATTTATATGCACATAATACACATCAAATATATTAGTATATATAAAACCTTTATTTTGGATGCCATTAATCACAATTAATCATTGCCCAGAACTATTTTTTATTTATTTATTTATTTTATAATTGATTTATTATTGTAATTTATATGTAACTGCATGTAATGTAATGTTTTTTTCTTTCTTTCTATCTTTTCTTTCTTTCTTTTCTTTTTTTTCCATCTATCATATCATCATTTCATAGCCAAAAACAAACAAAAATGAATTAACATCATTGCTGACTGAATTAACACTGATAGAAAGACAGAAAAAAAGCACATATGTCATGTGCAAAAGAAACAGATAGCAAGAACGAGAAAAAGAGCGCAGCTGTTGACGCTCAGATCTCCACAGTTTCATCTTCACAATGTTATCATCTCTTCCACACGGTCTTGCAGCTGTTGCGAGCTCCTGCAAAGACGTGCCAGCCTCGCCGCGTGCTTCACACACAGAACTCTTCTCCTCCCAGGTGCAGGCAGGAAAACAATGGACAACCGCTTAAGCAGTTCACAAGAAACACAGCAGAGACGTGTTGCTCGCCGTAAGCAGACTCCCTCCGGCTCAGACGCCATGGCTCCAGTGGTGCTGATACTGGAGGAGCCGGTCACGTGAAGGCTTCAGTTCTCACACGGACTCTTTCAGGAGCAATGTGTGTGGAGCTAAAGAGCACAGAACACTGTTTTACAGCATTTGAGTGTGCTGCTTTTGCCAGAGGTATCGCTTCCACTCTTGCTATGAGAATGAAGCTGTAATAGCCCATATGTGCTCTTCCGTGGAGAGGTTTCCCTCTAGCCATGATAAGAACAGATGGAAAAAGGCTTATTAGCATCTCGTTTGGCCATGCAGGCCGTGGTACAAAACTACAGGGACCGTAGAGCTTACAGACAGCTAAGGAGGTTTTCCATTGAATCCGGGATGGACTGTGACTAATTATGCTATTGTACTTAAAAGTTGACTTGAGCTGTTTGTAACCCATTTTACTTCTGCAACCTGAGTTTAGACATTCAGCAATAACAAAAAAAGAAATTGTAGGGCAGGACTTGATTTTATCCATCAGGCATTGATTGAAGTAGCTGTTATATGCAAGAATGGAACCAGATGGTAGGAGGATCGAAGAGTAAGAGAGACTCAAGAGTTCATTTCATGTTCAAAAAGTCACAACAGATAAATAGATGAAAAAAAAGAGAGCACAAATTAAGAAATGCAAACTAAAAGTTTAAAAGTTATGTGTGAATATGCAAGATAATTTTTATCTAATTATATACGCACTAATTTGAATGTATTCCAAACAATAATCTGAGTAGTGGATAAAAACAGGTTTAAAATACTAGACATTTGTTGAGACAAGTTTTTTTATAAAGAAATGTTGAATATCTCTTATCTTTTAACACAAAAAAAACAAAATAATATTTATTTTTTAAATTTATTTAATTTATTTTTTTAACTCTGCGAATGAGGAAAAAACTAAAACTGCCTATAAAACATTTATTAGATTTGAAATCTAAAATAAAATGAAATAAAATACTAAACTAATATATATATATGTAAGTTATTACATTTAGAATTTATAATCAATTACAAATATTTTTGGAAGATAAATAAAAAATGATTGTGCATTAAGAAAGTAATTATAAGGTCATGTTGACTTTAAAACAAAAGATTTTGCAGTGCTTCAGTACTCAATGCATTGTGCGTAGGCCGAACATCTCTTTCACAGTTATTAATGAAATACTCACAGGAATGTGAATGAGATTAATATGGTGTCGTAAAGGGAGAACAGCTGCTGCCATAGAAATTGTGACTACAAATAAAACTACAATGAACTCATAAAAAAGGCATGATGAAAATGGATTCAGCAGTGCAGATGAGCACAGAATAAAGAATAGTTAAAGCCGCAGAGTGTCATTTCTGCACACAAAACTGCCAAACTAACACCTCGTTGATTGTTCAGTCAAGCAGGTAGCTTCAAACTCACATCACTGGTTCAGCCAGAAGCTGCTGACATGTTGAACACCACAGTGTTTACACTGCCTGCAAACATTTACCTACAGCTGTCTTGTACAAAAATGAACAATTTTATACATATGAATCACATCTCAGTCCCTCTTCATAAGTATCATTTTGATACTTCAATATCTGTGAGCTCTTCCACAAACAGAGAGGGAAAGAGACAGAGGTTCAACGACCTCCGGATGGAATGATCCATCAAAGGATAGACGTTGCCGTAGAGGAGGGATCTATCATCAAATGGGCACATGCAATGCGGAAACAATCCCCAGGCATTGCCAAACAGAGGTCGGAAAGAACAAATAAGGCTTTCAGTGCATGTTCTGTTGGTGACCTTTGGACACCGAGAAGGAGAAAGGAGACGTGCAACTTTATAAAAATTACATTTTCTGGAAAGAAACTTTCTGCTGTAAAGAAATGAGGGAATGTGAACCCATATGGAAACGTTTCACAAATGGGATGTTCTTAATAGCTCGATTGTTTCTCCTAAAGAGAAAATTGATGCTTTCGATATAGTTCCCTGCTTCCTTTTTTTTTTTCTTTTTTAAAGTAAATTACTAGTTTCAAATATTTATATAACCTTTAAAAATTTGTATCTTAGCTATCTGTACACTATTTACAATCATTTTATACTTTTATTCTCGTAACCATGTAAAGCCTGATTCCCCCCAAATTTAATAGTTTTATTGAATTAGAATAAACTAAACTAAACTAACCTAAAATGTTTTTTTTTTTTTTTTTTGAGTATAATATTTGATACATCCGGGTTTTATTGTCGCATATAGTATTATATAAAACAATATTAAAATTGTAATTCAGGAACACACACACACACACAAACACACACACTTTGAATTTAAACTAACTATAAAAGATCAACATAGTAACCAAAGTTCTGTAAACCGACTGGACTCTGCTCTGCCATTCTAAAAACGATCAACAGCATCTCTTGCAAAGCAGGCATACTCTATACATATTAACGGCGGAAATTTCCCTCCTGCCGAATATCATCCATTCATACTTCCATTAATGCATCGCCTCTGCCTGTGGAGCGTATCATCAAAACCTGCCACGGAATGAGATGACATCACCGCATCCGCACCACAACACCACAAACTCCAGCTAAGATTAGGAAGGTCAGAAAATCTATCCACAAACACACCCATGCACACAAATAAATGCATTGATGGAGAAAAGCCAAGCCGTCGACTCCAGCATGCAAAGCTATGCATGTTAGAAGCTCCCCGTTACAGCAAAAAGAGAGGGGCACAAGCTATTGTCAGAACAAAACTGCAGAAGCCTTCGCTCTCTTCAAATATTGGACCAATTTTGAGGCTCCGCTCTGCAATCTAGAGCAGCATCACCTCCTTTCATTATCGTCTTTTGTTCTTAATGTATTGCAAAGCCTGAAGAGCGAAATGCAGGTGTTTGATATGACAATTAGAGTGAAGGCAGAGGAACGGCTCCAGTTTTGCTCTGTTTTCGTTTGTTGTTCTTGTTTTCACCTAAGTAAAGGCGGAGAAGACGGAGAAGATGTGGGAGGCGAAAGTAGCTTGGAGAAATGTGAGTTTGTTGCAAAGTGCCTGTGATCAATACTAAAGAGGCAACAAAACTGTGATGTTATTTTGGGGAGAAAATGACAGAGTGCTTTATTCTATATCTCAGCATCTGTCTGTGCGCGAGTGAATATTGTGGCTGCTGGCAACGTAGCCTGATGTGTGATGTGACTGTGAGAAATTAAAGAAAAGGAAATGACAGCAATTTGTTCTTCTTCACTGTCAGGTCGTGCCGTAGATAGGAGGCCAACCTCCGTAAATGCGGCAGTGCAAGAAAACCGAATGTGCAGGCTTCAACATGCCTGTATTTTGGAACTAAAGCCACATGTCAAATGTTTGAATGTCATTTGTCTCAGATAATAAACTAACGAATCATATAGTAGATTTTTTAAATATAATTTAAATAGAACTATATATATATATATATATACATATGTGTATGTATATGTATAAAAAAAAAAAAATGTATTTTTAATTATATATATAATATGTAAATATATGCGTTTGTGTTTATTTATACATTTTACATTTTCCCCTCATTTTAAAGTTTTAAAAGTTTTAAAGTTTATTGTATTGACAGCTCTGGTTGTCATAATAAAACATAAATAAATATACTTAATTAAGAATAATATATATATATATAATATGCATTAATTAACTGTAAGCTCATTATAAATAATATAATAAATAAATAAAAAGGATGAAAACAATGTATATATATATATATATATATACATAAATTATATGAAGTATACATTGACGAGCTGTACGATAACAAATAAAATAAAAAATAAAAATAACAAAAACAATATATATTGATTGTTTTAGATCCACTTAAATATAAATGAAAATATTTTTTCTGAATAAAAAAAAAATAAAAAACTAACAAACTAAAAAGAACAAAACATAAAAGTTTGTTTGTTTATTTATTTATTCTTTAGCGTTTCATTTCATCAACAAGTTTAAAAACCCTTGGCTTAAGCTTGTAAAATAAAGAATTCTTATTGTACTTTTCTTTTTACTGTTTAGTTTCTACACAACTCACATTTCTTGAGCTACAATCGCCTGGGCCCAGATAAAAGCTTTCCCAGCACCAACACAAATGCTTGATAACTCAGATAAGTATCCATAACTTACCCGTCACATTGACCTCTACCAGTCCAGAGCGTGTGCCAATGCTATTGGTGGCGTCACAAACGTACGTCCCTCCAAACTCATAGGTCACAGGGCCTTTGAAGAACAGGGTGTTGTTCTTGATTTCAATATTGTTGGGAAGCGACCCATTCAACCTGAGAAAAACAGACAGATAATATGTGTTAGGTGACCCGCATGGAAACAGAGTTGGCTGGGAGACAACACCAACTCACATTGGCATAAGAATGGGATGGTAGGGTACTATCAGTAGATCAACTGTTACTTTGAGAACAGATTTAGTCTTCTTTTTTAAAGCAAACATTCCAAGCATACTTCAAGAACTGCGCATCTCAAACCGGCAGACGTGAAGGGTGGTACTACAAAACGACTGAACGGGTCCTTACAGGCCTGAATGTAGCCCCAGGGAAGAAAGAGTAATTTGAAATGGTGAAAACAAAGAAAGAAAAAATAAAAAACGTCACATGTGAAAAAAAAAAAAAAAAAAGCGTTGTTGTGGTGCCACTCTATCCATTCTGGTCTGTTGCACCTGACGCTGTCAAGAAAAATATGGAGTCTGACTTACAATGTGGCTACACTTAGACTTTAAACGTAGTGCCCTAATTCTGGACTTTTCAACTGCCCCACGGGTCTAGACGTGCCCCGTTCTTCTTTTAAAGCTCGACAGAGGTCACAATGTCTGGCAGATGTTTTCTCTGCCTCTTATCAGAGATCAGTATAACAATGCCTCCCCAGGCACAAGACACCGTCAGATCATCTTGTTCCCACTTAACAAGTTCCTTCCATCTCAGTGACACCCAGTGTCTTTCAGGGTCTAGTTGACCGATGGTGTCCTAAATAAGTACCTTTCAAACTTTCTAACAGTAGTGTTCTCAAAACAAGTGATATGAAACATTCAGTCAGCTAGGACAATAAGGCATGCAAGCAATGAAATGGACCATTTATTGAGGTCAACATAAGGGTGAGAGTAGGAGAAATGCAAAAACATTCCAGAAATTAGGTCTAGTTGCTGTCAGAGAAGAACAGACCACAAATAAACATTGCCTACTATTAAGATGAACTATAAAAAAAGCACATTTCTGATCCTATTTGGGTGAGCCTCATCTGAAGTGCTTCACATCGTATACAACTATGACTGCACTTTAACTGAAATCTATATTTACCTCCTGCAGACCTCGGGTCTAATTAAATATAAATGTCACTGCCATTTGATACTGTATGTAGTAAATAATCTTCGAATAATCTTCGTCATATTCGAAATATTGAATATGCAGTCATTTCAAACAATAGTTTTGAGAGTATGGTTGAGATAGATTGAGTCAGATGCTGAATATACTGCAAAAGCACGCTCTGACAATGACAATGGTGTTGAAATCTGCTCAAATTGATCCCTTTTAATTTTCAGAAAGTAACAAAATGTGCTTTATTTTATCATTCTGTAATTTTTCTTAAAATAGCAAAAGAGTTTTTGCAATTGCAGCAGTTAGAGATCTATTTGTGCTTGAAATATAATTCCGGTTTGCTAAAGACCCGAAGATGTAATAACGATTGGGAAAACATTCATGCGTTTAAGGATAAATGTGGCATAAACAACGATATTGCCAAATTTATTATATTCAGACATGCCAAATTTGACCAAACTGTATATTCAGATTTCTAAACTTGATTGTTGTGATATGATGTACAAAGAACCAGCACCTGTATGTTTTTGTGTTAATATTTCTATGTTAATATTTCTATTTCTACATAAAATGAAATCATTAAATATATGAGCGACCCTGGGTAATAATCCTAAAATTGAACTTCTGATTCTTAAAGTTAACACAGTATGAGGTTATGTTAATTATCTATACTTGGTGGATGAATCATTAGTTGCGATTATTAGTATTAACACATTTATTGATATGCTGTTGTCAGTGTTTCAAAAAAGCAACTTAGCCACTTAACCACAACATTGATTTTACCATGGTTAAATGGTGGCAATGGCAATTACTACTAAAAGTTAAAGTACACAATGTATAACTCTCACTAACACACGACACTAAAACTATCCTCAGAAAATCATCCAGTTTTTCAAATGTTTTTGTCTTTAAGTGGAAGTCATCTGTTTTCTAAACTGTTGTTGTAATATTCATAACCTAGTTGAGGACAAGGACTGTGAGATAGATTTCAGCCCAAAAACGCAGAAGGTATAATGTGTTTGCCTAAATGCTGACTGCTGCAAAGCAATCTGATAAGACCCAGCAGACGGAAGACGGGAGGAGAGATAGATAAGGAAATATGTCACAATGAGCTGTCTGAAGATAAACTCTGAGTGTAAGTGTTTATGACTGTTCTGCTAGCTTTATGATATATTTATGGTAAGAATCTCTCGGGCATGTTTTGATAGCTGGGAAATTAACGCAAATCTGAAACTGAAAGTGAGCGGAGGTGTGTGAGAGAGAACGTGTGCGAGTAGTCTCATCATCTTTCAAAGTGAAATCTGAAATAGAAGTTATATTTCGCATAGTCACGCTTAGCCAGACTTTTGAGCATCGGCATAAAGTCTGGCCCAAGAATCAGCCAAGAATCACCCACTTAGGAAAAAGTGCGAAGCGATCAGTCACAGTTCACAGTTTCATTATAGGAAAGTTCATTATAAATAGTTGCAGAATAGTTGCAAAAAGTCAGCCAGATTAGAGCTTCCGTGTTTTTGTGCAATATGCATCAAGCAGTTACTGGACAGACTGGGGCTGCTTTAAAGTTAAAACAAAATGGAAATGACTAAATTTGCTTGTTGCAAAGATTCAATGAACTATTGTAACATATTTTAGAATCAAATTGAATATTCCATTGAGGATATTTAAATCAATTTGATTTGAAGTTGAGTCTACTCACCTCCTTTGTCATCTTTAGGAGACCGACTGTTGGAGGGGAGTGGTTAAGAATGTTCTCCCCAACCACAGTTTTTCTTTTTTTCCCCCCTGTGAACTTTCACTTGCACACTAATTGATGACTAATTGTTCACCACAAGACAAGGAATGCGTGCAATTTATTTCAGCTTTCTTGCACCTTCTTAAATAACTTTCTTATAACCTTAGCATTTGTAGGTTGACTGAAAACGTTAACACTGTGGTACTTTTAAAACATTGCGTTGTTTGTTCCGACCATCCAACCAGGCTGACATGGCAACAGCAGCTCAACCAATAGAATGAGTTTGAGAGAGACTTTGCATTTTATCGACCAGTAGCAGATCATGAAAGTGCTTTTGAAAACTTTTCTTTTTTTATTCCATTTGGTATAGGTGCAGAAATTACTCACTTCAGCACAGACTCTGTATTCTTCCCAAGGCAATTCTCAGTGCTTTCTTTCAGCAGTGCATTGGTATAATATTTATCCATAATGTAAACTATACCACGTAACAGACTTCTGCACATTTGTAATTGAACTGCAGCTAGTGCTCGTGTGTGTGCATCCGTAGTTGCTCTGGATTGAAATGTTCTGCAACACTGCGGTGATGACCTCCAGTGTAGCGCCCAGGGGACCCTTCAGAACACATTTGGTGTCCGCTCTCCACTGCTGCTGTGGCCGTCCCCTCTTATCTGTCATGCCGGCGCCCTTGTCTCTCCCCATCAATGTCTTCTCCTCCGCCTCGCTCTCTGATCACACCATTCTTACCTTATTCTCCCATTGTTTATCCTCTCGTTTTTTAAGCAACTCCCACTGTTTGAATGAGCTAAATATTCTTGCTATTTTTAGGGGTGCTCGCATCTTTCTTTTTTCTGCTTTTCAAAGTGAGTCACCGGTGCATGATTGTGTTCACTATACATTGTTATTTTTGTAACAGTTTTGATCCTATTCATCCATCATTGATACATCCACTATAGTTGATACTTAAACAGCTAAGCCAAAGCCACCATAAGTAATTCGAAAACGTCACTTTGCAACTATTATTGTACTGAAAACGTATCATATTGCTGTATACATTATAGTTCTCAGATGTAGAGTATTATGTGAGAGATATACTGAGCGAGTCTGATTAGCTGAATCCGATACAGCATTCATTCTTCAGATCATCCACAATAAAACATTAAACAAATGTCTGAATGTTTGCCAAAGAAAGCGATATCTTTGTCTTAATATCTTTTAAAGTTGTTGGTGATTTCTGATCACAGTGCTGCTCATTGCTTTTGTTGGCTGCATCTTATGAAGTATTGTTAAAAATAACCCCTTAATTTGCAACGCTCTTTCAATATAAAAGTATTTTCTGCTTACTCACTCATAAAAACTCTCTTTTCACCATATAATAGTGTACTAATATACTAATAATAGTACTATTATTTATACAAAATAGTATTTATTGTATAATAATATTCAACATACAACAACAACACCCATTGTTGTTCTCAGTCTCTTGTACCTCATCTTTTCCTTTCTCAATCCCCATTTTCCTCATTTCATCCCTTCCCTTTTCTTCTCTTTGATATTTACTTTCAGTCTCAGCATACCAATTACTAATAAAAAATGCCTCAAGAAGACCTGAGCGCCATCCACGAGTCCCTCTTCACAGAGTTGGCTGCTGTATATGTGTCCTTTGATACCCTGAATAGCCCAGAATGCTCAGCGCTTTCCCCCGCTCTCTGTCTCTCTCTCTTGTCCTTTCTCATTAAAACCCACCCCGGTCCACAGAGGCAGTGCACCCTGGGCATTGCCAGCTATTAATCCACCACAGCTGAAGTCCGTTGACATGTTTTCCTTTCCCAGCTTTCGCTGCCTAATTACTGAACAAATTGCCACATTTATCTCTCCGGTTTTTGCTGCATAATTCCTTCATTTTTTACGGTAGCACACAACCTGCTCGTCCACTGTGTCCAATGTTGTTGGTGATGTTCGGTACTGTTCGCATTTACATGCACATGCGTTCATGGGAATTTACTGGGTGATGTATGACGGGATATTTCGCCGTGATAATTGGCATATAAGTGTGGCACACATGGCAATGCCGTGGCACTGAATTATAATAATGCACAAGGGAGTTCAAGCAGAAGGTTACACGGGTCACCTTACAGACTGGACCTGACCCAGGGGCGCAGGAACAATCTGGAACAACACATTAGAAACCTTATCAGCTTGTCTCATGAATATTAATTAAGCGATGCAACAAGTGATAGGCTGATAGGTCAGGCCAATTAATTGCCTTCAGCTTGCTGTGGCCACTGGCCAAATAGTATAAACTCTAAAACATCTTTTTATGTATTTATTATTAATTAATAGTTTTTAATTATTCTACACAATATTTCTAAATAATAATAATAATAATAATAATAATAATAATAATAATAATAATAACAACAAGACTAGTAGTAGGTTTTTGTTAACATAATACTGTATGCGTGTGAACTATGTATATTTTTTAGGTATTTACACACATACATTTATAAAAAATTGTTTTATATATTAAATATATTTATTTAAATTATATAAATATAAATATAGACATGTAAATCTGTGTAAATATTTTCAACATGTATATGTGTGTGCATTTATATATAAATACATACTCACAAAACACACACATATATTATGCAAACTAATACTTTTATTTAGGATGCGATTAATAGTGATTAATCATTTGACAGCACTAAGTATAATATAATATGTTTATGTAGGGGTATATAATAATTAACACTAGTTCAAATGATTAATGAGTAATGTTTTCATGCCCTGACCTCACATAATCTCTGGCATTGTTCTTAGACAGGTTTATAAAACAGACTTGGGACTGTCTTGTCAACATATTCATTTGGTAGGCAAAGCAATGATGTCATTTTTTTGCCAAGATAATTTGCATCTAAACCTGTATCACCAGTAACTCGACAACAATAGCCCTCACAAGACTCATACTGACAAAACAAGCTCACTGTATATCTCTTTCACCTTTCTTTCAAAACGGTATATTGGTAAGGTAAACATTCGGAAGTACACAAAGCATAGCTTATTTTCTCACGTTTGATCTTGTTTGAAGAGTTATCAATGGCTCCGCGAGTTCTGAATAGCGCCATTGTAAACGGCTTTACTTATCTTGATTGAGTGCTAACCACCAGTGAATGAAGAAGTAGTTTACGGAAGGAAATTATTCTCTTATCAGTCATGACACATCTATGCTGTCATGTAGTGTTACAGTAAACTGAATATTTAAAAAAGTAATCTTCAAACATCAGGCATCTTTTATATGTATAATGATGCCGATATACACAACCAGTCGAATGTTTGAACACACTGAGCCTCGTGATTTTAAAAACCTTTCGATCTAAAGGCTTATGAGCAAATGCTCGACGTTAGCAGGCTTTTCTTTTTGTTTTGTTTTTAGATAAAATATAAATAATGCATTTCTTTAAAAAATTAAAAAAATATATATATATATATATACTTCAATGAAATCAAGCAAGTGTTCAGCATATATGTGAGAATAAAAAAAAATTATAAAAAAAAAAAAAATATATATATATACTGTATATATGTATGCACTTGTTTGTTTATTTATTTATTTATACTTTTGTGCTCAAAAATGAAAAGGTAATGCTTTGGAAGTTAATAATTAAAAAAATTATATATATATAGAGAGTTTGCAAACATAGCAAAAAAATAAAAAAATAAATAAAACAAATGATATTCTATTTATTTTGTTACTTGAAAACAAATCACTTTCTCTTAATGCATTTTACTCAAACACATTACTTATTCCTCTTATTATATTGATAAGCTGAGGGAACAGAGTGATTATTTGTAATATGGATTAGTAGGTCAGGCAAGAAAAACTCACAGTTTCCACTGGTAGACGGTGACGGCTGGGTTGGCATCTGCATTGCATGTCAGCTTTACGTCTTGACGATTCAGGTACCAGTTCCCATCGAATCCCTCAATTTTTACCTCTGGCTCATCTATATAAAAGTAAAAAAAAAAAAAAAATGAAAAAGTCAGGAAGGGGGCTCAAATAGCTTTTCTGGGTCACATGACTTGACGATGGGTGCTTGTCATGATACTGATTAATGGTCTGGGCTTGTAGCTAAAAGGTCAAGAGTTTATTTCTAAAGCGATTGGGAGGAGAGCCAACAAGTGAAGGGTTACTGAGACTACAACCACCAATGTGCCCTTTAGCTACCCACTTAGCCGCAAGCTGCTCCAGGGCAACTATTCCAGAAATTGGCCTAATTGGATAAGAACCTCAGCTAAATGCCAAATTTCAATTCATTACAGCACAATTTTTTCTATTAATGACGGTATTAAAATGCACTGCATACTTGACGGTACCGGTCAGTAATTTCTATGTCTCTTCAGATTTATTCTTAATTGCTTTCATGAGCATGTATAAGGCTGGGCAAATTCAATTTGGAAATGTTATACCAAAGGGTAACTCGATTAACAAAACACTCAAAGTAAATCAAGAATCAGGACGAATGATTCTCTGTGAACTTACGGTTGCTCTAAACACGGCCTTTCACACTAACAACCGCACTGCAAGAACAATGTACTCTATAGCGAAGTGTGGGAGAATGGGTGGATTTCTTCTATCAGCGTGCTGTATGGAGGCTGCAATACAGCTCTAAATTGCCCTAAACAATAGTTGATAACAACAGCGGCTGAGACAGGCCAGTGACACATCTCTTCCTGCTCTGAACCTCCTCCGCAGAAATTGCGTAACAGTAAAGCATAAATGCTAACATCTTATTACTGAGCACAAATACATTTGTATGTATTATTCAGACATTCTTTGACATTCCAGTGGGGTTTTATATAAATATGTCAGTAATGAGACAAGTCAGATGGTTGTTACATCAGCTCAATCATTAAATCCGAATTTTGAAAAAATACTGGATAACATAAACTCAATTTAATCTATAATATGTGATGTATATCATACAGATTACACAAATCTTTGGAATAATCTTTTTTTTTTTTTTTTACCCATACTGCATTTAGGTAGTTGACAAATAGAAATTTGACTTTGTCCTATGGTGTGACTTTTTTTTTAATCGGACCCATTGATAAGATCAGCCCATTTAAATGTGCATATAAAAATTATAAAATAAATAATAATTTTTAAAAAGTGAATAAATAAATAATAAAAATCAATGATGATAATATATAAAATAATAAAATATATATAAAAAAAAATAACATAAAAAAGGCTAAGCTGAGCTCTACAATGTGACACTCCAGTAGTGATTCAAATAAACTGATTTGGTGCTCAATTCTTAATGATGGTTCTTATTAGTACCTATCGATGTTAAAAACAGTTTTTGAATATTTTGTGGAAACCATGTTTTACAGGATTATTTATGTATAAGAATTCTAATAATATGATTTTAATGAATAGAATGTTTAATGAACAGTCTAAACATACATATTATAAAATATTTTCTACCTTTACGAATGCCCTTCCGCCTATTTAATACATCCTTGATAATTAAAAGTTATGATTTCTGCTTTCAACAATAATGATTATAAAATGGTTTCTTGAGCAGCAAAATAAACTACATAGTAAATCCTAGCTAGAAATTGTAAAGTATTTTATAGAAATCATGCTAGTAACATGAGTTCAAAAAGTTTGAAAAGTATAAGTTTGACTTTAGTTAGAAATGGTAAGATTACTAAATCAGATTATAGATAGACAGCTGATTGGTAAGTTAGTAGTAGCTTTATTGTGGTTAGCATGATTAGCAAGTTACTAGCTTGTTTCTAGCATGATAGGCATGTCACTAGCATGTTTCTCCCATTATTAGCAAGTTACTAGCATGTTTAGCAAGTTACTACCATGCTGCTAGGATGTTTATAGCAGAATTGACAAGTTAATAGCACGATTAGCATGTTACTAGCATGTTGCTTAATGTTTCTAGCATTATTAGAATGTAACTAGCATGATTGACAAGTTAGTAGCATGCTGCTAGTAGCATGCTGCTTTTAACATGATTAGCAAGTTACTAGCCTGTTGCTAGCATGATTAGCAAGTTACTATCATGTTATTAGCATGACTAGCAAGTAAATAGCATGTTGCTAGCATGTTTCTACCATTATTAGCATGTAACTAGCATGATTAGCACGTTACTAGCATTTTGCTCAAATAAATGCAGTCTTAAATACACTGATAAAAATGGAATTATCTCAAACTTTTGACTGGTAGTAGGCTATATTTTATACATATCTTTCAGTAACATAAATGTTTGTGTTCCTGCATAAGTCTGAAAGATACAAAGAAAAACATTTTTCTTACACTGAACGTTGAGTATGACGCTGTCTGTGAAGCGTTCTGCTCGGTAGGTGACGATGCAGGTGAGCTTCTGACGGTGAGTCTCGCGGCTGGGCAATACCAGATAGTTACTGCGTACGGTCACAGTGCCATTCGGATTACGCGTTTCCTGAAACGTGGCTTCGCCCTTCAGAGTGGTGTCCCATTTAATGACGCTGGGAGGCTTGCCGTTAGCCGACATGCAGGTGGCCACAGGCATCTTGCGTTTTGGCGTCCTTGCCACGATGGTGGGTGAAGTCAAGGTCATCTTGGTCACTGGACGTGCTGGAAGAAAATAGCAAACAATTAAAAACAAGAAAAGGAATAATGTAGTACTGTGTGAACAGAGGTGCCCTTGAGAAGTTGCGAAGTAAAAACCAGTGCCTCTAACACTAATCTCGCCCGTTTTTTCCCCATCAGCATAAATCAAGCAGTTTACTAATTTCTTATTCCCCCTACCCCGTGTTCAAAGCGAAAGCATCAGTCAAGCACTCATACAGATGTAGAAACCACTCGCTTCTCGAGGTGCCCAAAGTCATCCAATCTCGATCCTTTATGGGCTGCCAATTAGCAATTAACAGGCCCGCATCAAAAGGGAAGACGTGTGTTTATGCGAGTGCGTGTCAAAGAGCGCTGATAGCAGGGCCGAGGTTTGTGGCGAGGGTTGATATGACATGAAGAGGCTCTTTGAAAGCACTGAGCTGGTTATCTCCATTCAGGTTGCTCACTCTTACTGCAGTGCCAGCGTTCTCAGAGGATGCGTGTGAACGTGATATACAAAATGGGCTTGGGAGTTAACAAGCCACATTAGTTAAGAAAAAAAAAAAAAAAAAAAACCCTCTGTACTTGAGCCAAGCAGCTCCCTTTGCTGGCTTAATGGAAAACATATCAACACTTCATTTCTAATTAGATCTGCAATCAGTGGGAGCATAACCCACCTCTCTAACGAGATACTCCTCTCTTGCACTCCAACACAGACACACACACATACATCATGGTGCCTTTCCTAACCTGTGCAGCTTACAGCTCTGCTCTTCACAAAATCATGTATGAGGTAGGAAAGCTTTTATTGATGTCTGTTTAGGACACTTATTAAAGTTCATCCCACAACAGAGACTTACAGTACGAACCTTAACTTTGTGCAAGGCATATTTATTTTTCATTTTAGGCAGAATGTCAGAGATTGTGTTTTTTGCACAATGAAAGTGGGTCATGATTTAAACAGCCAAGCTCAAAAAGGCAACATAGCCTATAAACTATTTTAACTTTTAACACATCCTTCTTAGTTGAAACAGTCTCGTTATAGTTAAACTTATCTGACACAGTCTTGTTATAATTATTATAACTAATACTGGAACTATACCAGTTTTAATTTTAATTTAGTATAACCTGATGTACCAAAATAACTAAAAATGTAATAACATCAAAAAAAAACTAAATGGCTAAAACTATAACAAAATTTGTAATGAATACAGCTATACAGTTAATTCATTTAATATATATTTTAATTGCATGGTCTTATTGGAGCTATAGTGTATAACTATACTATTTAACTTCAGATTTACTTATTTATTTATTTTTGTCAAGGAAATAAGAAAATAATACAAAGTTGGTTTCATTTGATAAAATTATAGCTTATCTTCACCTGTGTGCATCGCTTTTGAAAAAAAAAAAAAAAAAAAGTATATATATATTATATCTGTAGGTCGAGGATGAGATGCAGCTCTTTCTGCTGAGGTGAGCACTGATCAATACATTTCAAAGGTAGAGAAGGTTTTAACCAAGCACATTACAGACCCCGAGCGGTCAAGGGCAAAGATGATTTCTCTGAAGGGCTTACAGGGTTATGAATAAAATATTGCTGAAACAATATCCATTTACACCTTACTATCTGTTAACCATGACAACCAACCTTTCATCAAAAATATCTCACCATGTCAGTGCTAAGAGTGCAGAGAATATTTGAGGAAACGACACCTACTTCTGTGTTGTATATACAGTACGTGGTGTTATATGTGCGCATAGAACCTGCTGCTGAGTGCAAATCAATCTTTTCGCACTGAATGCACATTTTCATATAAGTCATTCACAAAATAATTATAGTGAATTCTGTCACTTTTCATATAAATTCCCTTCTTCAATTCTTGCATTAAAAAAACTAGTTTCTGCATAAATCATGAACACAAAATTATTCACGCACAAACTGCAGCATTTTAAAAGCAGTGCTTATGCATAACTTTGTAAACTCTGTACAACATTATTTATATATATATACATATATATATATATATCAGAAATTGTAGCATTTAATGTGAATAACTATATGATTAGCTATTCTTACATAAATTTTAGCATGAAATATAAATATTTTTGAACAAATTTGATCTGCTTGTTATTCATGAATGAGGTCCATTGTCACATTAATGTGACATAAATTCATGTTTCGTGAATGGCCCTATTGATGCTCTGTTTGTGAATGCGCTCTTTTCACAGGAGAACAGCACTACATATGTAACATGGTGGTCTTACCGAAGACGGTGAGGTT
This sequence comes from Enteromius thamalakanensis, assembly GCA_032357475.1. NCBI lineage: Eukaryota > Metazoa > Chordata > Actinopteri > Cypriniformes > Cyprinidae > Enteromius > Enteromius thamalakanensis. The sequence goes on along the minus strand of JAUCMT010000039.1, from coordinate 8,846,980 downwards.
GACCATATTCTCCCTGTTGCCTGCTGGGAAGGTGGTGTATTCGCAGATGTAGGCTGCCTCATCAGACAGCCGTAGGTTGCTGAAAACAATGGTGGTATCCTCAAGAGAAGAAGGGGTCCGCTGACGCACAGCAGGGTGCTTGAAGCTCACGCGGTCTTTAAAAGGGGGCAGCACTGATACTCCCAAGGCTGGGTTAGCTGTGGCGACGTTTTGCTTGGTGCCATTTATCAGCTTTTGCCAGGTGACCTGAGAGATCTTCACTGGTGGCTTGCCGTTGATGAAGACACATCGCAGCTCGACCGTATCTCCCACAAATCCGGACTTACTGGGGTCTGTTTGCACCGACTGCCCGTTCCCAGCTGCAGAAAAACAAGAAGAGGAACGTTACAAACCAATCAACCGATCCGTGCTGAGGAGGATTGTTAATGAATGAACTTTATCAATGCTTTGGGAAAAGATTTCCTAAAAACAACCCCAAAATTTTAATTCCGCAATTCCTCATGTTGTTTCCAACGAATTTGGAACACTAATTAATAGATTTTTGATTTAATCCAAGAGCTTTCTGACTCATACACAGCAACAAAACCCACATGTTTAAGGCCCAAAAACAATGTCTTTACTACGATTTTGAGCCTGGAAACATTTCAGTTGGATTGCTGTCTATGCGGGATCAGAAAGCACTTAGATTTCATCAAAAATATCTTAATTTGTGCTCCAAAAATGAAAGTTTTTTTTGAAAAACATGAGGGTGAAACATGCATTTTCATTTTTGGGAGAAGTATCCCTTTATTACCAATTTTATTTTAAGTTGTGCTATTCTTACACATAACTAAGCTTAAAACAAACCGTATAACTCTACGTAGTTCATTAATATCACCTAATACTATGTATTTACACTATAACAGCATTGCCTAAAAAATAGAAATAAGAATATATATAATCATATGTAGGGCTGCATGATTACGACAAAAAAAAAATCATAATTGTCAATTATTTAATTGAAATTGTAATTTTTATTTATTATTATAGTTTAATTTTGCCATTTATACGCTAATACCATTGTTTGAAGCAGCAATAAGCAGACATAAGCTGAAAACATTTAAACTAAAAAATGTTTATAACTATTTTGTAGTACTAAGCATCAACTGTCAACTATTCATTGGATTGGTTTCTTCTTTAAAAAACAAAACAAAACAGTGTTATAGTGCTAACCTAAAACTTTGATTAAATCAATGGAAAACTCCTTAAGATGGCCTGTAGCAAGAAAAAATTATAATATAATATAAAACTATTATTATTAAAAAATAAAATAATAATTATTGCCTTTTTGAATGATTACGTAATTGTGGCACCGATAAATAAGTGTAATTTGATTAATTGTGCTGCCCAAAGCTTAAGCTATCTGTCCATGTGTATTTTTGGTATTTGTTTCGAATATAAAAACTGACAACCTTAACTGAAGTTACAACTCTGGCTTTCACGCTACAATCGAGTGCGTCAAAACAGCTAGCATGCCAATTCAACAAGAGTACTTCAAACGCCAAACAGAACTAATTACAAGTATGGCAGCGGTGTTTACAGGCAGCATTAGGTCTTCAAGAGTGCCGGATGTAGACTTTCCCTGCATGTGTAATGATGGTAGATCCCCCCCTGACTCTGATCCTGACTGCCAACCCTCCCACACCACTCCATCCTAATTATTTCTCATTGGTAAACATCTCGGTGACAGCCTCAAGCACCTATTAATGGAAACAATGTGGGATCCAGTCTGAGTGTGCCCACAATGATGGCACTTGAATTAAGCTACAATAAACCAGGCAGGCAATTAGTAGTAAACGGATGGGTTTTCTATTTTTTTCCCCTGTCACGGCTTGCAGGAGTTCGAAGGTATCCGTCACGTAGAAGATGCTTCCATTGCCCCTAGTTAAAACAATAGTGGTTTTGTCTCTCAAGATAACCCTGAAATACGGCATGCCCCAAAGTCAAATGCGTCTTGTTTTGGCGGGTCCTTGGCCTTTTGTCTCCCTGCTGACCTTCTTTTACCCCCTCCAGCTGAGAATGATGTGTCAACACTTGAACCCCTCCTTCTCGCCCCTTCCTTTTCTTTGAAGTCTCGCTTTCTTGCACGTGCTATTACTCATACTTTTGTTCAACTGCCCCCTTTACCTCACCCCCTGCTTTTCAATCATATTTTCTTTGTCTTCACTTCCTTAACACCTGACCAGACAACCGGATCTTCTTTCATTTCTGCTCTGCTTATGCTTCCTCAGAAGGGCTATGCATCCACGAGCTGTTTCAGTTCCTGTTTAGCTCTACAGAGGCCATTCATAACAGAAGCTTTCCTGACCTGTGAATAACGTGTCCCTGGAGGGGCCGTGAGTTCTGTTGTCTTTAACAAACCTGTCGTAAGAGACCCCGAGTAGATATATTTCTCCTCACCGTCAGGTACTGTGTTGTCCTGATGGCCTCGCTTCCTGCACAAACATATACTAAACCACATACCTTCACCTCCCTCATTCCCCCTCTCTCTCTCGCTTATTTATGACTGGCAAAAGAGGTAATTACCTCCTAGAGAGAGACCTTAGCAAAGAGGAAGTAACTCTAAACTACCGTGCTTAATCATGCCACTCATAAAAGTTGGAAATACTGGAGGGGAAAACAAAACAGAGGGAAACTGTGGGTCATTTGAACAAATTAGTGCCATTTAGATCCCTCATATAAATGTGTATAAAACTTTGCAATAATGATGACATCATCATCCCTTTAGGAAGTGAACTTTCAGGAAGAATAAACTTTAGCTTACATTTCATTCATTCGTCATCTAAAAATGTCAACCAAATATCAAGTGTTTGTGTAGTAAACAAAAGATGTAGAAATGTCAGTAATACATTTTCTGTATTTTAGCTTCAGCATTTTGACTATCTGTCAGATTAAACTTTCTGAATGCATAAATATGTTCTTAAAATTATTATTGAAAGTGTTTTAGGTTGATTTAGGTTGAGATTTGTTCACACGATTTCACACAATCGCACCTTTTGAAAATGAGACAATACTGGACAATTTCTACGAATTTAAGGGGAATTTCTGATCAGGGATCAGTTTCGTACTGTAAATATTCATAACTAGTTTTAAGAAAAGTTGTAAAACTGGTTTGAGAGCAGGCCTGTGGGTAACATCGGTCATAATAGTTCAACAAGTATTGGCAAGTGTTTCATAGCTTAGTTCAAGACATACTGGCCTTTGAAAGATAATCTGGGAAAAGTTAAACTTGAGACAACATCGGTAGTCTAAGGCTAAAATGGATTTCATGACCAGCGGGGCTGAAACTGGAAACACATTTAGAGAGAAAGAGAGAGAAGCAAGCAAAACAATGAACACAGAAATTTTTCTTTTGTGTGTGTGTTTACAAGTTGGGAAAACAGTTCAAGGTCACCACTGCAAACATTTGAAAGCAATGCACTTAAGATTTCAGAGAACGAATGGTGCTGACCTTGAATAGAAAACTTTTATAGCTAGGAAGTATCCTCTTTATCATGCAGTGTAACACAGTGTGCACTTTTGTTTTAAATCTGTTCCCTATGAATTCAGCTCCTGCAAATATATTTAACTACATATTTTTGCTTTCTTCATCATGCAAAAGTTGGCATCGCAACGGTGTTATTGGTGGTTACTTACTGGTTCAAGGCATTAATGACCCCCTAAGTATGAGAATCAGTTGTGGTGCTATCCTTAGCAAAACATCACTTAATTCAGAGGGAACCAGCCGGTGATGTGTCAGTTTTTTAACCGATGCACACCAAACCCTTCATTTCTCATTTACCCAGGCATGTACGGATGAGATATTTCTGACCAGAGTGTATAGACCCATCAGCAGGCACTGTGAAACGACAGATTGATTGACTAATCGAGTTTGACAGAAAGACTGCTGGCAACCTCTGCACAGCTACCTTGGGGAACACCTGTGTCCTTGTACCCTTCGGTTTGACCCTGTTACCCGCTTGAATTTGCTACCGTGACGGGGTTGAAACATAGGAAATGCCTTGTGAAGTACCAATAAGATTTACAGCTTGACAACATCAGTTAGAAAAAACATCCAGGGGAAAGCGCCTAAAATATAGGCCTAGCTTACTTCAGCTGCATGGAGATGTTGTTAGTGGGGGAATAGCAGAAGCAGCAGGGAGACTATATTTCACAAACTCCCTCCACTGAGTCATCCACTTAGACCGCCACAAATAAAAATCAATCTTCGCTTTTGAGGGAGTTGTGAGAGAGGGGTAATTATACGGCTCCAGAACCCAAATCCTCACACTAAGGAACCCAAAGCCTTTGGGCCCCCTGACCCCATTTCCACCTCCTCTTCCTCCACCTCAGAGCTGAAGGGGTCTTCCAAAGAAAGTAGGATATAGAGAGTAATTATAGCCTTCACAGTGGGAGTCGAACAATGGAGGGCAATTGGAGAGAAAATTAGAGAATATAAACACATCTGTACACAATACAATACGTTAAGTTGCTACGAAACGGAAGCAAGAACAAACAGCCCACAAGAGAACGTTGTTGCTGGCACAATGGTGCCCTCCAAAACACAACAAAAAAAGCTGAGTAAGATGATCACTTGCAGACATCTGAGTAACGATGAAAGTGAACTAACACACCACAGAACAAATCCCGAGGTCTTAAAGTATCATCTAAAGGATTTGATAAACACACCCAGACAACATGGACTTCTTTTTCCAAGTGTCTTATCTCAACTTATAACATTAGTAATTGCAATAGTAATTGCGTAGAGAAGACCGTAAGGCATATATGAACAAGTCAGAAGTGGCTAAAGCCTTTCACAATCCCCATTGTTCAAGGTGTGTTAAACAATCTAATTTAGTCACATTGTATCCACCCATCATGTCTCAAAATGAGCATAAAACCAGCCCAACATATGAGTGATTAGTCCCTTAGCTTCTAGTAATCTGGCACGACTGTGAACATGTAGGTGGATGTCAAGGATGAATGTGGTTTTCCTACTGGAGGGTCTACTCTGAGGCCAACTTTGTTTTGCTAGCCTGACCACTGAGCAGAGACCTCCGGAAGAATGAAATACAGCCTTGAGAAAATCCATAAAGTCTTAACCATACCTCAGATGAAATATTCTCAGAACCTACAGGTGTCAGTGGTGAGCAAATATCAGCTGAACCTGCACAAAGAAGTAGTTTGAAGTATATTATGAGTTTTACATTACCCCTAGGTAATGTGTTGGTCAAACCCTGTTGACCAAAGCAGCATTTGCTAGTTAGGTACAGTATGTTATGAAGCTAGGGTGCTAGTTTGAGCTGGTTTAAGATGGTGATGTGCTTGTCATACGCTGTTCTGACCTGCAAAAGACTAGCTTAAACCAGCTTAAAAACACACCAAACTAGTACGGCAGATGGGTTGAAAAAGTCCAAATAGTTACATAATCCCTATTTTATTGTATACACGGTAACTGCTGTTGTTTCCAGGCATTTGTTTCACATCAAAATCCTTCCTATTCTCTCACACACGTGGACCATGCGGCCAGGGTGGGGGTGTGACGACTAGATCGTCTCCTGTAAGACATAGCATCAGCACGGAGGCACGCTCCAAACAGAGCTACCATTCTCCAGGACGGCAGCCTGACCGGATCCGCAGCTCTCTCCGGGCACGAGGCACAACACTGGACCTGCTTCAGGCCTCCCAGAGGAAAAAAAAATGATGGCATTCGCCCCATCTCATTAAGAAAACCGCAGAAAGTCTTGTTTAGAGAGTCTACAAAATACGCCCCATTGTGTGTGGGTAATCTAATAGCAATCCAGGTCCTTCAGTTAGGGAAAAAAAAGAAGAGCTCAGCTTCGGTGAGGACACTAATATGTTTATGTGCTAGAGAGTGATGATACGGTGCCTGCCAGCACATCCCGCTCACGCTGTGGGCGCATTACAACGCTGTATCAAGTTAGCAGCTAAAAACAGAGAAGAGATGGCGACAGTGGAGTTCAAAAGTAACTCTAAAATCAATGAGGAGAATGTAATGCACGTACGACTAGTGTGTCATTCTGGTGTGTTTGTTTGTGAGCGTTTCTGTAGACGTGCTAGGATGTCGAGCGCTGCCTCTACCTCTAAACATGGCTATTTGATTCCTGTTTTACCAGCTTCCCTCATCTACTGTGTCAGCCTTAGCTAATATTTACCTTCAACAGAAACCTGCTGCAACATATGGTCAGCACTCCGGCTTTCACATGCCCCTTTCTGCATTAAAGCTTAAACTTTTTTCCCTTAAATATCCCTTTTCCTGATAGACCATCTACCATCTGCTTGATTGAGGTGGTGTGTTTACCTGAACCAACCAGCTATGCAGGAAGTCATAAAGGTTGTGCATATTGTGTTTGTCAAACAGTTTGGTACATATCATCAACATGCCCTAAGGGTACCGTTCCCAACAGCTCAAGGCTGATTAACAGATAGTTTGAAGAGGAATTATGCTGTTTTTGAAAAATGGATGGGAAATATTCCAACACGCAGAAACAGGGTTATTATAGTAAACTAAAACAGAAACTAATGTTACTTAATAATGGAATTACGTTACTGACAAACCACACACACAAACAAAAACAGTAACATGACAAAAATTTTTAACTAAAATTAAAATTAAAACAACAACTGAATGAATGAATAAATAAATAAACCAACCTGGTTCTTAATAATAGTAACATAAAATGTTAAATATTATAAAAAATGTACAATAGTAAACTGCTGTAAATATAGAATATACTATCCATAAAAAAAAAAAAATATATATATATATATATATATATACATATATACACTTTTATGACGATTATGATTACAATATGATTGCAACATTTAAAATGAAAAACAATAGTTTAAAGGTTTTAAAATTGTAGTTTTAAAATTTTAGGCGGCAAAAATATAACATATAGCATGAAAAATCTTTAGTATTTTGAGCTAAAATAAGATAACATTTTTGTCAAATTTTAGTGTTGATGTACCATATGTTTGTGTTTTTTGTTTTTTTTTAAGCGTAGGCTTGGCAAACTGCTTTTGCCCTTTCCTCATTCAAGCAGATAGAAGCTGTTCTTGCAAAACTTGAAAATAACCAGCCGAGGGCATTATCAATATGGCCGCCAAGTTGAACGACTTGCTTAAAAGGACATTGCCCTCATCTAAAGAAGGCACTGATTATACAACCATATGTTGCTATCTTCCATATTTGGCTGTGGAGCCAACCCCACATGGCACAAGTCCAATGCGATGTAGGAAGGAGTGTACAGGCCCACGCTGCTTTCCCCCCTGAGAGTGGTTTGAAGGCGTTGTGAAAATGTCAAGGGGATGCATCAGCATACCTGTGTTCTGCTCTCTTTCTTCTTCATCACTCTTTTTTACAGACTGATTCATCTTTCACAGCTCGGTCTGCCAGCTCTTCCACTATATTTTTATATCCACAATCCAACAGCAGGATAGATGATGTAATACACACGCATTCAGGCTTTGAATCTCTTATTTGGCAGGCATATTGCACTCTTTATAAAGGTCAATGGATGAAGCACAAACTTTAAATCTTTGTTGCATCATGCAATTTCTGAGGTGGGGGTCTAGCACAACAAGTACATTGTATATTCACTATAGACATTGATCTATACTACTATACTACTAAAAAAGGCTGGATTAATTTGATAAAAATTGCAATACATAATATATAATATATGCTGATGCCTAATATGTTTTTTATGCCTAATGTGTTTTTTATAGACTTACAAGTAGTAGTCACTAGTCATAAAATTATGAAAATGTACATCTCAAGAATAAATCACATTTTCAAATGAAATGAATATAAAACAAGTATTATATTTGTAATACTATTATACACAACATTGGTGTTTTTTAATGTAGGTTGGAAATAAATGCAGTTTTAATGGACATAAAAAGACGACTTTCTTTATGGAATCGCAGTGATTCCAAATTTTTTACCTTTACTGCAAATAAAACACATCAAATCTAGTTTTATCTTGCAACAAGTTCAAAACAGGTCAATGATAACTACAATGTGTAAACAGACCGATACGAGACTTGGAGACAGGCCCAGCTCCACGGGGGCCAGGGTGGGCCTGGCCCACCATATCAGAAGCTTGACCCACCCTGGCCCCACACTACTTAACAGCATGGGGGGCAGACAATTGAGAAAAATGTTCTCGATATAATCCCATTTCCTGCATTGACATGGAATATTTTTTTTTTTTAATGTTATGTTGACATGGACTATAGTGATAGAAAAATGTAACATTTAAGTAATGTATGACTTATTTCCCACCGTTAAACATTTGTTTTATTTCAAACTAACTACTGTACCTGAAAATGCATAAACAACCAGCATTACTTAATAAACAAATTGAAAGACTACTGCTTGTCCCAGCTCCACCTCATCTTTACTCTAATACTAAACAACTATTGAGTCTAAGATTAAACTAACTTGTTCGTGATCTGATCACACAGAGTTACCCCTCAATTTCTTCATTTGTTGTTACTTTTATTAATAAATGTATTTATTTTGTTCAGAAGATAAAAGCTGTCAAGTTCTCGGTCCATGCAAATCACTTCTATTTTTGCTTTTATAAAATTGTTATTTATTTATATATATATTTATAAACCCAGCCCACCTGGAATATCACTTGGCCCACCCAGCATCTCCTATTTGGAGCTGGGCCTGCTAGTAGACATCCTTTCTCTGTCCCTCTCGAAACATGAACAAGGACACTGTCATAGTTTCGGTTGGCCCGAGGAAAACAAACAAACACAATATTTGTCTGTACTTGCCCTAACAGCTGATGACATCATCCTGATACAAGATACCAGGCCACATGTCAAAGTCAGAGGAAACGGCGGGCTGTTAGGGTCAACAAAACTTACATAGTTAATGATTACAAAGGCCAATGAAATGACGGCACAGAAACTGCCCTACTTGTTTGCCAAAGAGAGACAGAAACTAGGCATCAGAGATAAGGTAAAAAAAGGCTCAGCTGGCACTATTACATAAACGCGTGCATAAATGCATAAGGGGATTTTACACAGAACAGTATTCAGCCAAATTATTGATGTCCCCATTCAGTTAAATAACGTTTTGTGTGCTACACAGGAAAGAGTGACAGGTTCCTTTACTATGTGTCTTTATGAAGTGTTTGGAGTATGTATATATTTGCGAGCGGCTCTTCCTGCATGTGTGGACTTGAATGTGTTTAATATACGGTGCGTGCGTAAGGATAGGTTTGTGTATAAAAGGACAACGGTGAGCCAGCTTCTTACAACCTAAACATCTATAAATGACTTTAACAAACTGAAATGTTTTTAATGAATCATGGTGTCCTGTGGATATCGACACAAAAGTGACCAGCGTATCTCAGCGGGTGATTTACAAGATGCGTAACCAAACAATATGACCACTGCAAGCCTACGACTCACGGCAAATGCGAAGCAGTTTAGAAATAATGAACAAAATATAATTAATCTTTTATCACACAGATTGCCAGATAAATACACCCACAAGCGTTAAATGATTAGAGTTGGCAATTTTTCAATAATGCAGTGATATCCTCCGGCATAAAATCAATAACAGCTGTTGGATGTCTTCATGTGAAAAATATCTAATCAATAAATAATGTGGCCATGGCCATTACTGGTGGGCCATAAGTAATGGATTACACCTGAGACAGCCTTTGTCTTCGGGTTGCTGTTGGTGGGAGGTGTAAAGGGGCTTGGTGTCAAATTATGTGAATGTGAGGACTTCAGAACTTCAGAACAGATTATCACATTAAAATCAACCTTCAAGGGATAATTCCCCCAAATATATATATATATATATATATATGTGTGTATTTTTTTATTTATTCATTTTTTTTCTCCCTAAGGTCATCTAAAATGTATATGAGTTTGTTTCTACATCTTAGAAATGTAGCATTACATCACTTGCTTACCAATGAAAACATTGCAGTGAATGGGTGCCGTCAGAATGAGAGTCCAAACAGCTGATATAAACATCATACTAGTTCACAAGTAATAAATAAGACTTTAATCTATCAATTACCATCTTTTGCAATAAAAAAGCTCCACCAAAACAATTGGTTGGGAACTGTTTTTGATTGTAAAGGGTGTTTGATATGTGCATATTTCTCTCCTAAATCAGACACGGCAGCTTTTTATCACAGGACAGAGAAGTATTATAAATAGACGGCTTTATCTGGAAGCAAAGAAATTAAGTTTCAAATGATCGATTTGTTTATTAAAAGCAAGATATTTACTGATGAACTGGAGTGTAATGTGTTTAGCCAGCTGACTGGAGTCTAATTCTGACTGCGCGCTTTCACTGCAGAGGATCCGTTGATGAGCAAATATATTCCAAATATAAACAAAGTCACCTATTTATTAGATGGCCTGAGGGTGAGTAAATCTTTTAGCAAATTTTCATTTTGGGGTGAACCATATCTTCAACAGAACAAATTTGAACTGTGACCAAGGTGGGTAATTAAATATTAACATACAAAGAGGCATCCCTCTATTTATTCTAGCATAAAATAGTAATAATTGCTGTACTTCACCAAATATGCTCAACATGAGTCACATCACAGAGTAAAGCGTCATGCAACAGCGTGCAATGCAACACAAGCCCACATACTCAATAAAAAAATCATTGTCTGGTGCAACTCCATGTCTGTATTTTGAGCGACGGCTGGGATGTGTTTTGTGTCTGGTACTGAACCGATGGCCCCAGCGCACCTTGGGCCACACTGTATACTCAGCACATCTCATAGAAAAAGTATTTCAAGTCCGGCCGAAAGTGGCACTGGGGAATATGCTGAAGACAGCCAAGCATGACAAATCCTCTCCCTGTCCATCATCATCAATGGGGAAAATTTCTGTCTGGAAAAGTTCAAATCCAAAGTGTTTACAAGGAAAATCGGATTGGAGGTAAGTATAATGATTAAATGGATTACATGGATGAACGATTGAAATGCTATGCATGAACGAGCATGACGCAATTTCAGGTCAAGTATGTTTGCAAAAATAACCTGAAAAGAATTATTCAAAACATCCTTATTTATCTGCATTTATTAATCAGTGGTAGTAATGTAGCACATACTGGTAATACTATTACCGTACACTTTGTGGACTAATCACAGTTTACATTGTGTTTTATATTGTCTCAGAAGTAGCATTAGCGTTGGGCACTTTTCTTTAAGGCTTTATGATTTAACCTGTGATTAGTTTTCCAAACTCCCAAGGCTCCTGTAACTAACAGTAGCACAACCCCCTGATGGGAGGGCTAATACAAAAACAAAAAAGAGAACAGATAATCAATATTTGATGCGAGGTGCTGCTGAAATCCTCAAGCCCCCTCCTGCGTATCTTTGATGAAAGTGTTTTATGAAGATTTCTTAGAGGGAAGTCATGTGGAGAGATTCATCCATTTTTAACGATTTGTAGAAAAATATGAAATGTCCATCTGACATCAAAGAGCATGCTTTATTATCAGAGTTTAAACAGGCCAGTATTGTGGAGACAGGACAGCTGGGCCGGTGGGCAGCTTTGGTCTCTCCCCCTCATTCGACAGAGCAGATTGATCCATTAACATGTCCGGTTGGGATTTCACACTCCCACTGGAGGGGGTAGTGAGAGAGTCTGGACCACTCACAATTAACACATCCATTTAGTATGCGACTGGCCAGTGTCATCATCTGTTATCTGGTGCTAGATGAGATCACAGAGATTTATAACCAAAGGAACATTTGGAATATTATAACTATGAGGAAAATACAACTTTTTAAAAGCAATAAGGGCAAAATGATCGCAGTTTAATTTTGCATTTACAATATTCTTGATTTTAAATGAGGTTTAGGGCGCTTGACTCATTACATAAGGGTTTAGCACTTTTTCTCAGTCAACACAACATAGTTAATGCTAGCAAAGTTGTTGCAATCATTATCGCTTTTGCAAACACTCACAATTCGCATGGACATTTGGCCTGATGCTAATATTAAACTCAAAAGAGAACTCAGCAAGTTTTACCTCATTAAAAAAGTGTGTCCTCTAAATAAATAAACGCAAATTTTGTAATAAAATGTTTAATACCATGTTTTCCTTCATTAAATGAATGGTCATATTTGAAGTGTATTATTTGTTTTGTTTTGTTTTTTTTTAACAGGAGTGGGTCATTGCATGGGGTAACCGTGTTGAGATCATATGATCAAGTGATAATCATCTTTCCAATTATCGGACATTTTTTTTTGTAAAATAAACTAACAATGGCTAAATGCAAACAGAAAAATTCCCACTATGACATTGGTAAACAAAAATGTTTGTGGGATGCTGCCTCCGCACCACTAGGTGTCAGTAAGTCTGAAATGGCTTTCATACCGGCCAGTGCATCATTTGGTTTATAACCATCACATGGTTTATGTTCCTGAAAACTGTTGCTGCGTCAGAAATCGCTTACATCCCCTACTATATAGTACGCGAAAAACAGCATGCGAGGCGAGTAGTATGTCCGAATTCATAGCATTAGAAATTCAGTAGGCGAGAAGTACTAGGATGACCTACTACTTCCGGCCGAATTCTGTAGTAAGCATACCAGTAAAAAAAACAACGTTGTTTGTTGTGATTAAATTACACTTGTTTAACACACTCTAAACTCTGCAGGGCATCGGCACTCCAGGACTGACGTTGCCTACCTCTGATCGCTAGTATTCACATCAAAATTAAACGCTTTTGTTTTTAGATAATAAATATACACAGTACAAACAAACACATTATGCATATACATGTATATATTTAAGAAACTGTTATGTTTATATATTCAATGTTTGTATCTGTAAATATATACATGTAAATTTATATATTTAATAAATATACACACTACACACGCGCGCACACACACACAGACGGGCGATGGCATCGTCATCATAGGCGGCGGTTAAGAGAAGAGCAGGTAAGAGAAGATCAAGTGCAGGAATCGTGCGTAAGTCCTTGAATTGTGCGCGGATGACATATAAAGCGCGAGCGAGGGTTTGAAATGAGCTTGCGGGCTCCATTTCTTTGCATGCACATCGGTTTTCCTCTCGCGGAAATGATTAACCGCGCTCGCCAGCATCAGTGGTGCGCTCGCGCATAGATTTGCCGCCATTGATTAAGTGTGTTTTTCGAGAGCTGTTGCCCGCTGCTGCAGCGGGTTGGAAAATCACAATGCCGGCTCAGCATTGGAGATGTGTATCATCTATCGACCCAACCCTATTAAATATATAAAAGCCATTTTTATTTTGGGTGCAATTAATCGTTTGACAGCCCTACTGACAACATAATTTAAAAGTTTGCATTTTGGGGTGAATTTTTTTAAATAAATAATTGTTTAATAAATTATAATTTTATATTAAAACGCTACTTCTATAAAGTATTTTGTTCCTGTGTCCCTTTGCAGTTTTAAAGTCTGACTACCATTTCATATAAATAAACATTAATAATCATAAATAAAAATACATCATTATTAATTTACCAGTTTTGGGTGAATTCAGAATTTCTGATTTTCAGTACAATTTCAGTACATTTTATATTTAAAAGTTAATTTCAATAGAACATTATATAATACATAACACATAAAAAAAATATTTGTATTTTGTTCCTTTCAGTTAAAAAAATCTACTGGACAACCCTATATAAATAAACATAAATAATCAAATAAATAAAATTACAAAATTCAAATTTTGGGGTACATCTTTTTAGATGTAGCCTTTAGATGTTTACTAAAATGATTTTCATTCAAAAGTAAATTTCATTTTAGCAATTTTGTCTACATCTAATTTGTTGTCATTAAATTCTGTTAAATTATAAAAATTAATTAAAGCTGAATAATTGAACAAATACTTTAGTTAAATTCGTTCAATGTAACAATTCATTTTTATATATGTGCAAGTATATGCAAAAAAAAATAGAGCAATTTTGACTACATCTCATTTGTCATTAAATTCTGATATATTTAATTAAACTTATTTTAAAAGGAAACAACTTAAGAACATATTACATTTTGCAACTGTAATTCAATTCAATAACCAAATAGGTTTTCTTTTAAATATAATTATTTTTTATAAGTATATAATAAAGAGGATATTCTATACCTGACAGTAGCCTTACCCGATCAACTTTGATGATCTGAAATTTTTGTGTGATGTCTGCCGGATTAGATGGCAGTCTGGAACGTCCGGACACAAAGCGTAGGAACAGCACTCTCTCCTCATTGGTGAATTCCTCAAGGCTCTGCCACAGCCAGCCAATAAGCTGATGGCTGTCAGTAATGTCACGGTATCGTACCACCTTCTTCAACATCTCCACAGAGACCTCGGGCAAGCCACACACCAGCTGTTCCAGCTGTCGAGCCGTGAGCAGGGAAAGCAACGGGACTGGGATGATTGAGGACATGCCCTCCCTCACTGCTGCCACCTACATACACACAAAATACCACATTAGCATTATGTACCGTCACCATGCAAGATCAGTCCATACAATCTATTCATTTAACTGGAATGTATAGATATATTTTTTTTCATTCTAAAATGCCTGGAGGGGAGGCAGATACCTGTCTGTCCATTTCATGAAGTCTGTAGTGCAAGGCTCTCTCCACATAATCGTTCCTGTTGGAGAATGTCAGAGGGACGTTATGCCCACCAGGAATCACAGGAACCAACGTGCCATCAGCACTGTGAGCCACAAACGAGTCCAGCGGGATCATCTACAAACCAGAATAAAAGACAGTGAGAAAGTCGTGTCTGAATGGATGATCTCTGCTGGTCTCTCGGGCCTGTGTGCCTCACCACTGTGAAGTTTTCTTCATTGATCACGCTGTTGTCCAGGTGTAAGATGCCCTGAAGTGAGCGGTATGTGAGCAGGTCCACCTCCTCCAGGTCGCCGGCTCCCAGAGGAATACAGCACATCTGTTTCCACACCCATGGCGCCAGGTGCATATCCAAAGGCTTTTTGGTTCGAATGGCCACTGCCATTAAAATCCCCAAGAAGCGGAACTGCACCATGTGATCCTCCGAGGCAGCTGCTGGGTTCAGCAAGAACCTATACAGAGTTTAGTAGAAAAAAAACCCCAGTCTATTCAGAGGAAATCAAGTGCTGCAGGAATGACGTATTTATGTAGACCAAAACTAATGGGTTTTTGTTGAAGTAACCAGGGTGAAGCTACGTTTCCGGTTTTAGCCTACAAAAATATATCATCGCTACATGTTCTGGTTTAACATTTCATTATCTACAACGTACCTGTCAGTGTTGCTACCAACATCTGCAGAGCTGTTAGGAGTGTGAATGAGAAGCTCGACCACACCAGACTGTAACTCCTAGGAAATAAGAATAAGATTTTTTAATGCTTGAACACAAAAGCAAACCCCCCTTTTAAAAAAAATGGACGTACCTGACACATTTCAGTGATAGTGTCGTCAAACACGCCGCCGGCATCATCTGCCCCTTCTCCAACCAGCTTCACCTTCCATGCTCTTGAGGGCAGACGCAGCTCAGTGGGGTTTAGGTTCACCACTTGTTTGGCGATCTGGACAAAAATGGGCTTGCTAGAGCGCCCCCTGTGGATCGGAGGACAAGGTTAGGTACTTCAAGTAATTCAAAAACAAATGTGTGTCTACAACACTGTCTATCAGCTATTCATCTACATTTCCTGTATCCCTCTAATCTTGTCGTCCTCTAGGACCCCCATTATCAAGAATTTACTAGATTTTCACAATTTACTGTATTAATAGTAAGACTAAGAATCTTTTAAAATATTGTTTTAATCAGTTTAAGTTTCTACCTGATACTAGCCTGGCTTCCGCGACTATTAAGCTCATAGGAGATTAGTCTGGCCAAGCTACTTCACTACCCGCCATCTGGGAGGCAGGCTTAACCTGCGTCCATCAGATGTCTCTGTATACTACTGGACGAATCTATAACCAATCAGACCACTCATTCTGATGCGTAGCGGCGGAACCTGCAGCCACCGTAACCAATTGTAGCTAGCTTCATTAAAGCAGTAGGAAAATGTCTTTACTTTAATTACTTCTGCTCCGTTTTCAAAGGAAACCTGTCATGACAATTTCTCAAAACAGCTGCAACAGCAGAGTCGAACGGTTGTACACACCATGTTTGAAAGACGTAATGGTTCTCAGACGCAGAAATGCTGCGTCATTGTGTTACACCCGCCTCAGTCATGCCGGGGGGAGGGGAGCTCATTTCTTATTGGTTCCCACGTTTTTGGGAACGGAAATGCTCTAAAACGTATGTGAATGCAGCGTCACAGGAAGTATCTAAAAATCTATTTCTTGTACCTGGTGGAAATCCGTTTGACTGTAATCTGGGGGCCGTAGGTCTTTCCCTGGGTCATGGTTCTGCCGATAGTGCGAACGAGAGGAAGGGTGTTGACTTTCGGGGACAGGAGGCCTCTGAGTTGGCCCTGTACAATGGCAGCGGTACCTGAGCTGTAGCGAGAAGCATTCACCTGGAAACCAGCCAGACAGTGACACGGTCAGACAAAACTTCTGCTCTGATATCGACCGACACAGATCTATTAGCGTGGAGGTAAAAAACAGGAACCATAACAAGGAACACTTTCACACTAGACAAATCCAGCTGAGCTTAGAAAATGATGAAAGGTTCTTGGCAGTCAGACAGAGTACGGTTGTCTCAGTGAAACATCAGCAGCGAATGCTGTGATTCACATGAATGTATGTGTTTGTTTTATTATTGATTGTGTACCTGACTGCGGGGGTCGAGGTTCAGAAGCCTCCAGGACTTGTACATAAGATCAGAGAAGTGGTACAGCACTCGGAGACGGGTGTTTAGCACTTCAGGACTGCATTCTTTGAGGGCGTTGTACTGCGGAGGCACGGACTGAGGCAGACCCAGCTGTATCCCTGAACAACCTGCAAAACACACAGTCAGAGACATGAAATGCAAAAACAATTCTCAAATCCAACAGCTGAGATGATGCTAGAACAGACGTTCAGCATGAGGTCAGAGTCTGTGGACATGTGAACGTTTTTTCTGAGATATGCTAGGATTCAGTAGAAACATTTTGACATTAAAATTAACATTAAACATTAAAATGTTTTACTGACATTTGCTGAATTTAATGCATTCTTACTGAACATTAATTATATTAATTTCTTTAAAAAAATAATTAAACTTTTGGCCTGCTGGATGTGGATATTTAAAAAAAAACAATAAATAAAATATTTACTATACAGGTTAATTTAAATATTTTATGGATTTTCTGTAAAAAATATAATAATAAAAAATGTAATTAACATTTCAAAATTTTACATTAAAACTAAATTGCAAACATTTTAGTTTAGTAGTACCAGAAATAATTAACTTATTTAAACAGTGCTACTTGTGTGCTGCATATAAGTAAACATTATTAGCTGTTAACCATGTGGATGATTTAGAACAGTTTACTTCTAAAGTTCCAAGGCAGCTCACTGGGATTTGTTTGTACCTGAAGCTCTGGTTGACAGAGCTGGTGTGGTCCAGGCCGAGGTATGGCAGCGTCCAGCGGAGATCTGCCTGATGTTCTTGCCCTGTAGAGCAGTAACCAGAGTGGGCTCTTTGACAGGATTGGAATGGCCCAGACCTAGCTGCAATCCACAAAAAAAGGACATAAAAATACTAAATATTATTATACTAAATATTCCATTAATATTCACAGTTTCACAAAAAACATCATTTCTGACAGTACCTGAGCCTCACAGTTGCAGCCCCATGCATACACGTCTCCAGTGTTGGATAAAGCAAGGATGTGCTCGCAGCCTACAGCGATGTCCTCGATGAAGACGCCCTCCAGAGCAGGAATGATCTGAGGTCGGTTATGATTCTTCAGCATGGAGTCTGGCAGACCTATCAGCCGCTCTGGGAAAACATACACGCATATTAAGGACTTTTTCAACATCACAAAGGTCATTTGAAAAAGTGACAGTCAACTTAACAAGCAAAATGTTCTTCAAAGAGAAAAACTGGTTCAGGCTAGAATCAAAATTGAATAAAGGTAAATTATGCCACATTTACACACAAACACATTTATAGGATGATGATTTCTGGAGGGTCTACCTTGGCCGAATGTGTAGACGTGTCCATCTTTGGCCAGAACCACTGAGAAATGTGTTCCACATCCAACTTTTTTAATGCCTTTATTGCACAGAGGCTCCACTTTCTAACAACGAATAGAAACACAAGAAGCATACTGATTTTCAGAAGTTTGGGATAATACTTATTATTTTAAATAAATTATTGTTTTTATTGAGCAAGCATCAAACTGTTCAAAAGTGACCGTAAAGGCATTTATAATGTTACAAAGTTACAAATAAAGTTGTTCTTTTGAACTTTTAAATTCAAAGACAGTTTTGCCAATAATAAGAATGCATCTTGTACACCAAAACAGCATGATTCCTGAAGGATTCCTGATCCCAGCTTTTATCACAGAAATTAATTATATTTTAAAACATCTTAAAATAGAATTAAATTGACCAAAAATACAGAAAAAGTGTGAAATATTACAAATAATTGCAGCAGGGTTGGGGGCATTCATGAATTGAATTGAGAATGAATGGTAAATTCCTACTCACTTCCTGGAATGGAATTTGAATTGGAACAACATGCAGCTGACAGGAAAAGGAATTGGAATTGAATTGGAATTGCAGGTTGAATTCAATTCAGGAAGAATTCCACTGAATTCTGTTTATTTCTGAGCATTTATTTTTATTTACTTGCATTTGATCAACTCTATTTCTTACATTGCTTGATTTTTGTAAATCAACATAAAAAAGTTCAAATGTATTTCTTTAAATGCAATGACAAATAAATGCTTAGCAATAAACAGAATTCAGTGGAATTCTTACAGAATTGAATTCCATTTCCTGTAACTCCAATTCCAATGCCAATTCTGTTTTCTTTAATTGCTGTTGAATTCCAATTCCATTCCCTTCTTTTAATTGGAATTCTTGAGTTCATTCCTGAATTGACCCCAACCCTGAATTGCAGCCTTTGTTACCACGATATTCACCTTTCATAATAATCTTTGGTAAGAACAAATTGTACCAAATTCAAACTCTTTGAACAAAAATGCAACCTATTAATCTGTCAGACTGTACCTGTGGGTAGCATTTCACTGTACATGGTCCAATACCCAGTTTACCGTAATCACCATCTCCAAAAGCCCACACAGTCAGGCCGTCTGATGACAGGACCAAAGTATGATTGATACCACATGACACCTAAACACGGCAGAAAAGGTCATCTTCACTCATCACATGCTGGTCATTACAATGAAAGTCCTAACAATGAAGAAGCACCTGTCCAATGTGGTACCCATCCAGTGCTGTAACTCTCTCTGGGATCATCTTGTTGGAAGTTGACCTTTGACCCAAGCGTCCAGAATCTCCACTGCCGAAGGTGAAGAGTTTTCCATCTGATGTGATGACAGCTGAGTGTTTGAACCCACATGCCAACTGAAAGAGGGAAATGATGTTCAAACCAAATCTAAACATCTCACAATCAAAAAATCTTCTGAAATCTGAAACCTGATCATGTGATGGTTTTGGTGACAGTATTTTTTTTTTACCTGCACCACCTCCTCTCCCTGCAGAGCCTCGATCTGTTTGGGTCGCCTTTGCCTTTCACTGTTCCCGTGGCCGAGTTTCCCATAATCCCCATCACCCCAGCTGAACACCTCTCCGGTCTCAGTGAGAGCCAATGAGTGGCCATCAGACCCGTACGATGTCACCAGCTGAGTCACTACATAACCTGTTATAAAAAATAAAACAAAAAAGATGCATTTCATTAATTTGTATAGAATTCAGATAATAATATAATAGTAATAATATAGTAATCGTAATATAATAAAAATAATATTTTATAGGCAATAAATATTATTTATAATTCTTATATAGTTATTGTAAAAGTTATTATAAACATAGATTGAGAGGTTGTCACTATAATTATTATCCATAATCTTCATAATCTTATTTCCAATACATAACAATCAGTAACAAATCTTATTCCCAGCACAAAATATTAATAATAATAAAATTAATGATTTTTTTCACGTTCAAGTAAAATGATAACTGAATGATAATACTATTTTATAGGTAATTATGTTTATGTGTAAGCTTTATATAGTTAAAATTGATTAAGAGAATATTAAAAAGCTTAATAATATGATTATAATGATGTTAATGTGAATGGTGTTTGTTGATCAAGTTTATTTATGTTTGTTTTTCTAAGTTGTTATTATTGTATTAATAAATTATTTTAATAATTGACAGCCACAGTTTTTTCACTTAAAAAAAGATAAAATATTTATGTATTTATTAAATAAAACTTCTATAACACTCAGTAAGAGTTCATTTCCGCATCAATTTTCAACCTAACCTAACTAGTTTGCTGTGGTTTGCATTACCTTGTAAAGCTGAGATGATAGTCGGGGTGTAGAGGTCGTCTGAGTTACCCTGTCCGAGTCGCCCATAACTGCCCTCCCCTACAGCCAGAACCGTACCGTTAGCCTGAACCAGGAACGTGCAGTTCTGACCGCACACAACCTGAAAGAAACACAGCTTTTTAAACGAACATGCCAACTTTTGTGGTAGCCTTGCATGTGTTTTGTGTTCATAATCTACCTGTTGAGTCTGCGAGAGTGAAGGAGCGAGTGTGGGCACAGAAGCACTGGTTCCAGCATCCGCCAGCTGCCCGTGACGCCCATTACCCCACAAATACACCTCGCTTTTACCACCCTGCTGCCAGTCCTGTCACAACCACAAACATGACTTTATTACATAAAAAAAAAGATGTTTAAAGCACTGTTAAATACAGTAATAATCCCTTAATACGCATTAAAAAACATTATTCTTTTAATGCAATCTCAAGCTGTAAAAGTAAAACAGGCGTAGAGATATGCTTTAAATAATGAGGAAAGGAGTGTATGTAAAGCAGAGATAGTGTTTTTGTGTGGGGTCATTTATAAAAGCTGAATGAATAAAAACATGTGAAGAATGATAAAAATCTGCCTGAAGGAACAATGCTGAACACAGGGGCTATACTGACAGAGACGGATGAGGGAGATGAAGGAAGATCCGGACGTCTTAACACACACTTCCACGTAATCTGCTAAACCTCACACGAGTTCAGGAACATGCAGACTTACTTCAGGTCTGCTGGTCGCCCAGGACATGAGCTGCTCATCCATCATGAAGGTCCATTTACTGTTGTCCTGGGAGGAGATCAAAAGGCCCTTTGCATAAATCAAAGTAACCTTTAAGGGGCATATTGTTGAAAAGAGAGTAATTCTGGTGTCACTGAGATACTATTATAGCCTGGCTTCCGCGACTATAAAGCTCATAGGAGCTTAGTCTGGCCAAGCTATCTTACGTCTGTATACTACTGGACGAATCTACAACCAGTCAGACCACTCATTCTGATGACATGTGTAGCGGCGGAACCTGAAGCCACCGTAACCTTCATTAAAGCAGTAGGAAAATTTGTTTCTCATTGGTTCCCATTTTTTTGGGAACTGAAATGCTCTAAAACGGCAGCTTGGCTAGACTTTCTTTGCTCGCGAAAAGAATGTAGCGTCACAGGAAGTATGGGTGGGCCCAGGCTAATACTATTACTGTTTTTATTAATATTTTTTAAGTTTTACACGCTTTGTTTTGTATATTTTACATTATTCATCTATATGTTTTTATTAATTTTATTTTAGTTTGAGTTATTTTAGTACATAAACTGAAAAATGTTGCCTTAGCAACGATATAAAATATATATTTAAAATAACTATGTTTTTTTTTTATTATTATTATTGTTTTTTTAGTTTGAGTATACTGTAATACCCTGTAATGAATCATAATACGACATTTAATTCCAAAAATTACATAATAATCTGAAAAATTTATTATTTATTATGCATTTCTTATTTTCTTAAAAGCAAAGCAGCAAAAACAGCTCATTTAAATATTCCAAGTGTCAATACAAGAGTCAAAAAAGGTATTGAATAAGTTAAGTTGTTTTTGTGCAAAAAAACCTTACTAAAATTGTAAGTAAATTTTATCGTTCCTTCAAATATTTATCAAGGATCAGCTTATTTTCATCTTACCAATGGTTTGGTCAGCTCCGTGGACCCAGAATGATGGAACTCGGGTGCAATGAAGGATTCTGGGAAGGCTGTGCCACGAGCAAACGCCTCTGCGCTCTTCACTGTGGTTGAATAAGTGGAAAGCCAGTTCCACTCTGAGGGGCAGAAGGATCCAAGAGCCCCGTCCTGATCCGGCCCTGTCCCGCTATGGTGAGGTGGTCTGGGCTGACGGCACAGTAACTGATCCAAATAGAGACCCACGGCCAGAGCGGACAGACTCTGGAGAAAGGCACTGTGGGTCAACTGATCGCCCGCCATCACGTGACTCTGAGGAGCACACATGAAAAGATAGGATGTTATACGATATCTACAACAAACTGGGAAATACTTTTTCATAGAAATGATTGGGGAGCAATTAAGGTTTATGTTGTTTTAAAGAAGCTAAAAATACAGTAAAAATAGTGAAATATTATCACTGTTAATTTATTCTAAAATCGCATTTGATGAAGTAAAACGTGGTGGCGCTGAGGTGATGTTGACCCAGAAAGCTGCAGTTGATTTATTAGAGCAGAAGCTGCAGTGAACTGACTGACTCTGGTGTCTCCTCAGCAGACTGCAGATCGCAGGAGATCTCTGCTGTTTAACCGAGAACAATAATGAGCTGTTAATAGAGACTGTTAAGTGAAACTCTGCAGCAAAACGGAGCAAAGAAGAGTCAATATGCTAGAAGAACAAATTGAGGCACAGTGGAAAGTCATCAGATCAGAACTGAGGCAAATACATGCATTACGTGTCAGTTGTTGTAATGCACCGAATGCAGTTTCATCATTTCTATAGCATTCGAGAAGACTTCAAGAACTCTTTCAACATAAAGCACACTTACACAGCTTTTCCTGTTTTATAAGCATATTTTATGATCAGAACCTATCCATAAAGGTAATCCAAATGAATTTAAAAATGGACAAAAAAAATTTGTGTAGTTATAATAATTATTATACTTACTTATTATATTTATAATTATATTTCATTCATCAGCATCAAATGTAATATTCACAGCGAACTCGATTTCAAATTATAATATAAAATAAAAATATTAATTAAACAAATTACACATTAATTTAACATAATTTTTATTATATATATATATTTTTTTGTTTGTTTATTTATAT
This sequence comes from Enteromius thamalakanensis, assembly GCA_032357475.1. NCBI lineage: Eukaryota > Metazoa > Chordata > Actinopteri > Cypriniformes > Cyprinidae > Enteromius > Enteromius thamalakanensis. The sequence continues at coordinate 8,823,646 of JAUCMT010000039.1, read as the reverse complement.
ATTTAAATTTTATTTAACAAGACCAAAGTAAATAAAAAAACTATACCAACAATATTTATATAAAATCTTTCAAATAATATCGGATAGTAATAATATCTCCTACATTTTTTACATTTAGTATTTTGTAAAAAAATTACCTTATGTAATTACCTTAACAATAAATGTAGTGAATTTTGAGTTCTGATGAGAGACCAAGTACCTTCTCATAGCTGTACTGCTCCTGAAGCAATGTGGGAAGGCGCTCAAGAAACACGGCCATGCAAGGGGCACGATTCAATCCCAGAATGCCCTGACTGCGTAGAACAGAACGGCAGGAGGCCAGAACGTGATTCTGAGCGATCCAGTCTGGGGTACAGCGAATCAGCAAAACATCCTGAGATAGGAGAAACATAATTAATCATTACTTTTTTAAAACAAACATAAACTGAACAAAACACTTTTTCAGAAAGGGTTCGGTACCTTTGATCTTCCAGAACAAGCTGTCACCCCTATGTGTGGGATCCAGGTGGTACAAACCACAGAGCCCATCCCTGTAACCACAGTCTGCAGGACTGAACCATCCTACAAATAGGGGAGTTACAAATCAAAAACAGGAGCTTCGTAAAGCCAATTAAAGAAATACCTATAAGCAGTGTTTGACTCACCCTGAGAGACCAGATGTTGAGCACACCTCCGATTCCTCCAGACACCAGCACAAGTCCGCTGGGACAAAATGACAGGGTCTTTACCGCGGTAATGTGTCCACTCAGGCGGAACACACATTTAGCATTGCCCCGCTAAAACACAAAAACACACACACAGCTTCCTTAAACTGTACTGACAACTCCAAAAAAGACCTTTAGTGACAATTAATCTAACAGTAAGAAAGTGAATTAAAAGGTCAGTTTATACAGGCAATACATAATAAGGCTTAATTTACTCCAAGTAAATTATCCAACCTCCCCCCAAAAAAGACAGAAATAAATCAATCTGACCTTGATGGCACTGCTCTTGTCTTGGCTGGTAGATGAGGTGAGGAAATTGGGAACTGAGACATTAGCGCCCCCTTGAGGAAGAGTCCACACATACAGGAGGCCATTTTGACATCCACTGAAGAAATGAAAGAAAATCTTAACCTTTAGATGATAAACTGGACACCTGTGTATCCTTTAGTACCAATATAACCGATACATGTCTGCATATCCTAAAAATACTTCATGAAGTACTCTTTTAAATCTCTCCTCTGAGGTATCTTGTACCCATTCTTCACGTTAATGGTGTGAAAAAAATTTGTAGTTACATTATACACATTTTAGGACCACTTGATTTCATAATGTTAATGTTTCTTAACATTAGTCGTCCTTCAATTTGTCTATTTTCCTCCCTTTCTAAGACCTTTAGATTTAACTTCTGTTCTATATATAAATTAATGACATGGCTCTTATTATAAACAATTTACCTGTGCATTTGTTATTTTTAATATAATTTTAAATTCTATTGTTCAGATGTCACATTGCTTTTTTCTTTTTGATAATTCATTGCACTCTGATTTATGTCATAATGTTTAAGAAAACATCAGTTGTTGCCTGGGTTAATATTGCTGATTAAATAAAAAAGTTAATATAATAAATAAAATATAAATAATATAAAAACAAATCCCAATGCAACATTTCCTATTCTAAAATTACAAAAAAAAATAAATAAGTGTCTGCTAAATGACCAAACGTAAAATAAATGAAACTAAAATTCATAAAAACGATACAGACATATTTAAAGGCAACAAAAACTCCTAAAAAAAGACAAAAACAAACTAACAGCATATTTACTAAATCTTTAATTAAAATGCAAAAAATGAATAAAAATTTAAAAAAAAATTATTTATAGCT
>JAUCMT010000039.1:8781712-8801114 GCA_032357475.1 Enteromius thamalakanensis | reverse complement strand
TTTGTATTTCGTTTAGTACTGAGACGTAAATTTGCAGACGCTCCCTGAAGCAGCCGAGGCGAATATCAAACCTAAAACTAACTTTACAGCGCTCCGCTAACACCAACAGCAACTGAGTCTTTTTAGTGGACGCAGGGAGAGGACCGCAACGGGAAAGATCGTGCCATGAAAGCTCGGTGTTGCATAGTGTGCAGGTTACCGTAATCTTTAGACACGTTCAGGACGTTTTTTTCCCGCAGACGCTTCTGTAAGCTCCATTGCACGAGCGGCTGTGTATCTGTGTGTATTTGTGCATTTCGTGGCCGCGCCCAACTAATCGATAACGGCATTCATTGACAACTAATTTAATTATCGAAGATTATCCATATTATCGATTAGCTGTTGCAGCCCTAGACACATTAGCATTCATTATTTTAATACTTTGCTGAGAATGTTTTTTTCATGTGCAGAGGGGTTAATTTGTTTGTTTGTTTTAAAAACTCTCTACAAGAGACTTTTTAATTAAACTCTTTTTAAGATTCCTTCGATATGCTCTTCTTCAATTTCATATTTCAGCTGGAAAATAAGTGAACACTGGAGAGAAAACTGCACTAGGCCAGCCGTTTCACGAGGACATTAAAAAGCATAAAACCGGGTAAGCAGCACCTGTGAAGCTGAAGGCACGCATGTGGAAGACCACAAGTCCCAGAGCTAAAAGTGACAGTTTTATTGGAGCATTAAATTGTTTTGTTCTGGAAAATGAGAGCTGCAACCAGAAAAAAAAAAAAAACAAATTCAAAGTAAAGCAAAGTAAACAAGAGTCACGTGTTTAAATCCCATTGTTTCATTGCAGTCTGTGTTAATATTTTTTCCAGACATAATAACAGAGTCAAAAAAGGCACATAATGAAAAAGATGGTCTTATTTTTCCAAATCGAAGCCCTTCCAAGTTAGTAAAAAGACAACACAAGAGCAGCCATTTTGGTGCACTCTTTCATATAACCAAACCAAAAGCGAAGCCAAAAGAAACAAATAAAGACATGTGAACCGTGCACCCTTTCCGAGACCTTAGTCATTTCGAATGGTATTTGATGCAACGCTCTTTTTAAAGAGCAAACATTTAAAATCCTGACATTATCACTGCAGTGTTAATTATAACTAGCACGCCTGCCTTAATGTTTGATGAACACAGAAGATCCTTTGTTGCGTTTCTCCCTTTTTCATGTCCTAACCCTAACCACTGGCTTACTGTCATATCCAGCGGCATGAGTCAGCGTGTGCTAAAACAAAATGTCCACCCCCACTTCCTCTCTCCATATCCAGAGTGGAGGATGCTTGTGTTCAGTAGTTGGGAACGCTGTCAGGCCCTGTGAGTCTTCCAGCCCTGCTGCGTCACACTCACTTAACATCTGCGCCTCCCTTTCAGGCGGAATATCTCTCTTGAACGTGCCACAGCACACGCAGCTCCCAAACACGGATGAGATGCCGTAAGAAGACGTCCTATATGATAGATTGCACCATGCACGTGAGGCTGCGTTTGCGCACAAACGAAAACTCTGTGATTGATCGGATTCTATATATGTACCATCCATGCATGCAGAATGAAAACGCTGCATAGAGGGAATTCTGGGTAGAGCACTAAGACTACAAACGCTGTACTGCCAGAGGCTTGAGACTAAAAAAACGTAGCGTTGTGTGTAATCGTAGGTTCACATGTAAGCTACGTAGTCTAGTTATGTAATTAGTCATACGCAAACGCACCAGATAATCTTGATTATGCAAATTAAATCATGTAATGACATGTATAAATTAAGTGAGTGTACATGAACATTCATCATGACCGATATTAAGCAGAGCTCTTTACACAAGTTTCCCGTCTACTAATCCTAAACTTGCTTGCTGAAAGACATGACAAGACACATTGTTTCAGTGCAAACATTCTTATTCATTACCCACCCACAATATAGTTTATCCAGGCTGGTATTTTCATAATTGTCTTTATGTTCAGCATAAATTTGGTTCATTATAGAATGCACCTTATTCACAAAATCATTGCTTTTTGCATGATGCATTTCACTATTAGAATTCGCTATAAAACAAACATGCATTGTAGTTGAACATACATTTAGAACAATCAAATACCAGATGCAAAAAAAAAAAACCGACAAAAGAAAGTCCTTTAGGAAAGTTCTTGAAATATTCTTTAATATTTTCTTAAAGTGTGAAGAGATTATTTGCAAAAACAAATAACTATTTTTTTTTTAATTATTTATTATGTTATCATGTTTTTATTGCAGTAGATTGCTATATTTTTTATTATTTTTATTTTTTAGATATTGGTTAATCTTATCAAAAATGACCCATATAAACTATATAATAATTGGAATGCACAATTTTATTTTTTTTTGCAAATTAACTCTTTGTGTCCATTTCTTTAAGAATAAAAATATAGGATTTAACGTTGTTTGGAATATTTATGAGGTTGCCTTGTTGAATAGAATAAATTCAGTACTTCAACACTGCTAATATTTTTACATGAACAATTTATCCAGTTTTTTTTTTTTTTTGTACTAAAAGTAAGAAAATCTGGTATCCTAAAACCGCATGAAAATCATTTATTCTTAGCATAGTCTTTGCATCCCCTCTTGTGGAACTTCATGTGGAGCTTTAGCACCCATGAGGCACGTGTGAGGGACGTCGGAGAGTGACATGTCAGCCTCAAGTGTTCTAGGACGAATGACACCATACCATTTTGCACGAAACAGAGCCTGAAGCATACGCAGCTCAGCATCACTATCATCATCATCGTTGTCATCTTCAAAAACAACATCCTTCTCAAAAAGCCCCTTACATGCATGGCGATGGCTCTCAACACGCATTATAGACAGCGGGGTTCATCCGTGTGAGGTGGAAGATTACAGCAATAGATGGAAAAGTAATGAACTATGACTGCTATGCTCGGCTGAGCTGTCGGATTAGAGGTACGATGAGAATCATTTGCTGAATATTGCCGTAATGGCAGCACTGTGTAAAATGCATTTGGTTTTATATATATATATATATATATATATATATATATATAAAAAAGCAGAACTGTCACACAAAAGACTGATTGATTGATTTATTTATTTGTTTATAATGCATTTACTTATGCACATTTTGCAAATTCTATTTAGGCTGTCTTTACATGAACTAAAGGAAAAAAAGGAAGACACACTCTGACCTCAGGAACTCTCGATGGGGTTGGAGAAAAACTCAATGCATCTCAAGTGCAACTTTGTCCTTGGCAAAATACATCATGTAATATCTTATCACATATATGCCACCAAATACAGGCCATTCCTTTCCCTGATGCAGGAAGCAGTGCCGATGAAATGAAAACACTATCTCTAGAGATGCTGCATCATTTTAATCCGTTCCCGCTGACTCACGGCTTCACAAACAGAAGGAAAACTCAATTTGGAGAAGAGGAATCACATAAAAACCATATTCTGAGAGCTCTTCGAGGAGGTAGAATATGCGACAGGCTCGCATTTAATAACCCTGACCGCAAAAATGCTTTCGTACTGTGTTGCGAAGCACAAAAAACAATTCAGATTTAATACTGACAGAAATAAGTCAGGTTCTGAAAGCTCCTCTGTTTAGTTCACTTCCAGAAATGAATTGAGAGAAAGGTCCCTACGTGCCAAGTAGTCTTCTTCCACACCTGCCAGTGCTAAGAAAAGACCGTTAAGGGGAAAGGATGTGCTCACACTTTTGGCCCCCTCATTGCTGGCTTTTCCTTCAAGTCCTGATCAAGTCGAGTGACAGGGGCTGCTTCAGTTAATGCAACACTCAGGGGCTGTGAACCAACTGGAAATCCCACTGGAATGAAGGTGAAGCTGAGAACATGTAAGCACCGTATGGTCAAGACATTAAGGATGACTAGAACAACCTTTGACCAAATGTAGGGGGCTGTAGTCAAACGAAGGGGTCATCAATGGCTTATCTAAACATATGGAGGGCAGCTTGCAGTGGGGTGCAAAAACTATTAACCTTTGTGTTGACTTAGGAGCAATGTGCTTTTGTCATTAGTACTTCCCAGTGTGCTCTACTTGTCCTCTCTCGTTGTTTCTTGCCATATTGAAGCACATCGACCCTGTGTTCTACTCTTAGTGCGAGAAAAAAAAAAAAAAAACTGCGGGGGTGTGGGCATTGAAGTATAGTAATGAATTGTGACAGCTCCTTCCCAGGGATGAAAATATTAAATTCTTCCTTTTTTAATGCAGTCCCTCGCTCTCAATCTCGCCCTACGTCTTTTTTTTCCCCCCTTCCTCTCCCCCCATGGCTCAGAGCAATGATGAGGACATCTCCGTATAGGATATTCAAGCAAATCAATCAATTAGCTGTATGTGCTGAGTTGGGTCTGAGCGTGGCAGCTGGGGGGAGTGGCCTGAATCCGAGAAAGCGAGGGGTTGGGCGATGTGCAGCGAGCGTGCTTCTGGCGAGCACTTACTCGTGCGCACAATGGGGTCAACACGTGACCCCCTCCAGCACGCAGAGCATCCCTTCTGCGACGCTTGGGGGTTGGACACAGCACCATATGAGTTTGCTGTACGCCATTCAGTATTCAGACAAGCCGAGCTGCAACCAAGTAAAAAGTGCAGCCCGAGCGGCTAAATATACATCACGTGCTGTCATACTCCAGAGATCTGAACCGAAACAAAGCGAGGCAGGGTAAACCGGATCGACTGCAGTCGCAGAGGGCTCGTTCATTTGAAATATTCGAGCGTGGGTATGTGAACTTGTTAGAATTCAGTCCACCTGGTAGACGAATGCCCTCTGCGATGATTAGGGCAAAAAACGTCACAGATTTGTAGCTGCGAAATCACGCCGCATTTCATTACTACTAAACGGCTGGCAAGTGAAAAGAAAGAGCAGCAAGAGAGATCTTTCATCTTCACCTTCAGAGGAAGCATTTCCCTGTGTCCTATGCAACCTTTCACCCGTTTGCCGTTTAATCAGCGGCCCTCTTTCCCAGAAACCTTGAGTCAGTTGCATGTAATCAGCCTTTGCAAGTTGCCGTGGCACTGATAAACGGCCCGGGGACTCTCGCTGCACCATTTCCCCATAAATATAAACCGTAAATCCGCTTTTTCATGTCAGGTGTGGAAGACAAAATGGCAATTGCAGACACCGCTAATAAATACGTCTACTAAATAAAGCAGTCCGTAAAGAGATGGCAGACAGTTCTGGAAGCAAAGCATCTCAGCAGACAAGTGACCAGACACTTGGCAAAGCCAAACCAAAAGGGGACATTAAATAGCAAGATTACGTCGCAATGAGAAGATCGAAATGCGAAGATATAAGTCCAAAACGTGTGTTACAGCAGCATTACGGATTTAGACCAAAATGGCTCTGATTCCCCTTTTTCTTGTTTATGCATAGTTACGATTCTTAAATCCTGCATCTGAATAGGCTCTTCTCTAGTCATTATCTCCAATTTGCAAACACATGAAGAAATTAGAAGGTAACAAAAGCATTTGAGGCACTATCATACCCCAAACAGAGCTCACAATGCCTTTAATTCAAATATAAAGTAGCATTTAAAGACAGTTTATCTGTTTTCCTCGCAGCTGGGCAGGCTTTTCACTGTGGAAGGGAATTGCTATCTGTTGGAAAAAGCCGACTCTGGAAGAGGATGGTAAAACCCTCTTTGTAATGGTAGATAAACAGTGCATCTGGAATATACTGAGTGTGGCTTTTCTCGCTCTTTCTTTCCATTCAATTCTTTGTATGCAGCATCATATGATAAATTCAGCTAAACAAAGAAGTGGGCGGTGCATCTCACATGCATTATCATTATCATACATTGGTCATTTGAAATTATGATTAGGGTTTGCATCACAATATGTTTGGATGCAATCAACTACGGGTTAAAATGGATACAGCATATGGTTACATAAGTATTTTTTTCTTTTTAATAATGTGATAATTGTAGAATCAAGCTCACTACAGAATCCTAACCTCTTTTGTTTTTCTCCTGGAAAGTTCACTTTTTGATAATATCAGGTAATTTAAAAACCGAAATGCTTCCGTATGTCAGCACCCATTCCTGATGAATACAAATGCTGTAACAGACACTCACAAAGACAGATTGCATGTGTTGTACAACATTGACGTTGTACTGAATGCAAACCCAATAAGGCTCTTCATTTAGGTGAAATAAAAGCCCCAAGGGACAGTTTAAATTGTATGATATGTGGTGTAGTTGCAGCCTTGCTACGCCTCATGATTTGTAACACCCCTAGTGCTTCCTTTCGTTCGCACCTTTGCATATGCAAAGAACAGCAACACGCTAAAGGCAGCGAATAATGCTGCCTTATTCTACTGTACTTATCTAGTTCTCAGTTTACATAGACACTTACACATGCTCAAGTCACAGTGTGGGTGATGAGCTGTCATTTATCAGGAAATCTGACAAACACGATGTTTTTGTCAAGAAAACACACTATCATAAAGCGCTGACCATGTATCCCGACTCTACCGTTGATATCTGATTAATCTATATGGTAAGTGTGGGCTCTCAGGACTGGTGTAGGGATTCTTGAATGATGGATTTTCCAGCCTGGATGCGTGAAAAGCAGTTGTGGATGTCAAGACTCCCCTGACACACATTCAGTGCTGATCAATCTCCCATTCCACCGCCCCGGGCCTGCCCCCGCCCATCAGCATCAATCCAGCACAAGTAAATACAGTGAGTGGCTTAATGCATCTCCATCCTGTTCCCATAGGACCTCCCAAGCCAAAGAAAGAGAGAGAGGCGGTTCTCATGCATAACAAGAACTAAAAGATTTCACAGAGGACAGGTAGGGTTGCTTTTTTATTGGGACATCCACAGGTTGGCCATATTATATGAGTGAACACAGCCATGGGGGTCAGTGATATATACATATTGGCCACAGTGTTTACTTGAAGTAAGAAAAAAATATACAAAATCCTAAAACTAAAGATGAACTGTTTATTTCTTAGAGGATGGATTTTATGGCATGTTTTATTTTTATTTTATCATTTTAAGATCTACTTCATGACTTTTGATTTTACATTTTGAGCCACCTTTACAAACCTAAGAATTGATTTGATTGAATGTGATTTAAGTGAGGAGACACATAGGATTACTGTAGTATTTTGCTCAGGAGAAACATTTATCTAATTTAGGAAACAGTTGTGATATTAAAGTTCCTTCATCTGTGATTTGTCTTTCTTATGGGCATAGTCTCCAATATTAACTCAAGTACTTTTCATCAGATTCTTATGAAATCAAATGATCTGTGCTAAGATATAGTTTAATAACTCTATAATTTTACTGTATATCAGCATGACCGGTTTTGGTAGTTTTATTTCTACCAGGGAATTTCAATAGAATCCTCTGAAACTAAATTGATCCTTAAATGAACACTTTAACGAAAACGACACGAAGAGTCTTGTGCGATGACAAAGTAAACATTGAGCAATAAAAGTTTCCTCCGAGGTTTTCCTCTTGTGCGGTTAAAAAGAATGTATTAAACAAATCACAGCTCGAGTACACCCACACTTACTCACTCACTCATCTAGTAGCACAGACACACACAAAAACCGTATCAAATCAAAATCACACAACCGCAGAGTCAGCAAATACTCCAGAGTATCACATAAATTACAGCAACGTTTCAACATGGCCCCAAATCAACACGCAATCAAGACCTGGGCAATGGGCCGGTGGTTGCAATTCTCTCAATCTCTGCTTCATCTCTGAAAGCATAGCCGGCTCAGCGAAAACCTTCCTGAAACGTGTACAACAAGAAGTTTCATTCCAGTGAGTTTTAAAAGTCCAAACAAACATGTGCACACACATACACTTTTTTTTTTAAATGACAAAGACAAAAAGGACAAGCTTAAAACGGTGGCAGTGTTAATTACAGCCCATGCTAAGAGTGGTGAAACCTCCTTGAAAGGGCGCTCACTTCCCTTTCTGCTGTGTCCAAACACTGGCTTGATTAATCTCAGAGAGAGAGAGAACTTTAATCCTGATCCCTGCCCCCACCTCCATCGCTACCCTTGGGCAGAAACATCTGGATTTGTCGTGTTACGCAGGTGGAATAAAACATAATCAACACAACTGCACTCAATGAGTCAAAAACTGTAAGCTATGCAGAGCAAATTGTACATATAATTAAAAAAATAAATCCATCCTGGGATGGAAGATATCTACATTCATTCATACAAGCAGAATGTTGCCTAATTCTGTACAACCAATCAAAATACGCGAATCAATCTCTATATATGTTCTGCAAAAATCAGAGGCCTTGTGAACATTAACATAAAAAGCAGCACAGAGATGCTCCACCCTCACCAGGATCAAATAGTTTTACCTTCCTTGTGGGAAACTGACAAAACTGTCTTGTTTTCTCTGACAGACTCTGTTCTTACCTGCTCTCTTAGTGAACAACGAGAGCGAAGGGTTATACGGTGCCAACGATCTTTGGCTGATATGCGGTGACTGACGTTAAAGACATGGGGCTTTGACAGGCCCTGTAGGTAGTAGGAAGGAAGAATTAGGAAGGTTATATAACTCAATAGTATACACACAATCAGAATTCGCTCAAAATGGCAGAACTGAAACAGGAAGAAATGCTCTAGAAGCTTGGTGAGTAGTCGTAGGTCTACATACAGCCTACAACATAAACTCCTATTCCAATAATACAGAAAGAAAGAAAGCATGGAATAAATAAATGGAGCAAGAATGATTAATTCGCTACTCAAATCCATCATCTAAAGTTCAGTGTTTCATTCCATGCATCCAAGGTTCCACGAGGAAGACATGCTTCCAGGAAGACAGCCGTCATTAGATGCAGGGGTTTCGCATGAACACGAGCCACGTGCACGACCGAGCACACACAATTGTTGAGCCTGCAAATTGCATAGATCAAAACGCAGCTGAAAGTGAGAAAAGCAAGCAACGGGAGTGTCGCTGGAGAATGTTCAGAATGGTTGAATATTTCACGGCAGCAGGGAGCATGAGGCTAATGCTTTCCTGCTGCTCCGGCAAGTCACTGTGCAGGTGTGGCGACTCTGACGCGCAGGGAGAATGAAATTGCGGGAGAGTATTAACCGAGTGTGTTGTATTTAACACCTCACTTCAGTGATGCGTGTCACTGAGAGGCAATTAAAGAAAAAAGCAATGCAAAAAAAAAAAAACACATAAAAATCTTCATACAAGGGACCGGGATTAATCTCCGCGCACAGAGATCAGACAATCTCATTAAACCTCAAACAAGACTACCAAACAAACAAACTATATCACTGACCCTTAATAAACACATCACATGGTTGAGAAATCACTGCCTTTCAATCGGTATTGTCCATGAAATGAAGAATTATTCATGCTGCGGTTGGTAAAAGTATAAGCTGCTTTTGTGTGGCTGATAAATATATGTCTCTGTGTGGTCGGTTAACTTAACGTTTTCTGTTCTACAGGAATTATATCCCTTGCAATGACTGCGGTTAAAAGTAAACCCTGGTGCCTGGTCCGAGGTCCCGGACAGGAATGTTAAATATGCATAAAAAGGTTTTTCTTAAATCAGATTTTAACCCTGAGGGATGCAGAGAAATCTGATCACTGAAATGATGCACATCACTAATAATGACTGTAATCACCTTCACACCAAGAACACTACAACACAGCTACTTCTATTGGTTTATGTCTATGACAAACCATGCAGTCGCCGGGCTACGCCGCAGCAGTACCTACTCAAACCAGTGTAATATAGTCTTATTATAGGGGAACTTTAGTGATTCAGGACACTCAAAAAACACAGTTTGGGGAAAAAAGTGCTCACTTATTATATAAATCTTGAACAGAAAAAAAGTTAAAGACTGCAGCTTTAAAACACTGCTAAATAAAAAAGTGCTTACATAAGTAAGTATAGCTTGACTACCTGAACTTTAGATTTTGAGTAATGCGGTTCACGAGTTAATTGTCAGTTTAAGTAGGACCATGCCTGTGTTTATTTATGCAGATGCTAATGTGCTAATGGCTAACAGCAGGAGAAGAAGGGGTATGTACGTCTGTCGGCCAATCCCACACCAGAATCCCAGGCATGGCACTGTTGTGGCACAGTCCTAGTGCCCCAATGACTGCTGCATACTCCACACCCCTGACCCCTATTTCCCTGTTGGTCAGTGCCGTCACAAATCCGAAAAGCCTCCCAGCATCTCCATGGCGACTGGCCCTGGCTGAACAGATGGCCTCAGTGTGCTGAGCAGCAATTAAAGAGGGGGAGAGTGCAGGATAGAGAGAGAGGGAGAGAGAGAGAGAGATGGAGAAAGTGGGTCAGGATCAAGGGGAGTGTGTCCGACGCTACTCTGCTGCACGTCCACAGTATAAACACACACATTCACATGCACGCTTACGTACTCATAAACAGATTGACGTTTGTGTCTGTGCACACACATAGATGCATGCATCGCCGCATTCCTCATTCTCCGAGCTCTCCATTCCCTTAACAAAAACAAATGCCCTATCCATCCCCCTCACATCACGGAAGCACAGCAGGAACACTGTGCAGGGCTATAAAGCTTTGGATCCTACTGGAGAAAAAGCACTGAGAACTCATTCCCCAAAAAATAGAGAGGATCTATCGATAACGTCTAAAGTCGGAAGCCCTAGCGAAGAGAGTAACGCTAGCAAATCCCAGCCAATTGGATTAACCCTTCCCACTTCTTTCCCGCCCCCTACATCTTTACTCCACATGATTACTTCCACAAGAGCAGCATCCTGGCACAGCCTCCACATTTTTTTTTTCTTCTGCTTCGTCTTGTAGTCGTTAATTCACAAACGGTGGGGACAGAAGCTCCCCCTTAACACCATGGGCCTAATTCAAGTTCTGAGATTTTCAGGTGGTTTCCCGCCAGATCTTTCATATATCTCCATTCCAACACAGGCTCAACCTGAGATTAACCATGCCAGTTTAATGACCAAATCATTTTATGAATCCATAAATGTGTACATATTGCTTAAACATGTGGCAGAGATCAAGTGTTTGCTATAGGAAATTTAAGGGGTTTTGTGGTCCAAACGACCCAGTTGAGAAACAAGGGGGAAGACATAAAATAAAAAAAAAACTAAAAGAGAAAAAGACTAAAGACATAGGGGAAAAATGAATAAATATATTTTCTTTAAACAGTTCTTCAGCCAGTCAGAGGTCCCTTGCTGCTTAAGAACATGGCTTGGGCCAGAAAGACGATCTAAGCGTGAACTGTGGTCAACTCTGGAACGGGCGTTCATTAAGAGGTATAACAGTCCCCTAGCACCCCTAGTACATCCCTACAGATCATGTCTGTAGATCAGGCATCCCATCCCCCCAGGCAAATCCATTTTCCGTGAATAAACAAAGGAAATGTTTGGCTTTAAGTCATTTTACAGCGCACCTCAGAACTTGGCAGCATGGATGAGTCAAATCCGAAACCTTGGTGTTTTTCTTGCAGTCATAGGAACAGTGTGGGGCATTGTACTGAGTTCCTTTTTCGCTTAATTTTTTATCATGAGATTCACTTTGCCATTTCCTTCCTAGCAGAAAAACCCGACCAAATAACAGTTCGGTCCATCAACTGTGGGTAGACAGACAGCAGTGAGAGAACAAATGATCTATTTGAGTTTGGAGAGAAGAAAATGGTGCTGGCGGCACCAAAGTTCTTTGAGGCAAGGAAAACTTTGTCTTTTACTCTCTTTAACCTCCGTGGAGCCTGCTGGAAGAATAGAGTCACACTTCCATAGGCATCACACGGTGCTACATTGTCTCTGGCAACGTGCATGTTGTTGGGAGCTGGATTATTTAGCTTGTATGAATAAATGCCCCTCCCTCTCCCTAGTCAGATATAACTCTTGGCACAGACTAAAGCACAACAAGGAGTTGGCTCCCCACGTTAACTGGCTCCACAGCTTTTTGTGGCTTCCATATACTGGCTGATGCCACTGCTAAACCAACCACGCAATGCCTCAAGAAATGTGCCAGAGATTAACCTCCCATTCAGCTCTCCTGGCACAGTTGCTCTCAGAAGGTGAAAAAGGAGGGGCAAGGGTGGATCCACTGTGAGAACGAGGTGAAAGGGTTCTGGTGGAGATAGAGTAGTGCGTCTTATCCTGAGGGGGAGGAACCATGCCTGGTTGTTCTGCTCTACGAGTGCCAGTCCTCCACCTGTGTAGATGCAAGCATGCATTTCTTCGTCGCCAATTTTAGAGTTGTTTTTATGACTTTCGTACAATGACACAGCACCTGGAACTTGGCAAGGAGAAGCCCCGCAGAGCAAACTGGAGTGCTCAAGGGCACAAAGATGAACATGAATAGTCTTAATTTTAAGGAGATTGATCCAGTAACCTTATGGGCTACCAGTCAAAACTACAACCATGACCAGATTTATCATACATAAGCCACCCCTGATGCATGGAAACGTGCCATCGTACTACACTGCACATATCACCGCATGCTTGATGTGGATTCTCAATTTCATTACCGAACATGCAGTCAATGTAACTACGGCACATATTCATCCTTGCAATAAAATGATCCACCAGATCAGATTGCAGGGCTTTCCATGTCAATGCACACTGCTGAGACACCAGGGAGATGCACTATTATTGTGAAAGAAAGGAACCACACCCTGTCGCAGGTGGCACACAGGTGATTTATTCACAGGTGAGGCGGCAGGCTTTATAATGCATTCGGGGACAAAGAGTCACCCCTGGGCCAAGAATAAGAACTGCCTGGGGCAAGTAAGGACTAAATGGCTATGGTGGGGTAGTGAATTTGTGCTGTAGAACATATCGACAGTGTGTTCCATTAGTATGGCCATCACAATGCCTGAACAGAATATTCTTCCCTCATTTTTAACACCTCTCTCCATTATTTCTCACCCTCTGTCTGTCCCTTCTCTGTCACAGGAAAGGATAAGATCCATAAGCTTTTCTCTTGTTGTCTTTCTATTTTTTTTCCCCATCTGTCACTTACACTAGTGAGCTGCCTACGTAGACAGCTTTTTGAAGAATCACAGGTGCATTTTGCATACATTGCATTAATTGTATAATTAAAAAAATGTAGAATTTTATTGCAGAGCTGCACATATACGGTAAAATGCGATGTGAACTCACTACCCACAGATATGTGAAACACAGAAAGTGCTAGAATGGTGGTGGATGTGTGGGTGCATTTGGGCCGAAATTTTCCCTCTTTAAACGAAGCAGCGACATGGAGATGTGCAGCCATGCCTGAAACTGGTGAATCAATATCAGACTACATTAGTTACCCTGGCATCAGAGCCTGCCAGGCCAGAACAGGATCAATGCCAAAACAGCAAGTCATCTCTCGGTTAATCTTCTTCCCTCGCTCTGCAACTGTCTATATCTCTACCTGCCTGGCCAATCAGAACAATTTCAGCATGAATGAAACGTTGACTCCAATTCTGAGCAAGTAATGCAAAAAGACAGCCTTCCAATAAACACGGATCTGGATCTTTGGCCATAGCCAATATAGAAGAGAAAGGTCCCTCACATCCAAATTTTACATCTCAATCGGTAGCTGGTTTGGGATTTCAGAACAGTTGGAGATAGCTGAGAAGATATTGATCTTAGGTAGGTCTATCCGAGCACTCACCTCAGTTAGTGTAGAGTCTTAGCGGGATGCTGTGGGAGCAGACATGCCCTGCCAAGCAGGATAACTAAAGCCTGTTTTTGTTTTCTAAAGCAGATCCATTTCCCCTCCCTTTCTTTCTACAACTATATTGTTGCTTTGAACCATGGCATGCACTCCTAGCAAGTCTGCATCCTGAAAACTATATAACATTTTTATTCATAACTAATTACTAGATCTGCTTAGCAACCCTTTCCTTCATCCGATCTTTATTTGCCGATTACAAAAACACACACAAAAAAACATATACACTCACACATCCATCCAATACAGGGCCTGTAGACTTTTGTCCCCTTGGAGAGAGAACAGGCAGGAAAACTGCAGCCACATTCACAGATTTCCTCCTCTCTATTCCCCTGACTGACTATTTTGCGCAGACCAGTAATCACCAGTGCATGTCTCTTTTAATGGAGGCACATCAGCCCAGCTGCCTGTAGTAAATTGACTTGTTCAGTCTGAGATGCCTGTGTGCGCGTGTGTACATGTGTGAGAATCTGATCTATTTTATTTCAGAGGCATACTCGGGATTTCAACAGAAGGCCTGGAATTATCCAATCGCTCAATCCCAGATCAGTGCTCTGACTAACCGCCCCACTTCTCTAGCGTGACACCATTACCCCTGCTGGATGCCTCTCAGCAGAGCCCTCACTGGTTTATCTCATATGGAGCCTGTGAAGTGGAAGACTTGATAAAGACTCAACATAAACCCTTACATAGGCATTTGATAGACAGCTATAAAGCTCTCTTACACTCCTCAGAAATATATTTATATAGAGAAGCAGTGATGCTGAAATCTGTCCGGTACTGATAAATATACAATGATAAATTTTCCCTTTTTACACATGCCCTTAGTAACCTTAAACATTAACTGTATTATGCAAATTACATGAAAACATGCTACTTATGAATAAAATTCTAGTAATATGCATGCCAATAAGCAACTAGTTAAGAGACCATAAAATAAAGTGGTGCCATTAGAAAACAATTATTTAGACTGAAATATATATATATATATTTTTTTTTTTATATATAAAGTGTTAATTAATGCAAACCATATGCTTGTACCATAATTGGCTTTTTTTTCTCTCACAAACTGAACAGTGTTTAACCCAAAGCTCTGATCTGCAATATCATGTTTCAATTAAAATCTAAACATTGCAAGGTAAATTAACAATGATGAATCACAGTTTTGTTTTTGTTTTTTTGTTTTTCTGGCTTAAAAAAGAGAATGCTGTTTAAAGGAATATAAGCAGCATTTTATCTGCTTCCAATTTTGGTCTAATCAAACAGATGTAAACCTAATGTATTATAGAGACCCACATAGAAAACCTATGTGTTTATGTGTTATGTAAAAATTGTTTTAACTAATAATGTTGCTCTAATTTAAGAGGTCCTTTTTTTCATGAGTCATTGGTCTTCATGCTAGCCGCATGACTAAAGACTTTTCCATACAGGAAATAAACTGTTTCTATCCAGAAGTTAACAACAGTGGACGCAGTGGCCTAGATTAGTCATTTACTAGCCATGGGCAGCCAGGCACCCCGAACCGTCAAATCTTGTGATGACCATGAGTTTGTGCAAAGTTCAGACTTGTTCATATGGAGAGAGAGAGAGAGATGATGGCAACAGTCAGAACAGATAGAGAATGGGGGGATTATTTAGGCCGATCTCTGAGAGGAATCAATTTAAATGAGGAATCCTAACGAGCTGATCCATGAATGACACAGCCAGAGATGTGAACCATTCACAACGAATAAAGAATTCACATTCAATTCAGGAATTTCAAATGACTGATCAATTAGGAAGCTGTACTGAAAAACTAGTTTTAGTGCTTAAAAAAAGCATTTTTATTACCATGTTCTACATTCCTAACCCTACCCAATTTAACAGCAACCTAAGCAGCAAATTAGGAGTTTACTAAGGCAAAAGTTGTATAATGGTTTGTTTATAGCAAGAATTGGACCTTAAAACAGAGTGTGACCAAAATAAATAATGAGAAGAAAATTATATAAGTAATACAAATTTGAAATTAATATAATGTATTAAACATAATCCATTAGTGGTCTCATATTCTGCATTTCAGGGAATAAACAGCCATAATTAATCGCAATTAACTGATGAATACTGGACTAATGAAATTCCTCCTGAGTGACTGTATTAAAATAAATTCAGTTGCTTTTTTTTTTTTTTTTTTCATGCCATACTAATTTGTCATCCTGTGGCCAATTCAATTTAAATTCCTAGTTATAAATTGAAAAGGAGCCAATTCTGGAAATTCTGCAAGGAAAAGAAGAGAAAATAAAAGAAGCCAGCAGAAGGAGGATGGGAAACACTGCAGTAAAACAGCTGAAGTATCTGTTCAGTGAGTGGAAAACCAAGGGTGGGAGGATGGGTGGGCTTAACTATTTAATCTCTAAATCGAGATGAGAATCACTAAATCAGATTAATACCAAATCAGAACCGCACAAGCAAGATTGGCCCCCATTTATTGATTTCCTTTTTCTTTAGTCGGTCGATTCAAGCATTTTGACTCGAAACAGAACAGGATTTTCAGGGGTTTGAAGCAGAAAATTGCGGCTGCGCTTTGCAGATAAAACAAGAACTCCATTTGGACGGATGGGAGGGAAAGGTTCGTGTGATCAGGCATCTGGAAAACCAGTGTGTGTGGCAGTGACCCATGCATATGCTCAGAGACGGTCGCAGGTGCACAGAGACAAATACGTTCTGAACCGAGACATCACAAGTACACTGAGGCTAAAGGTTCCCTGCACAGAGTCACTTTCAGGTCAACGCTTCAAGACCCTCTAAAAAACTAAAAGAAAGAAGATGCGCTTGTGTGTGTGCGCATGTGTGCTAATTTAGCACTTACTCTGTTTTAGTGTTATTTGTGCAGTCAGCTGTGCAGTGCAGAAACACTCTGTGCTGTCACATCCACTCCATTATTTAGATCAGGAGCTCTCACTCATGTTTAATTCACCATCGAGTGGCTACGCCACATCTAGACAGAGCCGCACCGCCTAAATGTGCACTACAGACTCAGCCGAAAAACAACAGCGGAAGTCCTGCGGATGCAACATATTTGCATTACAAAAGGAAACCGCTTTTTAAGAAAAACCATGTATGTATCACCAAGAGATTTCTCAGGAAGAACTTTGGATAAAAGTTTTTTTTTTTTTTGGCACATGGAAAATATGCAAATTACAGCTTATGGCAATTTCCCATCTTCTAGGCTCGTTGTAAACTGAGGATTCAGCAGACTATCATAAAATGTCGTACTTTACTGCAATGCTCAATTTGAGACTTTCAGACGCTAACACTAGATAAATATGGAAGCCTGTTTCTTATATTTCACTTTATTCATTTCTTTTCTTTTGTAGTGCTAAGGGGAAAAACAAGAAGTTACAACTGCAAAATTAAGAGTTGTTTAATTCTGAAGGAAAAAAAGCAAGATATGAATTCAGTATTCTAAGATGAAAAGTCAAAACTGTTAATATAAAAAAACAGGCAGAAACAGGCTTCCTTACATGTTCAAAATTCTTGAAACAAGATCAAGATAATTAAGAATCAACAATAAATAATTGATTTTGCCTAGATGCTTGCATTCAAAGAGTGAATCATTTCTTCTTTTTTTAGGTATAAACAAGCATTACTGCAGTAAGAGAAAATTTAAAATCACACTTAGTGAAAATGACAAACCCATATTAATAAGATACAAAAATTAATTGTGCTTGCATCAAAATTCCCACTGCGCACAGCACAGGAGCTCCAACCAGCATTTTTAAATGCTGCATTAACAGTCTGCAGGGGTTGCTAGCAGTGGTCCATGAGGTAAATTCACCATAGTAATATTATTTGGCTGTCACTTCCACTGTTCTTCCTTAGCTCGGGGCGGCTTTCCATGCATCACCCCAGTACCGAATAAACCCAGCTACTCCAAGGGAATTGGATGGAGCTCTCATCTGCATGCTAATGTTTAACCATCCAACCCAAATGTCTGTATAATCACTTTCACAGCAGAACTCCATCCGGTGAGCGACCCCCGCCAAACGCAGTGCCATGTGTCATTGTCAGACAGTTATGACTATCTCTCTCCAAGGAGGACAGACAAACACACAGAAAGACAAGCAATAAAAGACTTTTCCTGCGACCTCTTGGGGTTAAGCAGCACTTATTGAGGTTTGGTTGATGAGTTCTGCAGGTTTTTCACCCTTATAAGCTCCGTGACCCTTTGGGAGACACCTGCTTCTGATCAACGTCCTCTTTTATGACCCTGCTTCATCTAGCTTTTGGTTTTTTAAAAGATCCACTTCAAATAAGAACACATCCCCATCTGGCAATTAAAGGCACATGCAACAAACCAGTCAACTCAAAGACATGAAACTGTAGACCATTTGGGTCAGTTTCAGTGCGATCCAGCCAACTGTAAACATCTGAAAAAGTGTTTTTGGTAATGGTGGTAAATGACACAGTCAAATGTTACATTTTGCATAAAGCAAATATTACAAAACAAAAAATAAGAGCAACGACTTAAGTAAATCCAGGACACTAGAACCTCCACAGATAGTTTTTCACAAGGCAAGCACCAATAAGCAACAAGCCTAGTGGGTAAACAGAACCGAAGGTGTCTGGAAGCAAAATTTTGCAAAATCAAGTTTGCATGGTGCCAAGTTATTACTTGGATTACATTTCAGAGCTAGACAAATTCACATTCTGAATAATTGCATTTCTGTGCTTGATGCTCATCCATCATTGGAAGTGTTCATTCCCCCAAAATGTTTAATCCAACTAAGATGAACATTTGGAGTTGAGGAAATCGCTTTAACCAGTAGGAAAGCCAATGATCTATATGAGGGAATATACAGCGCAGACCTTTCCCAGCTTCCCTCATCCCCAGATTGCACAATACACCGTAATTAAACAGCAAAAGGAAAGGATGTGAGGCGGAGGGCGGCTCATAGATGAAATTATCATGACATCACAACAAGCACCTGAGTTTCCTGGTTCCTCAGACAATCAGCTATTAGTTTTGAATATACAATGAGTTGAGCTACAGTTGTACGTATCTTTGAATCGTTGTATAGTAGATGTTTGATTATGAAATTATCATTAAGTGATACCTTCTGTAATTATATCCATCTATCACACTGTTCACTCTTAATCTACTAATGAGTTTTACTAACAAGTGCAAAAACAGCAAATAACAATGAATTAAACACATTTTTACAACTAAAAATCTAGCGTATAGTTTTTCCTAAACCAAAAAAGCAAGCAGAAATGCAATATGTATATCTAACCCTTGAATACATTTTTACAATAATTTATATATTTTGAGTTCTGTCAAATGATTAATCGCATCCAAAATAAGTTTTTCTTTACATAATATACTGTATGTGTTTATGCTAAGTTTATTTATTATGTTTATATTAAAACACACACGAACAGTAAATATTTTCATAGTATTACATATAAATGCATGTATACATTTTATTTTCTTATATTTGATATTATTTCTAAATATATTCAATATATAAACATAACATGTTTTCATTAAATATATACATGCATGTGTTTGTGTTTATATATACTTAATAAATATACACAGTACATACAAATATATTATGTAAAAGTAAAACATTTATTTTGGATGCTATTAATCACGATTATTTATATAATATATTATATAATTTTTTTAATGTATTAGAGTAAATATTAAAACACAGA
>JAUCMT010000039.1:8712436-8738796 GCA_032357475.1 Enteromius thamalakanensis | reverse complement strand
ATAAATATGTTTAAACTTACCTCGATGTCTCCTTCTCCTTCCGCTCACTGCTAAGAGAGCAGCTGAGCCGTGACAGTCTCACAGCAATGCGAATATATTTACGAGGTGCCTAATTTGTAAAAAAAAAATATATATATTTTACAAATTGCCAGTTCTGAGTATGAGTCACCATAAAACTAATACAGTCATGGTATAGCCCAGGTGGCAATGCAAATATATTTGATCTCGACAGACTAGATCTGGTGCACATGTTTATATATAATTGAATAATACAAATAATTCTGATTAATTTAGAGACTTTTACTGATAATTATACAGGTCATCTAAAAGTTTAGATTTCTGATTCTTGAACTAAAGAATTATTGCAGTGTGGCCATGTGATTTGGACTCAAAATCAAGCTGTGCTCATTTTCATTCATAATACTTTAGTCATGCTGGCTTCACAGCTTTACCACTGTGCTATGATTTTACATATTTTTATAATAATATAAAAAAAAAATCACTTGTTCGTGCTAAATAATCAAATCTTAATTTTCCATTCTTCCAGTAGAGTTTAATTTTAAAGTCTTTGTTCATGCCTTGTGAATAAAGTCAACTTTCAGCACTTCCCTCATCCATGCTGCAACTTTGCTGGGAAATTCAACCATTCTTTTCCAGGTGCTATATTGACAGAAGCATATTTATAGAGAATAGTTATGATTAATCACTTATATCAGCTTAGTGTTAAAATTAGATTTTTCATATTATGACACCATGGCTTTATTAAACAACACTGGGCTGATGAGAATGACCTCTGCTAAACTGTCCTTGCATAATTTTCACATCACAGTCAGGAGATTGAAAAGATATTAAAATCCAGATAATGTGCCGCTAACCCTGTCCCTCAAAGTTTCCTTTATTTTATTTTATTTTTGAAAGAAACTCTGTAACCTTACAGTGTAAAAAGCTCCCAATAGACTAAGCAATTCCAAGGTGTTTAGCATGGATATTTCTGATCTTTTCAAAAGATGCACATGAAGGAGAAAAAAACCCTTTCAAATTTATTTAAAATATACATGTTCAGTCATAGAGATACAAGGTCACTTACTCTATACCAGCAACTTTTTAATGTTTCAGACAAGTCTGCCAATTAAACAAGGTCGTTTAGTGTGATTTCATTAAAATCTAAAATAATAAAATAACACAATGAAAATTAATGTAATTAATGGCACCTCTTTCCTTTGTGAAACAATACTTTGACCTCTAGAGTCACTTTTTGCAACCTGGTCTCTAAAAAAATGTACTGTGCACTTTTTGTGCAACACTGTTTTTACATGCATTACTCACATTTCCCCGCAGCTGCGAAGAAAAAGGTTCACTAAGTGGCATTCAAACACAGGTTCAAACCCTGGCACATTTTTATTACATTGACGTAGGTATGTATCATGATCATTCATAATTGAAATGTGGACTGTTGCTAAAAGTCAGTGCTTTATCATGTTGAAAATATGCCCTACATAAAATACAACCCTAATCCTACTGATAGCGTTAACAAATGCAAAATTGATATACAAACACATTTGTTGATGCAACCACCATTTCAACTTCCTTTATGCAGATTTGAACTGTTTTTGTCGAACTGTAGTTACTTTTTGGTTCAAACTGTTCCTCACTTCTCAAGTGCTGTACTCCATGAGCTAACGAACAAACCTACCGTCTATGAAAACCCATTGATATGAAGCTGGTATGGTGTAATGCTAAAATTCAAATCCCCCAGCATATTAATACTTTAATACTTAAAGGCATAACATGACATTCTTTTAGTCATTTTGTGAAAATAACTCTACTGTTCATTTCTTTTGGAAACTGAAGTAATATGTAATTGTTGGTACATATATTGTCTCGCTAAAAATTGCGCACATGCATGTTAATGCCATGAGACCAAGTAGACTTTTTGTTTATTCAATGATTTACTCAACTGGAATGGGTTTAGTCAAATTCTCACATATGCAAATAAATAAAAAATATATATTGGTATAACAAGATTTTAATCAATCTAATCAGTCTTAAGATGACTCACTGCACATGAAGTTTCCAATGATATAGTCAGACAGTTAATACTGTTCAATCAATGTGGTGGTTCAACTTCTCTTTTGGCTGGTGAGAGGAAAGAGAAGATCTAATCATAGCATGTCTGTAGAAAAACACATCTACAGAGTGCAGTGCCTAGATGGTGATTCATTGCGAGAGACATGTCATTATCTTCCCAGATGTTCAGCAACCTCACTCATGCAGAAAACCTACGTAGTGTGACAAATGATGTTGGCTTACAAGATTAATAATATCAGATAAAAAATAATGATTTAATTATTATGACGTGATAACAAAAGAAAGAAAAGATTTTACTCAGAAAATGAACAAAACTAACAGCTGGATTAACGTGATGCAAAAGTGCTAAAATAATCACCTGGAGTGAAAGTCACATGCACGTTTAGCTTATGTGATATCTCTATCAC
This sequence comes from Enteromius thamalakanensis, assembly GCA_032357475.1. Classification (NCBI taxonomy): domain Eukaryota; kingdom Metazoa; phylum Chordata; class Actinopteri; order Cypriniformes; family Cyprinidae; genus Enteromius; species Enteromius thamalakanensis. Next base: position 8,736,301 of record JAUCMT010000039.1, on the reverse strand, counting down.
AATGTGTCTCCTAAATGTCTATATGAAATAAGATGGTAAAGCAAAATATAGTTGCAAGGCCAAGAACACCAATGTAGTTAACAATAAATTTAGAAGTTTTAACAAACAGATGACACTGACTCAAGCAAATGCAGATCAAATTTATGTTCAACTGGGCAAAGTCATATATATATATATATATATATATATATATATTAAGATAGAGCCTTTCTCCCTTCATGTCTTTGCAACTCGTTTTGCGACCTGCAGAGAAAGGGGCTCAAACTAGCGACAGCCGGCAAGGGAGGTGTGCATGCTAGCAAGGGCGCTAAAGACTGTAGTGTCAATTGTCAAATCACCTCTCTGGGTCAGAAGAGGTTTACTGCACAGCCCTTACCAGCTGGTTTCTCTCTTTTGCACTTACTTTGAGTACAGCATAAAAGTACAACAATTTATGAGAAAAAACTTGACTCCAAATGTGCACTGATTCTTATCATAGAATGAGGCAGGCATTACATTATTTTAAGCATTACCTTATTTCTACATATCCCGAGATGGCTTGAAGAACAAAGGTAAACCGTATACTTTTGCAATAGAGAGTTGGTTTTCTTCATGGTTCATCAAATAAAACATTTATTTCTACTTTTTTCTTATCTACAGGGAACATAATCAATTCCATTACTCCAATGAGTCTTGCTTGTGGACTTTTTTGTGCCTGGGTGCCCTCCAGCATTGAGTGTGTATTTGGATAACACAAATTGATCCCACTTTATATTAAGTTCCCCTAATACTAGATGTGTAAGTAGTATGTAACAACAGTGTAAGTACACATTGGTACAAAATACTGTATCTACAGTGCTAATGTTTTTGTGACTACACACATCTGACAACACTCAGAATGTTGTGCTTAAATACAAATGTGTAAGAGGACATTGGAAACAACACTTTGTGTCTTACAAGTACATAAAGCTACATAGTTTGGTTTGATACCTTTGTCCAGCATGATTTGACCGAGATTTAGTGTTCCACAACATATTCAGACCCTCCCTAATCAGTGTGCCATGCTTCAACTTTCCACCTGTCTTTGAGAAACAGTTGCAATCTGATTTGTGATTGTTGTTTCCGGTGTACATAATATGACTTTAATCAAGAAAATATTCTGCAGGTTCACTGAATGAGTAGTTGTGCCACATAAAATTTACATTGTACCTACGCAAACAATATTTTATGACTAAAAAACACCCACTGGCTCCTACCTTATATAATTTAATAGTTCTAAAAATCAATAAATTTTCTAAAAGAAAATGTGTCTTTCAATTTGCTGAACATTTGACTTTATTGAAAATCATTGTGTCTGCCCTAAAAGAAAGAAAAAACCCATACAATTTTAAAATGAGTTTAAAGCTCAACTAATCAATTGTGCAAATATGGAATTACCTTCCTATTGATTTCCATCAGTGCATTGCATGGTCTGTTCACACAACTCCCAAACAGGAGAGAGAAATCTACTGTTATAGTAATGTAAAGACTGCTATATAATGAAATACATGTAATGCTATATAATAAAATACCTAATAAATGTGAAACAAGAGTTGTTATTTATAAGGGTCACCAAATGAAACACAACTAAAGCAGACAACTTCTTGTTTAACTGCTGACCAAATTTATTAAGTAAACATGCAGAGAAAAAATTTGTATTGAAATTATCACAGCATCGTAAAACTACGCGTTCACATCAAACATATTCTGTACACCACAAATCACAATCAAAAACTGTGTGGGTGACTTTTTTTGGACTGCACTGCTGAAGCTAAGAAGACAACAAATGCCTTATGTGTTTGCGTTCACAAGACTTAGCCTAGATGGCATCTTTTTTGTGCTTTCCTTGTGAAACATCTGAGGGTTTTCATATAGTCATATTCAGTCATTTCTTTTATTTTTATACCCTTTGCTGTGACACTCATACATTTAACTCAGGTGCTGTCCATTTCTTCTGATCATTCTTGAGAGAGCTCTACACATTCATTTGAGTCCAGCTGTGTTTGATTATAGTGATTGGACTTGATTAGGAAAGCCACACACCTGTCTATATGAGACCTTACAGCTCACAATGCATGTCAGAGCAAATGAGAATCATGAATCATCAAAAACGTGGGTGGGACTTTTTCTTTTTTTCAAAAGGCTGTTGCATTTGGTGACACTATTTGATACTATAATACACATTTACACAGATTTATAAAATACACACAGATTTATATAAAAACATAATTTGTACTTGTAAAATAGTAATATATTATTTTTATTTAATGTATTTCAACAAAACGATTTTGACAATATTGTGCATTCATGTTTCATAGTTGCTTGCACCCAACTTTGAAATGATGTCATGGTGAAGGTTTTGCCAGTTGGTGTGAGTAAATAGAAGAAAAAAAAAATCACATTCGGTTCACTCAGGCAGAGGAGGCCTCCATAGTCAACCATACTGAATGATTTAGGATTCTCTGCAATACCTCCTCAGTAATGCACCAATTTCTGAGATTTCATAATCCCTCTTCTTGCGCATAAAACTGACAGACAAAGGAAATACATTCTCTATTCCCATCATTTCTATTCTCTTGCAGCCCCACTCTTTATTTATGTTTAATAATGAGAAATGTATTGCCTGAGAAAGGTCATGCCACATTTTTACTGAGCCATACTAAGCAGGTAAAAAAGTTTTATTTGGAGATGTGCTGAAATTTGAAATTGTCTCATCAAAAATTACAGCATGAATCATATTTGCTATTTGCCTCCAATTTGTTTTTTACATTATTTTTGCAACACATACGGTATTTGGAGTTGGAAGAAACAATCAAACTATGGCAAAACAGGCAAAGGGTCAAAAACGCAGAAAACAAACAGGAATACCACTCAGAAGGGAATTACAGGGATATCAAGACTTTGGGACTACCTCAATGTGGTGAGTGTTTAAATGCAGTGAGTAATGAGTGTATGGGTGTGGTTAATTGGATGCTGTTGTTGATTACAGAATGTGAACAGGTTTGGGTGTGCAGTGCATGATGGGATGTTGAGTCATAATGGAGTGTAAGTCCAGGTGAGGTGAAGTGATGAGAGTGCTCTTGAGCTAGAGGCCACTGTGACACTTGTTTAACTGCTATTATCTTTTATTTAGTTATTATTTCTTTTGAATTTAATTGTAAAGAGCCCAAAGAAATGTCTCCTTCAGTGATTTTTTTGTTATCGTTAGGTAAAAATAAACATGAAAAGTTGATATAATTTGCATGTCTTAATTTCCAAATACTGACCTGACATGCATAATATAGTATTCATTAGCTTTTGTTTTGTTGCTTAAATTTGACCAATTTTGAATAGTTAATTGTTAAAATTTAATTTGATTAATTTTAAGTTAACTTTAATGTTAAATGTAATTAATTATATTCCATGTAATATTTTGAAACAAATATAGTGTATCACACTCCACCAGCTATGAGGCTGTAGGTAATCTGGTTCCCCTGAACACTTTCATGAGATATTTCTTAGGTGTTTCAAATGCATCAAATTTATTTAAAATATGTTTATCCATTTGCCTGTGTAATGGATAGTGAAATGGATCACAGCCTCAGCATTGATTCTTCTGTCCATAGTCATTGCACCCTAGAGAAACGCAGTTAATCTCTTGACCTGAGGCTTTGCAAATACAGCTGAACCTCTTGTTTCCATTTTTAATAAATCCATGTAGTTTTGTACTGCCCCGAAGCTAAATCAATAGATTATTGCAATAATGATTACTATTTTGTCAGGTTGTGGTGCCTAAAACAAATTGTACTATGTCTAAATTTAACATCTAAAACTGGACTTTATAAATTTCATTTGCAAACTTGACAGGCTTTATGCTTTTGAATAACAAACATTTCCAGGAACTAGATTTGTAAACGTGTATAATGTTATCTACGGTCTTGTAGTTCAGCAGAACTGGTTTTACTTACAAAAAAAGTACCACGGTAGCGCTATGCTTTAAAGTACCTTGAAGTACAGTACCATGCAATTGCTGTTGTGCGGTACATGAATACTGTATGGCAATCATTCAGTAATGTTCCATGGTATTACCATTAGATTATAATGAGAGAATGACAATCATACAAAGCTTGTTGGTCATAAATCTTGCTCCACATCAGTGTATATTACAATTAAAAAAAAATTAATTGCCTATGATTGTGTGATATTGTGCCACATTTTCAAGTTCAATGTGAGCATACAATTACTTGCTTTGCATTGTCACATTGTTCCTGGCGTAGGGTTTGTGTTAAAGAAGGAAGCTAGTCATTAGCTGATGAGCATGTTTCTCTTTTGTCATGCATAATTCAATCAGTGAATCATTCATAATTATTATCACTTTGTTGTTGTTTTTACTATTTGGCATGGCAAACAAATAAGAATATCTAACCAAATGTTAATGAAAGCGAAATGCATTGTAATGTGGCAAATCATATGAATATTTAGCAATGAATGGCCTGCAATCATTGTTAAATCGTTTATCTGTGTCAGTGATATCATGCCCTACCGGGTTGCCAATCAAAATTATACATCTTTTATAACGGGCATCACATGTGTCAAAACCCAGTAATAAAAACAACGCTGATCCTTTGATATGCATATAGGGAGAAATCCCAACAATATGAATTAAATAATAATTTTCTTATTACCAGTGTCAGTATTTTTGCATTGAGAAACAAAATTGCATCAGATAACAAGACTTAGCCCATGGATACAGTTTTATTATATTTAGGCTTAAGCAAGTAAAAAAAAAAAATTGTTTTTGATTCATCATGTTAATAATATTTTACAGGGAAAAAATAATGATTTCCACAATGACTTCATATTTCAGTCCTAAACAACAAAAGTAATTGGACAATAACATTTTGTGTATTTTGGACAAGTACCAGCTGTTTATCTGTCCGTGAGACATCCGCTGGACAAGTGACAAGACATAACCCAAACACATAAATGGCACCTGACATGCTGTTTAAGAACTTTTAAATGCAAAGTGTTAGCTGACAGGGAAGTCATTTGCTTTCAGTCTCATAGACTGCCTACTTAATCAGGCCTCAATCCCTTAGAGACATAATAAATGATGCTGCCAAGTTTCATAAATGAAGGATTAATTGTAATTGATTTTATAGTCCAATACATTTATTAAAGTGACACCCATTTATGCATTTGCTTACTTGTTTTCTCAATCAGGCCTCAGTTGCAGTTCTCCAGAGATGAGGCCCCAAGTGCTGACTAACCACACACTCCATTAACAAAGTCAGACAAAGAATTTCATTACAATAAAATAATTGTAGCAAACTGACAATGCAAGGTTGACACAAGGGGGGGGTTCATTTTTCATGTCAGTTTGCCTCAATACTTGGCTGTGCTAGACTTGCTAACTGTGTGATGTGTGTTAGTGTGTGTTCGACAGACAGTTAAGGGATGGAATTTCCTTTAAGAGCTGAATAAATTAGTTCCAGGTTGTCGGCGGCTGTCACATGCACGCTGATCCACCACGCTGATGAACCCTGTCACTCACGGATGCCGGGGAAAGCCGCTGGTGATTATTTCATCCTAACGTTGCTCCTGCCTGTCCGGTTAAATCATGATGGAAGCACACCTTACATGCAGCGACGGACACAATGAGAGAGAGGAAGAGGTTTAGAGAGAAAAAAAAGAGACGTCTGTAATATAATTATGCTTTGTTTCTGGACGTTTTGCATTATGTCTTACGGCACTGACAGATAATTGGACTGGACCCACTGGCCTTATTTTAGAGTAACACTACTACTACCTCAAGACTTCTTAAAGGAGTGTTTGAATTTGCAACTTGTCTATATGGATACTTTTTATCGATTGATTGTGGTAAGCACAGACTATAATGACTAAAAGCATTTATAAAAATTTAAATTGCCATTGAAAAGACATACATAGACCCATTGGGCCGCTTTACGCAAGTAGATGCAGTGCCATGTTGGAACGGTGAGCTTGACGCCATTCACCAGGTTCACACAGAGTCGTTGAGCCATTCTGTGCAGGATTGTGGCATCTTTCAAATCTTCAATGATTATGATGAATGACGTCAAGACGTCAAGTCAAGACAACTACACTATGGGGGACAGCTTACGTATTGTATTGACCAATTTTTTTCTTTTTCTTTTCCAGATTTAGTTACTGCTGTCTTTATCCCTCTCTCTCTCTCTCTATGTATGTTTATATTTAACCAGGATGCCTTGAGCAGTGCATTGAGTCCAAAGCTGTCCCTCAAAAGCAGTCTCCGTTTTTATTGAGCATTACAGTTTCTTATGCCCATCAAATCAAAAATGATGTGATGAGGTTTGGGAAAATCGATCCGCATAAAAATTCAGTAAATTATTCTAGTGAAAGCGTCAACTGTGATATCCTGAGATGCCCTCTGGTATGATTTGATTGAATCATTTATACTGTATAGTACTGGCTAAAAATGTTTGAGAGTCTGGCAAGATTAATTCTATGTTTCTGACATCATACGAGAAGAAAAACGATTATAGCGATTGATGAGGCCAAAGCCAATCAGTGGCAAGCTGGCTCACAGATTAGAATCCATGCATAATGACTGCATGTATGAATATATGAATACAAGATGCACTGTTTTCTTCCTTCAGACCTCACTAAATATATTCCGTTACAACATTCACCCTGAATAATAGCCAGGCATTATGACCTCGAGCACTGCTTTTGTGTGTGCTGTGTTTAGAAGAGCTCTTTTTTTATCACAATGGAAAAGAATCTTCTTCATATTTTACTTTTTTTTTTCTCTCTCTGCACATGTAGACTGCTAAGGACAATCAAAGGCATAAGAATGCTGAAAAACAACAGTAACTGATGATCAAGTGAAAGCAGGAAGAGAGACATTTAAAATTACAATGTAGTGGAAGGAAATGCTTTTCAAAATCACCGCCCTGTTTCTCTCCTTTAGATCCCATGTAATTAATGAACTCTTCAACGGCAGGAGTTTAATGATGGCGGACGCAGTGTTGCTTGTGTGATTAATTGCTGCTGAGGTGAGGTCACTGCTTTCCACCTTTGGTTTACAACTGCAGCCGGGTATGTATGCCATGTGACAGAAAAAAATGAAGGGAAAGAGAGAGACAGAAGCAAAATATTATTCACTAAACATCCGTAATTGAGTTTAATGAGGTGTCAGTGACATCCAAATAAAAAAAGAATATGTCACAATAAATCTTGTCATTTTGTCAATGTTAATGTAACATTAACCTAAATGCAAACCTAATGTAAAGTGTTATTTTATGTTTGAAGAACAAGAATGTTTAAATAGGCTCATATTGTCCATGCAGATATTATAATGTTGTTTGATGTCTTACAATTGAACATACAGTGTCAAACCTGTCTATATTTGACATCATGGCAGATATGAATTATTAGCAAAGTGATTATGCATACAGTAATTTTACTAAAGTAATCCAGATTTTCTTAGACTTATGCATTTTACACAACCTAGCACTCATATCTGGCCTGTAAGATGGTCAATTGTGGCATGCAAATATCATTTAGCACTAATTTCTAGCTCTTATTAAGACCATCACCTGATTTACATGAATGTTTTAGTGAACCGAATGCATAAATGCCACTGACAGCACATGCAAATAGCATTGTCAGAGACCTCATATCTAGTAAATTCACTCTTTACAAAGCAAAGGGACTTTTAGACACAGAAAAGCGAGTTAAGATTCTCGCTGATTCGTGTAGTTTGAAGTTAAACTTCTGCCTAAGTAGAACCAAAATTCATTAGTGCTCTGATTGTGTGGTAAATGACGTTTGATGACTGATAACTCTAAATTCAATCGAGACTTATCTGCATCTGGTGCTCTAATCGCAGCCCATCCAGGAATTTGCTACATGCAGGTAATCCAGGCCATGTCACTGATAAGGCTGAAGCCCAGAGTCAGTGTAATACATGTTCTTATCATCATGCAAATTAAGGCAATGGAGAGCAGACTCTTTTTATATGGTGGTGCGGTCTAAACCGATGATGGGTTACTGCTCCTGTGTGCAAACACATAAGGATGAATACTTGGCAATGAAGTACAGTATCTAGATATCAGCAGAGGAGCTGCTATGAATTAGATTTTCAAGGCAGGTATATAATGTTTACATATGTTTTAGTTTTAAGTGATGTGCCTTTGAGTTATGAGTCTTAGCATGGTTTTTCTCAGTTAATTTCTTGGTATATGCACAGTATATCCATCTACACCATCTTCACACCCGTTTAGCAACTTGTCATTAAGATGAATTGGAATGTTGATGGTTAACTTTCTCCAGGTACATACAGCATACTTTGTTGGGCATGCCCACAGACCACACACAGTCTCTTCACTGATTATATGATGCATTTTGCACGGAGAGGTAGAAAGCACTTCCGAGTTCCAATTAGAGTGCCTAAGTCTGGGCACATACAAATTGTGTTTAAAATGTGGCTTATAGCTTATGCATAAGAATGGAATGGATTCATGTGGCTTCAAAACGTCTTCACATCTGAGATTTGTTTGGGCCACTTAGTGCCAATTATATTAAAACATAAATAGATTTTTTTAGTTTTTAAGTTTCTTTATATTAAATATCCATTACTTAGTTTTTGAATGGAGAGTTGTTGCAAATGCAGTTTAAAGAAATAAAAAAAATGACTCCTTTGTACATTTTTAGCAAAAGACAACCAATAGTGTTTGTTTTGGGCAGGTCGTGAGCTTGCAAGAGCTGATTCTCAGCTTATCCACATCTACCTAAAGGAGTATGATCACATACAGTATAAGGTCAAAATTGGTCTCACCACCTTTCTCAGGAGCTAATTTCTCTCCTCTATCCTCAGTTCTTCATTTTATCCACAGTCTGAACTTGACCTTCTGATATTTCTAGTTGAATCAGACACCCTTATCTTGAATTATGTTGTTACATTTAATTGTCATTGCCCAGAACAGAACCATACTGCAAATCCAAGCTCTAAAAAATACAAATTATCTTTGACAATAGAATTACTGACAGAAAACTATGTTCTGCAAAAAGAGGAGTTTCAGCTATTGAAAGAAAAAAGGCAAATGGTGACAGAAAATGTGTATTGGACTAAAGAATAGACAGTTTTATTTCTTTATAGTTCACAAAGTCTATTCAGGGTTAAAAAAAAAGAACAATAACCAGCGGTTTAGGAGTGTACCATGTAAAAATCTTATGAATACCCCTTAATTGTTGTAAAGTGGGAACTGTGTACAAATATTTTGACCTGATCTCATGCCATGATCTCATGTGCTTGGGGGCACTTTTTAATGAGATTTGAAATGTGTAAGTACATATCAGTGCAATTTGCAAAAGAAATGAACACCAAAGGCAGTACTCCTTTTCACATAAGGTTACAGAGTTTTGATTAAGAGTTCATTTTGAAAACTGATACTTTTAAATGTTACACATTAACTAAATTAATCTAAATCCAGCTTCATATCTATAAATTTCATAGGCAGTAGGTTTGTTTGTTTATTAGCTTAAGGTGCATGGAGACATATTTGAGAGGTGAGGAGCTTTGGTTCAAATCCCAGTTTGACAGAACAGTTCAAATCACGCAGGAAGTTCAAGTGGCACAGTTGAATCAACAGATTTGTTTATCGATAAGTTTTGCAATTGTTAAAACTATATGTTTTAGCACCACTCAGTGGACATTTCTCATTAAAACTGTTGAAAACATGCAGTAAGGTATAAAAATAGTGTTGCAGAAAGTAATAAGAGTCTGGGCTAAAATGTTCCTTTCAGCTCATGGTAGAATTGCAAACGGTTACAATTTTTAAGTTGTAAAAAGCCCTATATTGATACTAAAAATTCTGGTTGGAAAAAGCTATGGTTGCTGACTTTATTCGTGTCAGATGGTTTCTTCCTTTCTAAGTGGGAGGTTCTTGGCCAGAGTAAACTGAGAAGTAGACCAGACTTTATGCAGATTGTCAAAATGGCAGCTATGCAAGACGGTGTGACTTATGAACTGGACGTTCCGAGGTTCTCCATCTGGACTGTCTCTGAAATGACTGTACTAAAAGGCAGCTCAGATGAAAATGCTTAAATTACAAAATATACATATTGTATATTTGTGTAATAGAAGAACAAAAAAAGAGATTTTACTAATTTGTGCCAAGAAGAAACAAAAAAAAGCCTCCAGAGAAAATTAAGGTTCCCGTGGGAGCAGCGGTGCTTATATGACAGCACAGGTGTGATAGACTATGTTTTATCATGTTCACCATATAATAATTTTAAAAAGACTTTCCTTTCAAATGGGTGCTTTCACTAATCACTGTAAAGCCATTGATGCATTTCAAAACATGCTATTTATTACTCACTAATGTGTGAGTTGATGTAATTATAGGGTTTTGTAACCAGGTGTTAGTGGTTTGCTTTGAGCTGTCAATTAAAATGCCACAATCATCTTGCTCTCAGCGTTGATGATGTGGTGGAGGTGCGTGGAATACAGATTGGGGGGTTTCAAAAATGATGAATCATGTGATCTACGAGAATGGTGGGAAAAAAAAGGTGTTTTTGGCTTTGAGTTGGATATATTTGTGTGGTGTTGTTTCTGCTTGAATTTCCCGTCATTGGAGGTCCAGTCATTGTTTCTACTGGTGATGTGTTTATTGAGATTAGCATGGCTTACTTACAGTCAAAAATGCCAAGAGCAGACTGAAATCATCATGAGAAATCCAAAGATCAAACATTCTTATAAATTAGGTCTGGCTATATGTTGTGTGTATTTTAGGTACATTTTGGGTACTGCTTTCAAGTACATGAACTTTTGCCTTAGAATTAGTGTTTCCAGTGTCTTATCCTTGTGTTTGGGCACCCTCATTTGGTGCTTGTGTACAACTGCACTAATGCCCACTGAGGACTGGATTTAAACAAGAACGCACACTTGTCTGCTCCAACCTGTGTTTTAACTACAGTATTCTACTGTCTGTTGTTCATGTGAAATTAGGGGCATTCAAAGTGCAATGCATCCATGTGTGTATTTGCATGATCCTTTGAATAACCCCACTCTGTTTATCGGTACACAAAGGTGGCAGGGCATAAACATCAGATCTTTGAGACTGTTTGCCTTGTTTTAATTGCTTGGTTCAGACCAGTGTTTGATTCCACCATCCTCCATTGCCCCCACCAAACTCTTTTCAAACACTACCAGGGTGAAAACTAAACTATTTTTGCCCTCTAGCCATAGTTTTGATTTAAATATAACACATAATATATGTTCAGTTGAATGCATGAAGGCTATATAGCAAAACTAAACAAACCAAAATGCGAGCTGAGTGAAAATAGTTGCTGTTTTTCTTAAGTATGGCATTAAGTTAAAACTTAATGTATATGATGTGTACAATTAAATGCACATTTAAAGGTAAATGTAACTTGACATGCAAGCTGTTTTACTGATGTCTATGTGGTTGAGACACTGATTTGTCAGCCGATTCGGATGTTATCACGCGATTTGAATGGGCCGTTATCAACCCATTCATATGTGCCTGCTGCACCTACTGGTAAAACTTAAAATGAAATGAATTATTCTAGCAATTAGATTGTGTTTATTTAATGTCTACACCTACCCCAACCCTAACACCTTCTCTTTACCATGATAGAAAAACAGTATTATTGACGTAAAGTGTTAGAAAAAAAAATGTTTGATTGATGTGCGCATACCCATTTGTCCTATGGATGATAACAGCCTTCTAAGCATACCAGTAGGTGCAGCAGGCCCCTACTGACCCATATGAATGGGCTGATAACCATATATATATATTGTTTAGTAAAGGTCTTACACATCGACTGAACTCAAAACAGCATCAGCATTTTTTATTATTATTATATGTATATATATATATATATATATATACTCAACACAATATTAATGTAAGATGTAAGTACTGTAACTGGTAAATGTTTTTAATTATAACTCTTTTTAATTTACCAGCAAAATTTAACACGATTCTACATGCATTTCCATTTTGCTTGTCTACTGCCAGATATGCAAAGGTGATTTATCTGGAGACAAGGAGCTATAAGAAATGTATTATACATTAGTAAGTGTGATTAGGAGCGTGCAAAGATTTAAATTATGTGTCAACAATAGCGATTCCCTTCCATGATTTAGGAATAATTGCGTTCATATAAACTGCAAACCACGTAGACAACTTTTTGAGACAGACTCAACTGTAATTCACTTGGGTTCATTCGGGTTTGGAAAACCACTTTTACACCAGCCAACAAACTGAAACTGACAACAAATGAACGGAGCAGTGGCAGACTGGGACAATAATTCAGGCCGGGAATTTGAATCCACTCCCAGGCCACCTCTGCTGCTGCAGTCACCACCACCCTATTCATTTAATCTACAGGACTGATAAACTTGTAGGCTAACCCTATTATTGTAACAGGTGGACTACCAGATGCAATATAAATGAATAAAAAAATAACCCTTAACAACTCACTAGGAACACACCATTTATACTACCAATGACAAATAGAAAATTGGCTTTTTAAAAGAGATAATAAGAGACACATTCTGAACATGTTGGAATATTTACATTTTATGTATTTTCAGACTACTGATCTTATAAATCATACAAAGCATGTGTTGTTTAAAAAGTATAGCTGCTGCCTGCATGTTTAGTTTTGCTTATCTTAAACTTTAGCTGAAGGTTCCTGTTCCGACTCAAACGCTGAACTGTCCACCACCTCTAGCTCAACAGCAGGAGCATTTGCAGCACTAGTGCTACTGCTGCTTCCTTCGTCACTTTTTCAAAATAAATAAATAAACAACAATTATTTGAATATTTGAAATTTGAGGGCAAAAAATCTAAATACTAAAAAAAAATGCCTTTAAATTATCCAAAGGAAGTTTTTAGCAATGCATATTACTAATCAAAAATTAAGTTTTTTTATATTTATAACAGGAAATGTACAAAATACCTTCATGAAACATGATCTTTACCTAATATACTAAGTATGTTTTACATAATGAAATGAAAAAAGAAAGATAATCCTGATTAAAAATTTTGATTAACTTTTTGGCTCGTGATCCAGCATCAAATTTAACCTTTGTATCCAAAATCTTTTTGCATACATTTGTTTTCTTTTTTTAGCTCACACTGGGATTCAGGCTCATTTGACATACTGTTCATTTGGTCCTTTCACAGACAGTAGCAAGAGACACTGCAGGGCACTCTTGCATTGCATTGACTGGCTGAGAGACATAATCTATGTCTCTTGCATACCGCTAGACGATTAGAGATCCTTCATCACTGAAAAGAACTTTACATTTTCCGACTGAGTTCCCCCGCCTGGACAAATGATCTAGGTGCATGACATCAACTGTTAAATAAGCTCTGGGACCAAGCTATTCATTCTACTTTGTGGCTTCAATGTAATGTGTGTCCCACCATGAAAATCCTATTTTCCACCCTGGGCAGGTAAACGACAGGCTGGTCTAGTCAGTATGCAAGTTTAATATGGAGAATTTTGGACTGTCTGATAGACTTCTTCGAAGGCATCCATGTATAAAAGCACGTCTTGTTTTGCTGTTTTTTTTTTTTTTGTCTTTTGAAGTGAGCAAATTTGGAAGTATAAAATAGAGGCCTTTTCTGGAAGAAATGGGAATTCATAAGTGGCCTTTAGAATGTCTTAACAGAATCAATATAGAAAAAGCTCTTAAACGGTTTCAAAGTTTTGCATTTTATGTTTAAAATTAGTTTTAAAACTCCAAAATGAATAATTGTTTGCTTAATAAGTAACCACAAGAGAATTTTTGTCTAACATGTAAAAATATAAAAATATATCAATCATTTTAAATGCTTATAAATCTCAGTAAGCTGTAAATTTTAGTCAAACAATCATTTGTTGTAGAGCAATAGACAACAGTTGGAAGAGAGCTGCCAATACCTGTTCTCAAGAATAACTCAAGAATATTAATACGAATGGATAATTCAGGATACGTGGAATATCGAAGGTCTCAAATTATGTTATCTCTTTATAGACAGGGAACTGTGAAGACTCGTGATGAGCGTTGAAAAAGTTTCTTTTTATCTCTGTAATTACAGATAAGGTGAAAGCTCTAATCCTAATGCAATTTGCACATCTAACAAAAGTTGCCAAAAATGAATTTGACACATTTTCCTGATATCGCTGTAGTTTTCTGAGGTTAAAAGTGAGTGCTGTACCTCTTGTCAACACATGAATTGCAATTAACTTGGAAAGTGGAGAGAATGGCTCTCCTATTGTAGAGTTCAAGTTTTTGTATTGCTTTATTATAATGTTATTACATTGTTATATCATTGGGACTGCTCTTGTTTTGGCATTTGCATATAATTTTGCTGTAAGATGACATGGAGACAAATAGATATAGTTTTTAGAGGGCATTCAAACCATTTTCATTGGCAGTAATGAAGCTTTTTAAGTGTCCCTGTAATAAATTCCACTTTTCCTGAGTTCACATTCAACACACTGTCCTCCAGTTCAACTGGATGATCTATTGCTGCTTGAGGTCATTTGCATAAATGAATTATTTGAACGTATAAAATAAAGCCTGAATACTAAAGTGTATTATTTCACCTAAAGCAAATATAATCGTGACAAATGGCACATCTCTGAGTATTATTATCAGCCTTTGAATTAGCAGCTTGCTTATTTAACATCAGTTGAGAAAGCCAGGCAGCTAATAATTTTTTCCCCAGTTAACATGTCAATTACAATACCCGCCACTTATTTCTAGGCTGTGTTCAAAGTTGACTGTCCGGTTTCACAAAACGCACCAAAGCAATACTCCTTCTTGTATTAAAAGCACAGAAAACTAATGCCGTGCATGCCACTATAAGGTACTGTACATCATGTGCTTCTATGTTCTAGTGATGAACTGGGATAGCCACAAAGGCTAGACGCATGGAAATGTTATCATCATGAATTTATATATCAGGGACTACATGTGTCATAATGATTATTAATTTGAGGTGTGCTTCCTTTTTTAATTAGAAGAGCCTTAAAATATCTAAAAAATGTAAATATAATTATTAAGCACCTAACTTGGTCCCTGCCGATAACCATTTCTCTGATATAAGATGGGAATAGGATTTACAATTGAAGACTTGTAAAATAAATCAGTAGCATGCATTTTCTATGTTTTTGTATATAAAATAGTTTCTAACAAGTGAGTAAATGTGCAGAAGAAGATTGTTAGGCACATTAAAGTCACTACAGTGAACAGAACAATTCATTTAATCGCCAGTCTGCTTTTACAGTCACATTGTGTTAATTGCACTCTTACAAACTACTGGAACTCAATCTTTCAGTGATTTTATTTATTTATTTTGAAAAAGTTGTCAGAAGCTTAATGGTTCTGACATTTAAGGGTAAGTTCACCTCAAAATGAAAATTATGTTAATTCATTACCCTCATGTTGTTCCAAACCCATAAGACCTTCTTTCATCTTTGGACCAAAAATTAAGATATTGTTTATAAAATCTAAGAGCTATCTGACCCTCCATAGACAGCAACACAACAGAAATCTTCCCAGGTCTAGAAATGTAGTAAATACTTTGGTAAACAGTCCATACTTTAAACATACATTAATCTAGGAGCTCTTTGTGCTGATATACCATCTGATCTGGATACGGACTGAGGAACAGAATAAGAGAGAGACAGATTAATATTAGCGTAGAAGCCATTCTTTTTACAATGTAACTAGTACATCCTGTGTTAAGAGGAATGGTTTCGGTTCCCGCAGAAATAATTAATGCAATCCTTTAACGGTTATTAGGAAAACATTATTAGGAAAATTGTTCCAGAGTTTGGGTGCCAAATAGGCAAAGATCTGCCACCTGCACTAAACTCAAGGTGATAAATGCATAAATTAACACTTCTGCATTTGAGGTTGAGAGCATAGGTTGCAATTTAGATACAGTACTGTATAATCTTGAGATGGAAAATTGCAGTTTTACAGATGCTAGAAACATGGCTTTCAAATGAAAGATTGCTATCAAACAGCACACCTAGGTTCCTAACTGATAAAAAAAAAAAAGAATTGACAAAGCAGCCATCAAATGTTAGACAGTTGTCATGCTACAGACAAGAGGGATTCAATTCAACAGGTGAGTTTATTTGTGCATGAACATAAAAACATATCCTCAGCGGTTCAATAAAAGGTGATGTGAGCAACAACAGTTTTAACTCAAACAGGAACTTACCGCTGGTAAGTATTTTTGTTAAGTATATATCAGGCACAGAGCAGAGGGGCAGAATCACACAGGTAAGTATCAGGGAAGTATACTCTGTCTTTGAGAGTCTTTCAATAAAGGTTAAGCCACGTTTCTCAAGCCACCGAAAGTTCCAAACAGGAGCACAACGATCCAGACAGGTGAGTGAACAGCTTGAGGATAGATTTGGCATCTAACCTTGAGCTCAGCCATCAAGTCTCTGGCTGACCGATCTTTTGTAGGAAGCAGCTGATGATGGACAGGTGTCAATAATCAGGGGATTGGAATCGTGTGACAAGTGGCTGTGAGTCTTCGGTGAATGCTGATCCTGGGTCAGGTGAATGTGACGGTGTGACAACAGTGTTCTAGATTATTAAATGTGGGTTTTTTTTTTTTTTTGCAACGACCTAATTATAATTCATATGACCTCATAATTTATCTAAACCCCAGTGACGATTAGTTTTAGGGGATGGTTAGATGTAGGTCATTCGTACAAAGATTCATACAAATTTGTACTATTCATATGAATTTGCAACTCGTTAAATATTTAAGATTTAGCAAAAATCATATGAATTCATACGTATTTGTATGAATTAGCCACCTTGTAAAATATGTATGATTTGCCGTGAGACTGGGCTGAAACACGATAGTCTATATTTCACTTTTAATGTATGTCTAGCGATTGTGCTTATGCTTCAAAATTACAGTTGTGTTCACTTGAGAAAATTAAAATGATAAACAAAATGAGTAGGAAGCAGTAACAAAGTAACAAAGTTTATTTTCTCCAATAATCTAAAAGCTAGGGAACACTTTTTTGAATGTATTATTTTTGGGGTGTTTTTGTTTTTGTATTTTTTCAACCAGATGCCAATGAGTTGTCATCTACTTCTCTGAAACATTTCAGATGGGCAAGGTAATTTTGACTGAATCAAATTTACGCTATTACCACAATGACTTATTAGCAGCAATCTTCGGTCTTCCACAATATGGATTAAAAGGTGCCACATTTATTTACCTCTTTATTTAAAAATGCTGACAGCCAGCGTTCACCCTTAGGCAGAAGAGAGTGAGCAATCATGTTACCTCAAAGTGGCAAAAATCTCATTCCACCTCTAATAAAAGAATCTCCAGAGCACTATTCTTTTTACAGTGCTTGTGTACACTTAAAACTCTGACCTCAGAGTGACCAGTAGCCTCTGGGGAGATTGAAGGACACAGGTGAGCACACAAACAGAGATGCTGCTTTCAGTTGGTACTCTTTAATATTGAACTGGCTATGACAGCTCACTGAAGGATCCAGGGTGTTTTTATTATATGCAGGGATTTGCAGACACACACACACACACACACACACACACATATATATATATATAACAAAAAATCTAACCATGCTAATGGTAAAACATTTATAATCACTATCTGTCTCTTAAACAGCATTGAGACTGTCATTGCAACTTGAACCATGTAGCAAGAGGAAATTCACACAGCTGGCAGCTGGAGCTTGTTGCCATGAATGAGATATAAGGTCAGGGTTCACATTTTTTAATGAGTGCTTGTTGAGTTGCTTAAAATGTGCTGTTATGTGCTATAAAAAAAATAAAGCAACTTAACTTCAAGGAAGACTTTACACCAAAATAAAATAAGTATTTAACTTTACATATGCTTTTTCTCCCATAAAACACAATAAGATAAGTTTATTAAAGCAATCGCTGTTTAGAAATAAATTAAGTATACATTGTTCAAATACATTAAATATATGTTCAAAAATACAGTAAAAAGGTAATATTACACAATTTCATATAGCCCTTTTTTCTATTTAAATATATATTTTAAGAACAAATTTGATCTCTATGATGGCAAGAATTAATTTTCAGCATCATTACTTCAGTCTGTAGTGTCATGTGGTCCAGATGTCAGAGTCAGATTTTTTCTCAGGAGAGTATGGCCATGAGGACATCATTCCTCCCGCCACACCCAAAGCCAACCAAGCCATCGCCCCACAACTATCACTACGGGAGGCCGGGGCTTCATCTTGAAGCTTAGCAACTACATCAATATCAGAGTCCCCTCTCTCTTTCAGCAATCGCTTCACCGCCCTCCCTTCTCATCTCGCTATTCTCCCTGCCATCTCTTCAACCAGGGCAAATGCCAAAGACCCCATACCTTCCATACCTGCAGTTTCTGTGGGGAAGCCCATGCCCAATACATTTGTTCTATCTTTAAATCTCTTATTAAACTCAAAGTATTTATTGCACCTGTCAACGTTTCTCATCTAGCAGTGGAACTGAAAAATCACCCTGATCCTAACTTCTCTAATTATCTCTTATTAGGTCTCATGCATGGTTTCCACTCAGGAGTCAGCAGCCTTCCCTCTCATTTTCACATTTGCTCTAATCTTCAGTCCGCCACAACAGAACCTGAAACAGTCAATTAAAAGAGAACTGGATGCTGATTTCATGATTGGCCCCTTTTCTAACCCCCCTTTCACCAAACTTTTCTCCTCTATAGATGTGCTCTACGCGCATTCCCTTCAGACCCGTTGTTCACAGATGATTCTAATAATCCAGTCTCCCATTTCTGGTTCCAAAAACACCTTAAGGCTGTCCTCCTCCTCTTAGGCATTCCCTCAGATTTTTTTTTTCACTCACTCATTCAGAATAATAGCAGCCACTTCAGCAGCTGAAAGGCCTGACCCAAAACCAGATTCAAACTTTCGGCCATTGGTCCTTGAGCGCCTATAAAAGTTACATCCACTCAGACCAGTCAACCATCAGAAACACTCTTCAAACCCCCCTCCAGTCCCACTACCGCCCCTCCAGCACAGGATCTCTCAAAACATCCCCCTCTCACAGAGGCGCCCCTCTACACCCACCACTGCAGTGGCATCTCTTTCTTTCCATGCCTCTGCAGAGTCTCTCCTCTATTCCCATCACCTCAGTGACATTCCCTCATATCCAAGCCTACGGAGAGTCTTCCCCTTCATTTCTGCCTCCACAGAGGCTTCCCCTTTATTTCCGCCTCTTCAGAGGCTCTGCCCCCCGCACTCACGGTATCAGTTAGTGGACCCACAGCATGGACCACTCCTGTGAGGGCGGCTCACAATGCACCCATTGCAACTGACCACAAAAGTCGGAGCAATTGCACCCACCGCGTGGACAGCTCCGGCCAGAGATGGTCATTTCACATTCATCGCCATTTGAGGCGGACAGCCCAAACCAGAGCATTGTGCCGACCACATGGACTGCTCCGGCAAGGAACACTCACTAATACCTCTCCCAACCTCTCTCAACCCCTCCCTTTTCCCGTCCTAGATTTCTTTCATTCAGCAGCACCCTTTAGCTGAATTTCATACTCTTACATATCTCACCACACTCCTAGCTTTCAGATTTTATTAGATATTCATTGCCCAGTACCCCCTTTCATTTCGGCTGCTGTCCTCAAATACTCATTTTTTTGGGTGGCAATCGGGGATCATCAAGCTCCGTGCTCCCCTTGCTGCCTGGTGGGCTAGGGCTCAGAGTCCCTGGAAAGCACACCAAACATGCTCATTCTATTAGATTATTAATGAGGAAGTGTGATCTTGTGAAAGGATGTTTGGATATAAACCATTTTCGGGAGAAGCACGTTCCAATGATTAACTCCAGCTGATGCCTCATTCTCTAATCAGCCTATTACCTGATAATCCTATCAGAGCTAAGAGATTCTCCTCTAAATAGAGCAAACTTCCCTTCTCTGGCATCTCATTCTTTGCATCTCTCCACCACACCTTTCTTCGACTCTAGACCTTGATCACCAATGCTAATATTTGTCTGTCTCTCTTATTCCGTTCAGATGCAGATCAAAAGATGTACCGGCTCAAGAGATCTTCATCAGAGACCAGACCACCTAGTCAAGCTCCATGGACAGATCACCAGAACCTAATGTTCCCACACACATCATAAAACATTCGCATTATACGAAATGCACTTAACCAAACTGAAGTTAGGTGCCAGGAACTGGCTCCAACCAGGCCTAGGTTCTCCCAAAGTGTTTTTTTTCTCCCTTCCTTACGGTTGGAGTTTTGGTTTCTTGCCACCGTTGCCACTGGCTTGCTTAGTTGCGGACACCTAATTTCTAGTGAATTTTCGATTACAGAGACTTTTCTAATGTGTAATTACTTGCGTCTATCGCCCTGGTCTTCTATTTGACGTTGTTTGGGCTTGTCACAACTCCCATCATTAAGCACAATATTAACTCTTACATTAATAGACCTCACCAGGGGACCCTCAGGGATCGGGCCAGATGTCGAGCTCCGTCTTAGTAAAGAGTAAAAAAAAAAAAAATACTTAAAAATATAATTTCCACTTCTATCTCTAGGTTTGTTCTGTTAAAATCAGAAAGCAGACATACAGTATGTGTGTTCTTGACTGTTTCCTCAGACAGCTCCACTTAAATTCTGCAGCTTTGTAAGAATCATAAAATTGTTCATGCTGTGTAATGACACATCACTCGCCATGCAACCACAGTACTAAAATAAATACATTTATCTGAAAACATCTCACATTTTCTTATAAAGTGTTTCTCTACATGTTAAGTGTGGTGACAAGGCAGTATTCATTTGCTATCTTTCTTCATCCTTTCTCAAGTTTAACGCAGTGACTTAATTAATGTCACTTTGAATCACTGCAGAAATGTCATTACTCAAGAAAGAATATAGCAGGAGCTTTTAGAACTTCTGTCAAACAGAGTGCTGTCTGTGCATTGAAAAATCATGGCAGCTCAACCTACACATTGGGTCTGTTCCAGTGAACTGCCTAGCTAGACAGCATTCATGATGCGAAGGTTCTTCCAAACAGTATATAGAAAACATGTTGGCTTGTTTCAGTGGTCTGAAAGCATACTGAATGCATTTGACATTTATGACTGCTCCAAAAGATCTCAAATTCCTTTAAAGTAATCAGAACTGGGAACATCTTGCGGTGAGTGGCTCAAAATAATATATAACAGTGTTCTTTCTGAAAAGAAAAAAAAAAAAAGGAAAAAAGATTATTTTGATGACCCCGTTGGTAGGTTATTTTCAAACTCGATTATTTATTTTTTTCTTGCCTGCAAAATTCTTCTTGATTTAAGTTTATATATATATATATATATATATATACAGTGTTGCCAACTTTTTTCAATCAAAAGTAGCTAAATCCAGCTTGAAAAGTCGCTAGATGTCACTATATGACGTCATATGTCAATTTGCATATTCATTATGTCAGTAAGTCATATTATCTTGCTTCTCTGTAGCTACATAATGTATTTTAATGCAGCCAAATTCTCAATATAACTGTATTCATTGATATATTTAATGGCTTCTGTTGTCAGAAAAACAAGAAATAGTCACTGAAATGCACCCAATTATTAGGCCTACTAAAATATGTTAATCTCTGATTCATAATCAAGACGTTGTCTGATGAAATCAAATACACATAAAATATAGACAATGGCTATGCTGTGATTTTGACTATATTTGCATGTAAAATAGAGTTAAAAGCAACAAAATACATATTTTAACTGAAAGCCCTGCTCCTTTCAGTCTCTCGCTGAACAGAACTGACCTAGAGAGAGGTGTGCGCACTATAGAATGAATGCTGTAAAATATGATTTTTTATTATAACGTCATTAGACACATTCTACCTTCACACTACAGAATGGTTTGCCATCATATTCATTACAAGTTAAGAATGGTTAATAATTGTCCTGTGCCGAATAAAAGATCAAGTAAAAAAATAACTGTAACTGTTCTTTACCATTCTAAGAACCAACAGTGGAACAGTATTATTAATAAAATAAAATAATAATAAAAACTTCTGTGAACAATGCTTCCACAAAGTAGTTCAATTTAATTAAAATGGTATATTCATGTCTATAAAGTCAGGCATGCAATCTACCCATTGATCTGTGTGCACGTAAAATGAAATAACCATTGTGTCATTTCAAACATGCATGAGTTTCTTTGAATACAAAATTCAAAGAAAATACAAAATACAAAAAAAGATATTTAGATTTCTTTGGTATTTTGAAGTAATCTTGTGTATGTTCAACAAAGAACGTAACTATTACAGGTTTGGAATGGCATGAGAGCAAGTAAATGATGACAAAAATTTGTTTTTTGGGTGAACTACTTTTTAAACCTTCATTTTAAAGGTTCTCCTTAAATGACAAAAACTGTTAGGATTTTGTTCTAAATGAAACCTTAAAGTGTCTAGTGTTTCGAACAGAGCTAGTGTTTTCTGTTTATCAGCTCAACCCCTGTACACATGTGCGTTGGTGCATATATATTTCTCACCGCGTCTTCGTTGAGTGGATTACCCCACTCTAATCCCACTCAGAATACCCTTGCACAGCCAAGTGACGGCTACCCCTCTGCACTGCACCAGTATCATACAGCTCTGCCGCCCAGGTATCCACACTTCCAAACCTCTGTTCAACTCCATGGGGCAGGCATGGATTAGCTAGTAAAGGCTTTGATGTCAGATTCTCACACAGAGTCAATATACAGCATGAGCCCCTCAGGATTAAAATGATATCCACACCATGACGTTACTTAACTAACAGAAAATAACAAGGAACAGTGACTTTCTGAACTAAGAAAACGTGAGGGAACTGAAGAGAAACCTGTAAACGTATGAAGTGTGATCATTTTTTTAAAGTGAGCGATTCACATTGCACATAAGGGGTAATGCATGAATAATTAAAGACAAGCATGATGAAACACTAAGTTAGGAGTTTCCTCAAAGGTTTAGTAAAATTCATTCACAAGGGTAATAATACAGTCACCAGTTGTATGACCTTATAGATGACAATTT
The DNA here is from genome assembly GCA_032357475.1 of Enteromius thamalakanensis. Classification (NCBI taxonomy): domain Eukaryota; kingdom Metazoa; phylum Chordata; class Actinopteri; order Cypriniformes; family Cyprinidae; genus Enteromius; species Enteromius thamalakanensis. The sequence continues at coordinate 8,713,200 of JAUCMT010000039.1, read as the reverse complement.
GCAAAAAGGGTAAACCGAGTGCACTTGTAACCCTGTGAATAATTTATTATATTTCAAAGACTCATTCACATACACATGCTCTCAGTGTGTTAAAAACACACTGCTGCAAAGATGTTTAAGGCTTAAAGGGTCCTCTTTTGTTGTGAGTGTATTAATTCGAGTGCCCCTATTATGGGTAATGAAAGGTTAGTATTTTGGTTTGGGGAGTCCTCGGGTCAACAGGTTGACATGCATGTAATGCATGTAATGTAAAAATACTTTAATTGTCTACATCCCAATGGACACACTATCCATCCTAAATTCTTTGTGATATTAGTACCCGGACTAGTCTGAATATAAACACCAAACCAGAAAAAGTTGGGACAGGGTGGAAAATGTGAATTCAAAAAGAAAAAAGCAAGTTAGACATTTTTCTCAAATTTTATTTAATTGCAGACAGCAGGGACGTGCACAGGGGGGTTGCTCAGGTTGCCCTGGCAACTGCCCATATGCCCTTTTAGACTCAAGTTGCCCTTCCGAGGAAAAAAAAAACATCGTACAATGGATGCAGATTTTCACGTAGGTCTAGATTAATAATAATAATAAAAAAATCAAAAAGCCTTATTCACTTCTATTAGGGCACCGAAAGTGAAAGTCAGTAGCAGGGGAAGGGCAAACTCTGTTTACGTGGCTGCTGCAGCGCTGCATGTGACAGGCACCTGAGCTGAGCCTGCATGAGCGGGCGCGAGATTGTCGCGGTTGTCGGGTGAGGCATCTCAACGTTG
>JAUCMT010000039.1:8690749-8704701 GCA_032357475.1 Enteromius thamalakanensis | reverse complement strand
TAAGTACAGTTTTTTCCTTTTCTTTAATTTTCCACTGACTGCTACAGTCAAATATAACACATCAGCGAGGCAAAGCTTACCGCTATTTGCTAAAAGCATCTGCTCAATAACTTATGGTTAAAGCACCTCTCGGCGGTCAACAGCTGCAAGTGCACTCTAAAATAGGTACGGCGGTGAAAGGGGCATTTTGGTTGTCCACCATCTGTAAGTACTGTTGTGAGAAATGCACCAAAGCGACTGAGAAAAACTGTATAAATACAAACAAAAAACAAAAAACTCTAGCCTACCATACTGTAAATAAAGTTTCAGAACTATAGTACAGTAATATTTTAAGTGGTCGCCATTGTCACCCTCTCTTTCCTGGCCACCATCCTCATCCTCATGGCCATCGACGTTCTGCTCTCTGTTAGGCCATAAATTCTCATCCATCTTGCGATGCAGCGGTGGAAGAAACAGCGTGAATGTCTCAACCATCCTCTACATTGATCCTCTGTGATGTCCTCACATGCAGCATCCATTGCATGGAGCAGGGCCCTCTGGTCTTGAGCCTGATGCTCATACTCCCTCCACCCCCAAGCTGAAAAAAACTCCTCAATTGGATTTAGGAAAGGAGAGTAAGGTGGAAAAAACTCCATTAGCATCCTGGGATGGGTGGTGAACCAGGTTCTAATGCGGTGGAAATTCACATTATCCCACACAATGACATAATGTGGTAGCTGAGGTCCTTCTTCACCTCTCTCATTTTCCGGGATCAGATCAGTATAAAGGTGGTCCAAGAAATTGAGGAGCTTTTGTGTATTGTAGGGCCCTAAACTGGGAATGTGTGTGGCCACACCTCTTTCTGATATAGCGGCACACTTTGTTATATTTCCTCCTCGCTGGCCTGGGACATCCACAGTGGCTAGGCAATTACTGTCATAAATTTATCAAATTTTCCAAGAAATTCTTTGGTATTATATCCTTGACTAATTTTGACAGTTGAAGAGACAATTGTGCATATGATGACTTACACAATGAAACTATGCTGATGTTTTGGAGAGAGTAACCATTACACTGAAAAATCAACTAATCAGTTTAAAGCATTTGCAATTTGATAAAACCAATGAGAAATGACATTCTGTTGTGAACAATTGCAAGGTGGTTTGGAGATTCGTCCATGTTATTTTGAGAATGTCATCTTGGTTTCAAGAAATGAGCCAAACCAATCGAGAAAAACTGTAAGACCCATTTGTCTTTTTGATATATTTGTAGTTTTACATTCATATTTTTTTATTTAAATGTAAAATTGAATAGTGCATTTAACATTATAATCAATTCTTTTGCATATGATTTAGTATGTTAGCCAAACAATTTTTTTTTAAAAGTTTAAAAAGTAAAAGTAATGCTTTACATATATATCTTCTCATTAAAAGGAAATATACTGTAACACGAATAGATAATTTTATAGAACCCGCAAGTGCCCACCGGTTGAAAACTCAGACATGTCACATTGTAACAGTCTCTGCTTCTAATAGAGAGAAGCTGGTCTACTTTGAATAAGTTATTGAATCGACCAGGCTTTGCTATGTAAATGCATGCTAATTTATGCGTGAGTGATGTGCAGATGTTGGCCAGATCAGTTGTAGAGGGGCAAGGGGACGTGCTTTCTCTTCCATGTTCATTTGTCATCATCTGTGTTTTTTTACAAGGTGATCAAGGAGTGATCTGATCTGATGACCCCCCCGCCATGCCTCTCAAAGAGAACAGGGGTATAAATACAGGCAACGTACATGCTGAGCTCAAATGTTTCACTGAACTGTGCTTGAGAAATGACATAGTGTGGCCCTCAGTGGAAGTACTAAATTCACTTGGTGTTAATTGCTGACTTATCACAATACAGCTGTACAGTTAAAAAAAAATGATTGTTGCTGTTGTTGTTTTTGGAATATAACATTAAACTCAGTGTAACTGTGAAAAAAAAAATCTCACAATGGTGCTCAGACCTAACTAACAATTGAATGGTGTCTGCTGCCCTCATATGGCTCTTGGAGTTACAACCATTTCCCACCAACTACATGTGAACGCCTAGTCAGCAATGCTTAAAGAGAGAGAGCTCACCCAAAAATAAAAGTTCAGTTTAATGATTTTCAGTTTAAATAAGTTTAATAGTTCTTGTTCTGTTCCAAGCCTGTGAGAGTTTCTTTCTTTTGTTAAATACAAAAGAAGGCAGTTTGAAGAATGTTGGTAACAGCCGTTGACGTCCATAGTGTTTATGTTATTTTTTTAGGGTTCTGGTAGGGAACATCAACAGTTAGGCTACCAACCTTTTTCAAATTATCTCCTATAAAATATGTGGATACAGTGTATTAAATCTGTAATAAATTCACATAAACTAAGGTCCCGATACCACATTTCATTAATTAACCATGCAACCATGTATTTCATTTATTTATAACTGCTTCATGTATTTTAAACTGCTTTTAGGTTGTAAGGATGCTGGAAAGTATCTCAGCATCTTGAGTCGCAGCCGGGGGAACATTTTGGACAGGTGATCTCCTAGAATAGAATACACAAATCTAATACCAGAACACAAGAGATGCATCTAGATTTGTCACCTACATTTGTCAAATTATCTAATTATGTGGGATAATGTTAATTTCCACATAACTAACATTGTGTTGAAATGGTTTGCTGAGCACCAAAGGATAGCACTAGAGTTCCTTCCATACTCCCTTTCCTGAATCATATATTTTACCATGGACATGGAAGTGTATGACTGTGAGGAAACTTAACATACTGTATAGCCTTGTACTTCACACAACGTCGACAGAGCTGCATGCATGTCATGCTTTTAGATCCTTAACATCCCACAGTGGACTTAATCAAACACAGACCATCTCAAAGTCCTGCTTCCACCCCCTTGTCTGATTGGCTAATGTGGAGTGCTGGAAAGAGTTATGCAGGAAACGCCTCTGTTCCCATAAAAATGTAGGCAACTTTAAAAAAAGCGTCATTTTGGATCTTAGTCCACTGTCGAGAGGAAAATGGCATCAGCACATGACAGAGCAGTTTTACAGGCCATCTTTAACCCTACCAGCCCTTTTGGAGATATCCCTGGATTCAATCAAGAAGATGAGCTGACAGACAATGGTAAGATAAAGATCCATAGATTGCATATGGAAAGATTTTGCATCTGATGATTCACTTAATGGTATAGATAGATAGATAGATAGATAGATAGATAGATAGATAGATAGATAGATAGATAGATAGATAGATAGATAGATAGATTTCAAATGCTATAAAGATGTGTTATCCTTAGTGTATTTATTTTATATCTCTGTCTTTAGACAGTGTTTTTGACCCAGAGCTAGTGAAACAGGTGAAAGATCTAGAACTGCAGGGAGTTTCGGCTGCTGAGTCTGGAGACCTACCCACTGCTCTTCAGCATTTTAACCAGGCCATCAGGATACTTCCTCAAAGGGCTTCAGCCTACAACAATCGAGCCCAGACCAAACGCTTGCAGGGAGATACCAAAGGTGATACTTTTCTTCTTTCTATTTCAGAAATAAGTCGAAAGGTTACAGACTTTTATTCCCCCAGTTTCTTTTATTTATGTATTATTTTTTTACAGAGACCATAATGAAAATACATTAAAATACCAAAATTTTTTTAACCATGTTTGGTTAGTTTAAACATGGTATTTGTAGTTAAACTATAATTATTTAATAATAGTAATAATATAATAATATTAATAATAATAAGATGTGTTGGTAATACTTAATACGTTAACTAATGTGGTTAGCTAAGGAATAAACCTTAAAGAAAAGTGTTACCAGAAAAAAAAAAAAAATTTATGATATATCACTGATACACACAACATAAAACTTTACCACAGTAAGATTTATCTGTTTAAGTTAAAACTGAACATGTTTAAAACACTAACTGGAACACTGTTATATCTGCAGAGATCTGTTACATCGTACAACATTTTATTTTTTATTTATTTTTTTTGTCCCAATTACTTTATGTGTTATTTAAATAATAATAATAATAATAATAATAATAATAATAATAATAATAATAATAATTTTAGGATATTATATGGAAAGTGCAAATTAGCTTTTGGGTTCTCTCTCTGAACTTTATATATATATATATATATATATATTGTAGGTGCAGTGGAAGATCTGGAGCGTGCCGTTTCTCTCAGCGGTGGTGTTGGGCGATCAGCCTGCCAGGCTCTGGTCCAGCGTGGGCTTCTTCTTAGGTTGTCGGGTCATGATGAGGAGGCTCGGGTGGACTTTGAGAAGGCAGCAGCTCTGGGCAGTGAGTTTGCTCGGCAGCAGGCTGTGATCTTGAACCCCTACGCTGCCCTTTGTAACCGCATGCTGTCAGAGGTCATTAATAAACTACGCAACCCAGAAATGTCAGACATGCCATAGAGATGTACTATATGGATGGAAAGTATATATGTTGTATTGTAACAAAGACATGCATTTATTAGCTTTGTACTTTTTGTACTAAATTTCAGGTGATATGTGGAGAATGAATGAATACACATAGAAGAAATAAAAACTTTTTGATGGAACTTTATAAGGTGGAAATAAACTTTTATAATAAAAAAAAAGTGAAACCATAAAAATCAGAAATATTAGGATATAGACCACTGGTTAGGTAAATGTGTGACATCTTTTGTGCAGATTCTGAAATCATGCTGAAGATCTTAAGATTTTATAGACTTGAGTGCTGCTTTCAATAATCCAAGAACAAAAAATAAATCAAACTTAATTTGACACTACAATGTATAACTAACTAGTATTAAATGCAAAATAGTAGCATTTTCACAAATGGTCTTTGGCATCTTAATAATAATAATAATAATAATAATAATAACAATATAATTATATATATAATATATAGGGGTATATATATATATTTTTTTTATTATTATTATTATTATTATAATTATTATCATTATTATTATTATTATTATTATTATTATTAAAGGGATTGTTCAACCAAAATTGTTTATTTTTCCCTCAGGAAATAAGCACTGTAGATATAATTGGCTACTTGCAACTGGTTGGTCACTAACATTATTTCAAAATATTTACTTTTGCATTCAGCAGGGGAAACAAATGCATATACTGTAGGTTTGGTAAAACATGAGCATTAATAAATGAGCACAATTTACATTTTTGGATGAAATATCTCTTTAAGCTGATTTTTGAAGCATACATAACAGTGCATTTTTTTTCCAGCCACTAGAGGTCAGCAAATATCTGTCAAAAGTCAGGATAGTTTACCCAAAAAAACAAAATCCATTCTAACTGAAGCATAAACTTAGCCTCTTGTCTCTTATTCTCCATGTGCCTTGTCAATAGAGAATACATTATTGAGTAAAGTGTGAAACTCTCCTCTTCTCTGGATATCTGTCATGCTGGGTAACGCCACAGGTTCACTTCTGATCTCTTTCTGGTAGAAAGGACAGACCTTCAGGTGTTCTGCCATGGGGGGCATGTCTTCAAATACCCATTTATCCACTGGAGAGAACAGACTGCTAAATTCCCATACCTACATGGTGATGAGAATGGTCAAATAAATCACTTATGTCATTGCAAAAATTATTTATTAGAAATAAATAATAACTAAATATAATAGGACACATTTCAGGCAACATATTCCATTTTACTAAATAAACAGTGTACAATGTAAGCGGAATTGCTTTAAGTAATATTATTTCTTGATATTAAGGTTTAAATGTCTATGCAAAGTCAGTTCAATGCATTTCTAAATGAACTGTCACTGTGGTGATTGCTATTCCAGACCCCTATTCTTATTGGCTTTCCTCAATGCTAGTTAATACTGCTCCTACCGGTTAAATGCTAAGATCTACTAACCAAACAATGTCCAAAGAAAGTTTTCTACAACCAAATTTTCTACATTGTGGCTGACATGAAGTCAGGGAGAGTAAAGTAATCCATATATGCCCTCTGCTGCTCTCTGACCCACATACCTCAGAGAACAGCTAACAGAGCACCAACGTACTTAGGATGTTTATCATGCCCTCCGAGACAGCTAATGCACCTGAAATAAAGTTAGATGGGGCTGGAAAGCATTGGAATTTTTTTCGGATATGCACATGCTTTTTTAGACTCATGGAAGTCTTATTATGACTAAGGGAATTAATAACACAATATTAAACAATATTGATAATAGAACAGCTGTTACACAAGCTTATCTGGGAAAATGTAGGAGCATTCATGGGAATTTGTTTCTATAGAGGAACATACATTAATGTTTAAGGAATATTTTGTGTTTGCTGGGTTTATGTTGTTTTTAGTAACTTGACAGTTGTACTTAATATGAACTGGCACCTTAAAGGCACCTTGTTTTGTGCTTATATGAAACAGATTTATATAAGAAAAACATTTACCTTTTTTCGAGCCTTCCAGGTGAACCCACCATGAGAATATGTCTTTTTCTCCCATTTAAGGGACACCATGCCCTTCTGCTGAAGAACAGTGCTGCACACTTCCCTCATTAGCTGGGAAACTTGAGATAGACGACCCAAAGACACACTATCCAGAAAACTCACTATGTGTTGTAAGATCTCAAAAGGAAGTCTGCTCAGAGAATCTAAATTCCTTGCTCGTTTACGTTCACTGCTAACGGTTTTTACTCCTTTGTAGAGTGACGCTGACATATTTGGTTGTAAGATGAAAGTGCTAAGATCTGTATCATAGCGAATGGTAGCCCGATATTTAGATGGTCGAAATTGCTTCTGGCTAAAGGTGCAACCAAGATAAGCCAGCGGGCACCGCTGTAAAAACCAGCCAGTAAGACATGACTGGATGTCTTCATGCACGTTCCTAAAGTGCCAGGGGTATTCATCACGCCTGAAGGCATGACAGCACAGGTAGGTAAAAGCTGAGCAGGATTTATTGTGTCTCCTAGTCACACATTCGGTTTGAATCTGCACATGTAGGTTTTGAGGCTGGTCACTGACAACATCGGCCAAAAATGCATCACTTTTGAACGGAGCAGAATGGAAGTCATAGGTCTGGGTGCCAAAGTCAACATATAAGCCGTCGGTTCCTACGGTCTCAGAAATCTGATGACCTTTCAGTTCTCTTTCTAGACAGCACAGCAGTGTGGTCTCTACCTCATTCGACTTTGGGAGCTCTTCAATGGCAATGCCCAAATCAGATGTGTCCACATTCTGGTCTGTCTTCTTAACCGTTTGTGATGGATCTTTGAGGTGGCTACGCTTGGCTCTGAAGCTGATCGGTACATTGAAAGAGTGTATGGTTTGAACTTCAATAGGCTCTAAATTCCCATAAACAAAATCTTTCTCTTTAGGTGTGCAAGCAGCTAGCTGGCCAAAGTTGATAAGCATACATCCATTGTGCACCAGATACATATTATACTCTGCCACGTTGACCTCTTTACGAAGTCTATCTAGAACGCCATCTTGCCAAGGGGCTAAACCTGTCCTGGCAATCTCTGTATCGTGGGAAGTCTGAGAGGTGACTCTTGCGTCTTCTTTGTCCCGACAACTTTTATCTTCCAAATTCTTCACAGTTTGCTTGCATCCTTCCTTCTCCTTCGCAAACATTCTCTCCCACATCCCATAGTTCTCCAAGCAGGCCACGTCTTTACTCTTAGCCAGTGCCAACCTTTCTTCTTGGGTTAGTTCTTGTACGTCTTCCTCATTAAGACTAATCTCCAGCATCTCTTCTGGGTTTAAGTTCTGAGACTCGCAGCACTCTGGATCAACACCTCCTACAGCACCATCAAGCTGTACCTCAGGTTCTTCCATCTTCTCTATCAACTCAGGGAAGAGTGTCTTCATCTGAATTGAGCTAAACAGAAGTTTCTGATCTCTAAGGGCCATAGCAAGGTCTAACTGACTTGTGTGGTTTGGATCCTGGAGGGCGTTCCTGTAGAAGGTGGTATCAGTCTCGTTCACAGGCCATCGGTTCCAATCCAGGGTACATGTGATGACACTGGCAGGGCACACTTCTAGGTGCTCGGCCAGTCTTTGACGAGACATGGACATTGGACAGCCATAACCAGAGTTGATGCAGCGTACAATTTCCTTAGGGCAGAGAAGACGGTGCTCATCTTCTTTACAAAGGTGGAAAGCGGCTCCGCATTGCAGGTGGCAGGAAATGAAGATGCATGATGTGGGGATGTCTACAGGAACCTTGCAGTGCTGGGTATGACATTTTTCACAGTGTGGATGTAGACCGGAGTTGGTAGTCCTATTCTTGCCCTGGAGGTGACAATCCAATACACATATTTGTTTCCCACAAGATCACCATTATTGTATTTACATCATGTGATACATAACACTTGATTGTTTGAAAGCAAGAAATACATGACTACTTTGAAACTCGAAGCTTACCATGACTGTTGATATTTCTTGAGTTTGAAAATAGACTCTGTAATGAGACAAGGGAATAGACACTGAAAGGAAACAAGTCTCGGAAATGTTCCAGTGTTGCTATTGTCTAGACGATTATTGACTTGTCTTTCTGGAATAGACACAACAAAAAACCACATAATGAGACAATTCTCAGACTACACTGAATAAATATGTACATATAAGGCAATAAAACAAACACGCTTTGCTTAAATGAGCGTTTCGACCATATAAATAGTAGAATTTATTATTATAATAAACATGCACCTTCAAACACAGACAGTTTTGAGTAGTTAATAGCTTTACCCTTTATTATGACAAAACACAATTAGTATTCTTCACTGAGAGAGACCAGCAGCACACGCTTCTAGATGTCTTTGTTATTGTTAAAGGTCTTGAGCAAAAATGCAGGTCAGTCTCACTTACCCTTGCTTGACCTGGCGATGTTAGCATGACTGTTTGTTTAAATGGGTCTGTGCGGATGTAAATATCGCTCCTCTGTTCAGCTGTTATAAATAGACAAACAGGCAAGTCAGACTAAGCCTATGAGAAACAAGGTTACATTACATCACACTTAATAACTATTATTTGTATGCTGTGCTAACTGATTGTCAAGAATGATCAATTTCATTGAACAATCACACAAAAAATTAGGATAATAGCTGTTTATTTAACTAGGAGTTTTGATCTGGTGAATACATTTATAACAGGAGGCTAATATTTTGATCCATAATAACTGTATTCAGAAAACAATAATCAATCAAACCAATGCATTTGCAGTTATTTTACCCACTCTTCCAATTAACACGTTGTTATATTAAACACATAAGAATAATTGCATTACACACATTGTCCACTAGATGTCAATACAGCCTTTTATTTACATTGTGAAGCATTACAGCATTATTATCCTACAGATGTGCTTGTGTTAAGGATTAGTGCTTAAGAAACATAAATAAATGTTTTATTATTTCTTTAACCACCTTGATTAGTGCAAATTTTTGGCTGGATTTTTACTTCAGAAATTGACTTTGTTGATTCTTGTCATTCCAAGGTCTTTTAATAAAAATTACATCCAAAAACTAGTTGTGTCTTCAAAATAACTATGACCTTATTAGCATCCTTGGAGTATAAAAACAAATTAATCAGATGTCGGCTCTGAAGTGAAGTCAGTCAATAAAATGAAAACTGCTGATGCCTCATCGATGAAATTTTCGGTCGATGAGCGTCTTACTTTTATACAACCCGAAGAAGAAAAAGCCCCCCATGCATTCAAGTGTTTATGATCTTATAAATTTAGCCCATCAACAACAATCTGCATTCAGTCTCATGCTATTAAAGCCAAAAAGTAATTAAAGCCACCTTGCAATGATGTCTTTACTGCTAATACTACTTAATTAGGAAAGGGATTTTATAGGTTCCCCCGGGACATGACACTTTGTCTAATTTTGCTACATTAATGAAGAAACTTTTAAGCAGGACAAAATGAGGGAAATTGAAAACAAATCATTATAGTTTTTAGTTTTTTATAGTTTTTACAACCAGACAGACTAATAACATATTAGAGCACCAGCTACAGCCACACGAAGAAGAGGTGACTTCAGGTCAATGCATCCCATGAAAGGTCATGCTACACTAAATGTCAAAGCTTTCTGTCATAGCTCCGTGAAACAAGAGTCTGATGGAAATTGCCGATTTTAAATAACATTAATGCTTTGACAATGATGCACTCACAAGGTCCAGGTTTTGGCTGATTTGTTTGTTTGTCAGAAAGACTAAATGTTGCATCTTCCTGAAAATTAGCTGTCGGGAATAAAAAAAAGAATAACAATGAAGTAATGGGATACAACACAGGTATTGCAAGAAATCCATTATATAACAGTAATGATTTCAAATTCATTTAGGGCAGTGGTTCCCAACCTTTTTTAACTCACGGCCCACACAGCCAAACACATATGCTTTGCTTTCAGTCTGCCAATGAGATGAACTTTTATATCACAGATTGACAAAAAGGCAACCAAATGTCACCTGGCTACAAACTGATGAAGATAATTCAGTATCGGTGCTCTGTGTGTGTGTGTGTGTACACTTGTTTTTGTGTAAGTGTGTTTGCTGTTATGGAGCTAAGAGATAAGAGGCCTGTTCCTGATAAGAGAACTGAACAGACTTCTGGGAGACGGCACATGTGGTTCACTTTGGCCGACTGATGGAAACATGGTCTATTTAACACACCCCATTTATCCTTGCTCCATATTTCACCTTCGGCTTTATGCCAGTCGCAGCAGTGCACCTTGGTAATCTTTTCTTGTTTGGAATGAATTATAGTGTTTGTGTGTTTTGAAAGGTGTGGAGGAAAGGCTTCATCTGTTTACGCTCCTCGTATGCTACCTTGGTTTGCAGACCTGAACGCATTCAATTTGAAAAGAATGACATCATTTCAGGAAGACATGCCAAACTGCAAAGAGTTCAAAGCCAAATTCACCTGTGCACCCATGCAGTCGGCTTTTCACATACGTTTTCATACAATAATGACAGACATAGGAATGCCCTAGCCATTTACAAATATCAAACTTATTTGATTTTTGTTTTTAAACACAAAAATAGATAGTAAGTAATGTAACAAATAGATTTTCCTTTAACAGGCTAAACATATCCACTATACCTAACACCTTAATCTAATCAGTGTTTTTTCGCAGTAAGGAAGTGACTGTATTGCCTCTGATGACAAACTGTGCATTAACCATGTGTCGTATTAAAGCACTTCCGATACTCAAGATTCAAAAGCAGCCTCGACATTTCTTGCATTAGATGTCAAAGCCTGAATAACTGATATTAGCCTGAAGTCTCTTGTGATGTACAATTACAGATTTCAAATTTGTTCCAAAAAAAAACTAATGTTCAGAGAGGAATGGCCCTGTGTACCACACAGCAAGATTCTAAAAGCAGCCAATTGGAAAAAAGATTGCCTTTGGCGACATGGGTGGAACAATTATGCAACATTGCTTTTCGCATGTTTCACAGTAATTTTGAAGTGGAATGTCCGATGAGTGGCACTAAAAGTAATATGTTAATCTGACAGCGTGAATCTCTCTAATAAGATAACATAACTATGACAAACACAGTATTGTGCAGGAAACAGCAAGAAAAAGTCTTCTTGTAGTCATAATTTGAGAGGAATAAAAGTTGTTGGTGTTTTACTGTCACAAGTGTTAGTGTCAGCTGGAAACTGAAGGCTTACAGATACAATATGTATTTGAATTGTTGTAAAAATGTAGGTAGGTAAATGAGCCTGTGTTGCAGACATACTGAATAATATTATTGCTTTCTGTGGTAATGTGTACTTAATTCACATACATCCCATAGTACAGTTACAGTGTTATGATATCAAACTTAATTACATTAGAACGAAGCAAATATGTGGGCGACTGTACCTGTATACTATATCTCCATGTAAAGAAAGCTACTCCTACAGACTCAACTTTGCTTCACCTCTTTTTTATCTCTTAGTAACCAATCCTGTTTCACTGGAAATAGATGTATGTAGTCTTCTGCTCTGCAGTCAAACACTTCAGGAGATACGAGTATGTTTTTTTTTAATTATGTGTGTTGGCACTATTGCAAAAAAAACGTTCTTCAGACAGAGTTCTAGATAAATTTAAGCATTCCTACATTAACTTAAATAACAATGCTCAACAACAAATATATAATTACAGTTTCAAGACTATTTTAAGATAAAAGTTTAAGTCAGTTGGATAGGAATTAGCCTTTGGCTTCAGAATGCAGGTTTGCTTGTTTGTTCTAATTTCTTTCTTTTCTATTTTTATTGTAACCATAATAGAATAGTCATATTAATACTTCACCACGGTGCCCATAACGTCTGAAATTATACTAAAAATTTCAGTACTTAATACTACAGCAAACAATTAATATCCTATTGAACAAACTCGTTAAATATTGTGGCTTGAGTATTTCACAGTATACTAAAAACAGTACAAATTGTTAACCAAGTTTATTAAATAATATGAGCAACTAAGGTGATGTCAAGAGGTGATGCCAGGTCTGTCAGGCAAAATTTATACTAAAAAAGCTAATTCACAGATTTTAACAAATCATTTTATGACCAAAAAAGCTTCACAATTTTACTGTAAAAGTATTATGTATATATATATACATTATCCTTTAAATAGTTTATGGAGTTTTTCTATAATTTAAAAATAATTGTTTGAGTGTTGTTTGGTGTAAGAATAAGGAGCATGGCTTTCTAAACAGAACTTATGCTATACTCTACTTGTCCACTAGTAGGCAGTTATAGCATATTCACAGTCTTGCAATGCAATAGTTCACATGTTAGTATAGTGTAAACCTTTATACTTCTAAAGACTTTTCATGTGACAAATCCTTCTGACAGGAGTGAAGAGCTGTCATTTTCATGTATGCTGGGATTGTGTCTGGTTTGGAATCTGCAGGGTGTTTTGTGGGTGTATCGTGTCTGGTGTCTGCTTCTGGAGGGTAGTTTTTCAGCAGCTAGCACAGAAGGGCACACCAGCATCCAGATGGCTACACTGAGTAAACTCTTCTGCTCTAACACTTAAACTGGAGGAAAGTTGAATTGGACAGGATTTTTTATTTTTTATTTTTTTCAGACCTACCTTTTGATTGCTTGCAAGGGTATAGACGTCTTTCTGTTAGTAAGTAAATTAAATAGCCTACTCCTTTGTGTATGAATTATATTTTTTATCCACATTTAAATTAAATTAATAAATCCAGACAAATAATATGTAGACATGCTATAGAAGCAAAGGTTTGTAGCATTTGAACCAATCAGGTGCAAACAATGTGTTACATTTAACAAATAATCTTTAATACTATTTTACCCAGCTCTAGGGGTAACTCAAACTGAAGCTACAGTATGAGGGTCTGTGGACCCTTCCCCCCAAAGGCAGCTAAAGTAAAACCTCAGGAAAGCAAAACAGGCCAATGGTATACTGTTTTATGTATGTTTATGATAGATCACTAGCTAATATAACCCCATTATATCAACATTTTGTGTTTGATCTTATTGAGAGCATATGTTATATGTTGATATCTTTGCAAAATTCAGTGTTTTAAGAATCTCTTCTAATTTGTATGACATCCTCTAATCCAGTAAAATTTAAAAACAGACGTTTTAAGGCCTGACAGACTCAAATGCATTTCTAAGCTCTCTGTTCTCACAATCACAGCAGCTATGAAGTGAACAGAGATTTTTCTTCCACATAAGAACCTCAAAGAGGCGAATATACACCATCCAGTCTTTTTTAGCTTCAGTGATATGAGATCATTAAAGGTGTTTGTTTCCCAGACGTGTTTTGAGGAATTCCATCGATCTTGTGTGATGTTTTGTTTAAGCTAGAATAATGAAATCTTTTATATTTAATAGAAGCACTGTGGCGAGGGGGCGTAGGAACGCGAATAATTGATTTATGACACCTAGTTTTAATTCTACACTGCAAAAAATGCTTTTCTTACTTAGTATTTTGGTCTTGTTTTCAGTCCAAATATC
>JAUCMT010000039.1:8636755-8651652 GCA_032357475.1 Enteromius thamalakanensis | reverse complement strand
TTAATTTATTTCAGTAATTCACCTCAAACTGTAAAACTTGAGATACAAATTGAGATGCACCTTTATGTGACACAAATGAGTTTTTGAATTTATGTTTTTTTAAATTCTTGTTTTATTTAGGATCTGTATGGTTTGCAACTTAAATTTGTGAAATGTCATAATAATGAACACCAAACAAATGTGCACAAAAGCTTCCAACATGCACTTTTCTAGAATTTAGCACTACACACTTCATTAATAGCAACAGCTAACAATTTTTCCCTAAACCCAGTTTACAAAGTTGTTAGCCGAAATTGAATGTTTTTGCAAATGCATCCTTTGTCTGGACCTCCTATTTCTGTGCTCCCAAACGCATTTTGTTCTTGCAGTTTCCTTGCAGGCGCTGTAGTAAATCAGACTCTGTGATTTGGGTGTAGCAGCAGCAGCAGGCTGACAGGAGGGAGTGCTGCTGTAAATCAGGCAGGTGTGAGAGGAGCGTAATCATGGAGGGTGAGGAACGAAAGAAAGAAAAATGTGCCTTGAGGGAAAAGTCATAGTTATGAAGGAGGCTTTATTGTTGTCTATAGCATCGCTGAAATCATTGGCAGGTGGTTTAAAGGGCGCTTGCACACTCTACCATTAGTTCAGTCCCTTTGTTTAAAAATGGTTTTGGGTACAGTTTGTGGGAATTTTAGTATGGTTCATAAATGGTATGAAAGCAAAGCTGATGTTAACTGCTATTGATGGCGTATAATTTTAATTTTTTGTATATTGTGTACCAAACCAACTGTAAAAACAACCAAAGTAATGTTTTATAGAAACGTAAGTGATAATGAGACATTTAGAGTTCAGTCAAAGTATGAGTTAATTTGTATTTTTCTCTCTTAATATTAAAATATTTTACTATTTTTTTTTAACATTGTAGACCCTTTTTCCCTCTCTGTGTGGCTGATGGATGCTACCATTTAAATAAGTTATGAGGGTGCATGTGCATTTCCATGCATATATTGTTGACAAATGAATTATTCAGAGACACTTCACTATAAAACTGAGTTTTATGACAGTTCCAAATGGGAAGTTGTATGATCGGCTCAACAGGAGATGGACAGGAAGCACTCATCAATGTAATTTACTGTGTGCCGCCATCTAAAAAACATCAATGCTGTTAGGACTTTTAGACGCATGCAATGCAATCCAGTTAAACACAAAGTTCATTTTGTGCTATCATGAGAAATATAGCCAGTTGGAGCCAGGTAAAGGTGAGTAACGGCAGCATTTCATTGTGGTGGGGAAGTATTTCTTAAAAATTCAGTTGCTATCATAAAAAAGAACACCATCAGCAACCAAATTTGCATATGCAATGAAACCTGATTAAACAAAATGCATTTTAATGTGCTTTGTGATTCTGCTTTGAGTAAGTGCTATCAGGAGGCCAGGCCCTGGCAACTTACAAAGTGTTGCTTCCAGAACAAGATAATTGCTAACATAAACACTACCAACCTTGGTTGGAGAGAGGCATTTAGAACTGTAAAATAAAGGTTCACTATGACTTTAAATTTATTGTTTAATAAAAGACTTCATGCTGAGACAGACTTATGGTTAGCAATTTACTGTGTTCTTTTTTATTTTTATTAAATGACAGAGTGTATAATACCTGTTGCCCTTAACACATACACTATGTACAGTAGGTGTTAACAATATAATTTACCTAAAAATGGAACATTTTGTCATTACTCACCCTAATATCGTTTCAACCATGTATGTGTTACGTCCTGGTGTCTGGTCCAGGAACTACCAAGAAAGGACATACACGTGGACATACAAAACGAAACCAACACAAGGAGACAAGAAACCGAAACAGACAGAAACATAACATTATGCTGTTTGTCTGTGGAACACACAATATGAATATTTATAAAGAATCACTCTCTTGACTGACTATAGTCACCTAGTTTTGCTACTGGAAATAAGCTATCTTCTCTGAATTCCTGAGAATTCATAAGTCACTATTAATAATGAAAAAGATGGTTAGTTAATAACTTTATCAACACAATAAACTAATATAAAAATACTTGCAGTATAATGATATGTTTTGCACGGAGGGCGTCAATCTTATTTAAAGGGTTAATTCACCCAAAAATAAAAATAAAGGCCTCCTGTAGTCAATCCATTCATTTTTTAAATATAAATATCTATATTTCAAACAAAATAAACACTTTTTTTCTCCATCTTGCTGACTGTGATAACCAGAAGCCGTCCCGACGGATGTCGTAGGATGTTTGCGTCATGCCTCTAGGAAGGAGCAAAGAGCAAAGGAATCAACGTCCTAAGTAGTCTCCTCTTGTCAGTCGGTCGGTCGGTCAAGGATGTTCATCCAGGAACATCTTGTACTTGGTGAAATCATGCTCACCTACAGGAAACACCTGCTTAGTCCCATGAAAAGGTTTGGATGGATCTGGAAAGTTTTTAGCAAAACTGTAATGTAAGTAGAACACTGCCTAATTTGCACTTTTAGTTGAACAAACGCTTCAAGACGATAGCAGGCTCCAAACAGGTCAACAAAAACACCACAAAATCATTTGTGTTTATCCTGTATCTGCATCCTGATTTGTTTATTTCTATTAGTAAATGCCATAGCATGTTTGAATTCACTTGCATTGCTGTGTTAATCTAACAGCATGCTCTGAAACGACGTGAGAATTTTTATTGGCTATCTAGTTTGTACTCTTTCGCAGTATTGATTTTCATGACCAGTGGAGCAATGCGATTGTAGATTTCCACAGACAAATAAAGTATAAGGCAACTCGCAAAACTTGCCCTTGTCTCTGTGATATCCCATTGCTCTACTTGCAAGGGCACGTACAGATACAAAGAAATGCACGTACACAACATCAAATGAAGCAAAGCTCACATACACGCCATCATTTTGAAGACAAGAGGCAGGGCCGCTGTTTCTCATACGTTCTCCCGGCTTGCAGGGGATTGAACTTCAGCCGCTTGCTTTGCCGGGACAAGGAGCGCCCCACAGAGCCTTCCCTTTGATGTCTGCCCGCAATTCAGAGCCACTGATACATGTATCGATCACCGCGGCAACTGAAGCTTCTCTCCCGCTGCTCGCTATTTCATTTGTTCCCTGTGGTTCCTTCCTCATATTGATCCCTGTGAGGGGGCGGCGTTTGAGACTTACAGACACGAGAGAGCCGTTTACAACAGCGTACATCATTTTTAGCTGTCATTTCTAAGACTGTCACACTTAACGTGTTTAGGCCCTGGGTTTATTTTCTTTTGTCTGTGGTTCATTTAATACGTGTCAGTGTAATTATAGACTCTTAGCAGACATATTTTGGTAATTAATTATTCTGGTTTAAAATCCACCAAGGTAACATACATAATCACACAATGCAAACGGAATGACAGGAGCCTTACATCAGCCGTGAATATGTCGGTAGATTTTCTACGGATACGTTTAGAATAGCTTAGGCCTACCCTTTTCCGTATGTTATGTCTGCATTATGAATTCTGAGTCATACCATTTATTTCTATTACAGAGCAGCAGTTGCACTCTGGAAATGATTTTCAAGGACATTTGTTTTAACTTCATGAGGGAATTTTTTTTTTTTTTTGTGGGGGGGGGGACCTGATGGAATGATCAACATATCATATGTTAAATAATGGATAAATGAAAAGAAGAAAAAAAAGAAAAATTAATACAGGAGCATGCTGTGCCCACACATTTTAAATATGCGGGGCATTTTGGTTATTTAAAGTTACATTTTTGCTACAGATTTTTGAAATAAGGAAAAATAATTGTAAAAAAAGCCTTTCTTATTTAAGGACTTTTAAGTTACTTTCTTTATTATGTGTTTATAATGTATTGTATAATAATTGTTTATGCAGTACGCAATTAACAATTGCTTGAACAATTAACAGATGTACTGTATACTGTAGGTCTAATGTGTGATACTGTTGATCAAACAAAATAAATGCAGCATAAACGGCAAAGTGTATTGTATTTAATCCTGAACATAACTGTAATTATTTCATCAGAATCCTTTTGATTTATATAAGTTTGCGTGGGCAGGGTTAGTTTAGCAGTTACCATCCTTGTTTATTCTTGTGAGTGATTACTTTGTTGTTTGTTTAGTGCTGAAATGCTGTCAGCTCCTCAGGCATAGTCCGGCAGCACAGAGTTAAAGTCAACCTGTCACTCTCTCTTTGCACAAAGGTGCTTTGAGCTCAAATTGTGCGCAGAGGAATGTTTAGAAGTGGCAGGTCTCAAAAAAGTGCTCTGAAGGTTTCACAGCCCATCTCCGCATATTCGGCAGCGCTCTGAAATGTTAATACCCGTTATTCATAGTTTAGACCCACCTGGGATTCATTACGTTAGAGGTTTGGCTTGAGCTATTCTGAATTTAGCTGCGTTTGATGTGTGCAAGCTTTTATTTGCATTTTTTCTTAGCCTGCAGGGCTAACTATAAGTACCAACATTCTTAAGTGTTGTATTTCTCTTCTTTTTTTTTCTAATATTGTTTTTTGCTTAATATTTTTGTGGAAGCCATGATAGTTTTTTTTTTTTTACTTTGACTTTGATCAACTGGTAGTGCATTATGGTTTTCACAAAATATTGCACTTTTCAAATATTACAAAGAAAGATTTCTATATAATCATGTGACACTGAAGTCTAGAGTAATGAGACTGAAAGTCCATGCTATGACATGAATACATTAGATAAGATGAATAAAACAGATTGCCAGCCACCACCAGCATTTTTGATGATTTTCAACTAAATTTGATGGCGTTTAGAATATTTTCCCCTATGTGTATATGAGCATATTATATATCAAAATAAAAAAAGCTTCTGCTTTAAAAAAAAAAAAAATCTTTCTAATCTATCTAAAAAAATCTATCTAATCTGTATCTTTAATTCCAAATTATTATCTTTATTCTATCTTAATGTTTTCTTGTTTTATCATCACTTCACTGGAGATAGTTTTCATCAGAAATACAAAATTTTGGACAAAAAATGCTTTTTTTTTCAAAGTACTTCATTTTAAAGCAAAATACCCTTAGAATATTATTTCACATGTAAATAATTGCAATTGCATTCATTAAACAGAACCAACAAACACACACTCATTTATACACACACACACACACAGACGTTTGCAGAGGCACACACACACATTTAGGCTACGTATATACATATAAACCTATATATACACACATACTCCCTTCATATAAAGATCTTGCACACACACACACACACACATACATATTCATATTTATACAGATGGTGGAAAGCACATAATTCATGTGTCATGGTTTTTTGTCCACTACTGTTAATAAAACATTTCCCTCACACTGGTCTGATCACATGATTGTACATTTGCCAGTGCTTTAGTGTGAGACCTAATGATTGCACCTTTTGTTCAGTTTGATGCTGCCTTATCCCAGGATTCCCTGTCATAAATCTCATTGGCTCAATATAGATTAGTCATGTCAGGGCTTTGCTGCCCGAGAAATCATCACCTTGGCCAAGACACTGCTTGTCAATCTCGATTAATCTTGTGGTCATGTTGCCAGCATCTCCCGTCGAGCGGCAGGAACAGGTGTATCAGGTTACCTCTGGGAATCTAATGAAATCTGCAGCGTACCCTTGTCCCAAAACCTAATTTACCTTCGTTTTCATGCTGGGTCTGCCAATGACTTATTTAGTCCTTTGAAAAGGTTGAGAGAGGTTACTCGAGCACCCTTGGGAGTGGATTCTAGCATACATCCTCTCGGATGACAGACTGCAGTCGCTACAGATTAATTGATGAGAGTTCATATGAATTGACACTCGTGTCTGAGTTACATCAGGGAGAATATGGATTTTTGATGTCTGAAGTGCTGATACAAGACCTTGCAGATATTACAGTCTGCAAGGAAAAAATCCCTTAACATGTTTTCACAAGGCAACTGCCTTATCAATATTAGCAGTGCATGACGTTTTGTTTAAGCTATTACCCTTTTTTTTTGTTTTGTTTTGGGTTTTTTAACAGGGACAATAAGATCATTAAAAAAGTCCATGTGGCATCAGTGGTTCAAAGATTTTCAAAGCTGCAACAATGCTTTTTTTGCACAAAGAAAGCAAGAAAACAAGATTACACTTTATTCGTATAATCCACTGTAGACATGCTACTAACTATAAGCAACCATATAACTACATTTCTATCAACTCTACTATTACTACTACTACTCAGAGTAATCTGTTAGTGTAGTTTTAGGGTTAGTATATACAGTATGTACATGTACATGTGCATGCATGTACATAGCTAGTATATACTTATATATTAGTACATATATGTATATAAGTACATATACTTACAAAGTTTTTGATAGTCAGGATGTTGTATGTTCTGAAGCCATTAAAATTAAGCGAAACCATAATGAACTCGACAAGCACATTTCTACAGATTGGGCATGTTTTAACAAATTTTAAAAGAAGGTTAATAGATTAATCCTTTGTTATTTGTCATCACTCTTGTTATACTTCAAGTTAGATTCTTAAGTTTTATAAATCCGTCATCTGCAGTTCAAACAGTTGCCTTTTTGTAGAGTGCAATACCAAGCGCAACGCACAACCCTAAGGCAAAGAACAGAGAAAAAATATATAAGTAGACATCAAAGTGAACGACTTCCCCTGTTTTGAGGTCAGATGATAGTTCATCATCCTTTGTAGTTGAACACAATTGGATGTAGGTCAATATGCACCAAGACTGTAGCTCGCCCTCGCCAATTGCCACAGAGCTTCACATCACGACTGTGATTACATGCCCACTCATACGCCTCTTCCTCCTTCAGCGTGTGCTGTAATCCAGGTGTCCACACCACCTGCATGGTTTTGTTAGCACCTGCGGCATTGAAGATACTCAGCGCTCCTCTGTACCCATTTCATTTTCTCCGGCATCGCTGGCACGGCAGTAAAGTCTTTTGGGAACCTTAAGAAAAAAAAAGTTAGCAATTTGTTTCTGCCCAGCAGGCGTGGTAAATACAGACCCCCCCTGGGATGTCACACAGATGATTTTCCACACTGCATTGTATGGGTCCCACGGGCTGTCATATCACCTTTTCCCCAGAATGCCCAAGGCTCTGCGATAAGGCCGCTTCTGATGGGACTAATGCATAGCCGACAAGCCGCCCCTGCACCGCAGGTGATGGGAAATCAAATTTGAACAGCAGACTGCACTCATAATAGCTACAATCAGACAAACAGGTGACTACGCCTGTGAAAGAGACAGCTTTTCTCTGCAATCTTCATGCTAGCTTCTGTTTGCGTATGGTAATGAAAATGGATAATTAGGCCTTTCGGTTACTAAATGCACCTGCTTTTGCTTCCATTTATAAAGGGTCTAAACGATCTGCTGTTGCTATAAAACTTCGTATAGAAACGGAAACCATCGCAAACTTTCCTTATTCAGAAAGCCAGCATCCGCGGAACTCCACAAGCAACCAAAACTAGTTTAGCTCTGAGACGTATCAGTAGACAAAATCGCAACTCTGCAGCTCCATGTGAGAGTTATCCGTGTAAACAGTTTTATTTTATTATTTTTTTTTTTCTTGATAAATGGCTCCGATTTACACTACCGAGTGACAAGGCAGTGGAAAGTGGCCATGTCATCTCCTTCAATTAAAGTTGCTCCTTGGGTTGTGTGGACTTTATCTAAGATTCAGTCTGAGCTTGTACAAGCTGTCAGGATAAATTAGAGCTGCTGACCAGAGAAGCATGTGGCAGCACTTAGGACACTTTTCAAGCTGGCTGCAGCCAGACCGCAGGGGATTTAACCTGCAAATCAGTGGGCAGAGATCAGATCAGACCGAAACAAAGGCACTGAGAGGCATAGATTTCTGCTCTGTAGGGTATCATTCATACATACGTCATTGTTATATGGTTCGATTGAAAGCTAGTGAATATTAAAGGAACTCAAAGGGTAGTTATGTTTTCAGAGGTTTTTATATGAAAAATGTACAATGAACCTGGAGTTTATAGTCCATTTAGCATACAGATTCATATTTGAGTAAATCAGGGGTCTGTCATTTTTTTGTCATGCCATTGTTAATTTTACAAGTTAATCACTGTGTCTACAAAACCACTCTCATATGTATATATTATATATGCATACATCCATGCATATAACTGGTATGAATACTAATTGGATTTGCATTAGCTTTTTTTAACAAGTTCATAAAAGTTTGTCAAATTTAAGTGGAAACTTGGTTATCTGTTGTCCTACCATAATATGCTTATATAATTTGCTTATTCGATTAATAACATAAAAATACAACAGTCTTACTGTAAATATTTCTGAAGTAGTTTTTATATAATTTTTTGGTATTATTCCAACTTAGTAACAGAGTTCTGCTCCATATAGGGTCATTCAGAAATACATAATTCCTTTTCATTTTGTTCACTGAAAGCTATAGTAAATATTTAAATGAGCTCAAATGGTAATGCTTATGTTTTCAGAGTTTTTTAAATGTATGGTTTATAATCCATTTATAGTACAGAAGATTCATGTTTGTGTAAATTATGGGTTGGCAACTGTTGATTAATCTCTGTGCCATATCAGTTCCATTCTCAGTGTTATTATATGAATACCTACATGACTATATGATAAAATAAATGAAATGTATATATTTATATTTAACCACTTAACCGTTGCAACTTTAGTTGAAACTTTGTGATGCATGTTATCTCAGCATAATATTCAACCACAGATTTGATACATAACATATAAAGCAAAATCCTAAATATTTTGGGTAACACTTTATAATAAAAACACACTATGAATTAATAGTTAAGCATTAGCAAGCATTTTTGTTCATCCTTTATATTTTTTTGCATCTTAAAATTAATAGTACTGTGTCCCTCTGTGTATTTTGTTTATTTTTTTCCTGTTAGGAAGACAACTGACCATTTAAATCTTCTTTGTACTTTGAGATATTCTTATAAATCAAGAACAAGGCATTTATAGCTGTATTTATAAACTGCTATCTAATGACTATTCATGTTGAAACAATGCTTTATAAAAAATGAATGGACTATTTACTAACATGTAACTAATGATTGATAGCTGTAGTTATTATAAAGTGTTACCAATATTTCTGACGCAGTTTTCATAAAATGTACTTTATACTTTTTTAAAAGTTCATGTCACACCCTGAACTGTTTGTTGTTGTTCCCCATGTGCTCTGTGTGACCTAGTTTCTGTCTTCTGTTAATTATGTGCTTTTGTTCCAGTGTGTTGTGTTCAATTACCTTCATTGTCTTCCATATTTAAGTTGTCTACTGTTCAGTAAGGGTTGTCTGTTCTTGAGGTTATTTTGGTGTGTGTCTACCCTGCCTGCCCTGTAGCCTTCTTGGATTATTAAAGGACTGTTACTTTCCGATACTTTGCCTGCGCGCTTCGTCTCACACAAATTGTGACAGTAGATTGGATCAAAAACAGATTGTATGTGTGTGCTTTCCTTTTATTTCCGTGTTTTTTCTGTGTCTGAAGATGGTCCTCCAGCAGACTTCGCTGCCTTTGTGGAGTTGACACTGGCAGGCATGTACTGGAAGGCATGTATCGCCATTCACCATCTGTCCCATTGCCACTCTGGACCCATAGCCCAGCCCGCCATCTCCCCGCGATGCAGAGCCACAGGCCGAACCCATCCCTGATGAAGACTCTAAGCATGACACAACTGATGAGCCATCACCTATCGGAGCGACAGAGCTGAGGATCCTTTCGGAGCCTGAATCCCTCACCTCAGACCAGGTGCGAGAGCTGGCAAAGGAGCACATATCACGGTGGAGAAAGCCAAGGATAGCGAGAGCGTGGAGAGGAGCTCTGCCCACTGCACCATGGCAGAGGGTAAGCTGATAGATCTGGGGCTAAGAGAGAAGGACCTCATAGACTGGGAGACTCTCCTGCGCCTTGCACAAAAACACAAATACCCTCTGCACACACCACCTGTTACGTCTTGTTCTTGTTCGTCTCTCTCTTTTTTGTTTCTCCCTCCCTGTCATTTTCCTAGGTACGACCCTTTTGAACTGCTATTGGCTAAGGAGGCAGCCCATCATCATTATCTCGTGTGACGTTATGGAGCCGGTGGCCAATCTCATCTGTCGCCACTATATTTAAAGATGGCTGCTGAAACGCCAAAGGAGGCACATTTTTTTTACTTTGTTTACTTACAAATAACCAAGTTCTTTGAGAGAGATTAAGTTGTCATCTCGGATCTTTCTTGATATGTTGTTAGTATTTGTATTGGTTTTTATGACAACCTGTTGTGTTTTCCCCAAGAGAGTTTGGACAGGTAATATATCACGTGATATACATATTGCACCATCTAGTAAACTTATGTATAGACATATCAGTTTAGAAGTGAGCGCTATAACTGTACCTTTTGATTGGTAGTTAGCATAGGTAAACTAGTACGTCTGGAGACGCCGCAGACTTGCTTTAATTGTTTTCTTTTCAGTTAGGTTAGAGGGTAACATTGAGTTAGATTGAGTTTTGTTTTGTTATTTTCTTTTCTGTAGCGCCACTTGTGTCCAATTCTCTCCTGTGGGTTTATCATCTTGGTTTTCTTTTCTTTTTGTAAAAATATTCTATATAGTTACTCTATAAACGTTACCTCATTATCATTATTATTCACTATTCTTATTATTGCTATGTCCTGTTATCTTAGTTATGGCAAAATAAATTATTTTGCTGGCATTATTTCCGGTTTAAGTGACGTCTTTCTACACCTGCCCATCACAAAACTGGTTACAACTAAATGTTACGACGTCCTCTCCGCCTTGGTCTGTCGTCGACTATCCGCCACCTTGGAAATCCACTCCTCTCACTACACCTCCTGTGTCTGTCCCTCTTGCTCTGTCAGGCTCCTCCTTCCCTCCAGCTCCACCTCAGTCCTCTGTCGCTCCGGATCCATCGTGGCCTTCTGGATCCACCTCTCTGCATCGGTCGCCGAATGCATTTGCCTGGCCGATTGGCTCTTCTTCTCCGTCTCGGTCTCCTCCTCCATGGTTCCTCTCTTCGTTGGCTCCTCCGTGGGACACCATCATGGCTGTGCTCTGGGTCCCACCGTATCCCTCCTGCTCCAGACTCCTCCTGTTTCCTCCCTGGCTCCTCCCTCAGTCATCACCACCCTGGACCCTGTTGCTAGTCCTCCTAC
Source organism: Enteromius thamalakanensis (assembly GCA_032357475.1). Classification (NCBI taxonomy): domain Eukaryota; kingdom Metazoa; phylum Chordata; class Actinopteri; order Cypriniformes; family Cyprinidae; genus Enteromius; species Enteromius thamalakanensis. The sequence goes on along the minus strand of JAUCMT010000039.1, from coordinate 8,640,468 downwards.
CGGTCCTTCCTCTCATTCCCGTTTGTTTGTTTACACCACGAGGACGCAGCTTCCGGAAGGGGGGCAAACTGTCACACCCTGTACTGTTTGTTATTGTTCCCTTATGTGCTCTGTGTGACCTACTTTCTGTCTTCGGTTAATTATGTGATTTTGTTCCGGTGTGTCGTGTTCAATTACCTTCATTGTCTTACCTATTTAAGTTGTCTACTGTATGGTATGTGTTCTTGAGGTTATTTTGATGTGTGTCTACCCTGCCTGCCCTGTTACCTTCTTGGATTATTAAAGGATTTTTACTTTTCGTGAACCTGTGTCTGCCTGCATGCTTTGTCTCACACAAATTGTGACAGTTCAATAGTATATTTTTTTAGTATGCAAGTTGTAAAAAAAGTTTACTTTTAAATTTGAGTTACAGATATCTGCTCTATAGAGAAGTATTCAGAAATACACTTTCATTAGGTTTGATTAAAATAGATAAAAAAGGATTTTTATGTTCTCAAAGGTTTTTATATGGAAATGTTCAGGGAGCATAATATCAAACTCTTGAACAATTTAAGCATTTTTTCATGAAAGGTTTTAAAGTTAAAAATCCTTTTATATAAATAAAGTTTCTTTATTTTCAAGGGTTAATTAGACCTTGCACAAAGTTTCAAAATTACCCTTCTGAACTCCATCTCATATGTGTGACCTTTATGAAGCAGCTTGCCCATCACTGTCGCTGTGTTTTATGTGATCACGTTAATCACTTCTCAACAAAACACATAAAATCTAAGATCAGCATCCAGCAATAATCATGTACATTTGAGTTATAGTTTACACATGAATTTAATAATTCAGTTACCTGCTTTATAATTTATTTATTTTTTGTTATGAGTATGGGTTTATGTCTATGCAAGTTTTTTTATTATTATTAAATTGTGAGCATATCAAAATAAAGAAAAACAAGTATTATCCTAGTCTCAGTTACAGTAATTTTAAATAAAAATGTTTTTTAAAAGATCTGTATTTAGATATAATATCACTTTGATGATGAATGTGTATTTTTTAGAGGCACAACATACAAACTAAATAGTTGTTGGAGGCATCAGGTCAAAACTCCCAGATAAAGACCCTGCATTTGTTATGTGTCAAATTGCAGGATTCTGAGTGTCTTGATAATAATTTGCAAGAATTTCTACAGATCATGGCTGCCATATACACACCTCCTGTGTTATTAGTCCATTTAAAATGCTGATATTCTCACTGGAAATAGAGACCCAGACAAAGTGGGAGCTCAGTTTTCAGCTAGCAGGTCAAGAGACAACACAGTGGGAAGAAATGAGGTTCAAACCATTAAATGAATCATTCCTGCTGTCTGACTGATGTATTTAGAAGTGAAGTTCTAGGTTTATTTCAGTGGTTTGTTTCCTTGAAGAGAGAAAAAAATATGCAGATCAAGTCTAAAACAGCTTTTTCCCTGTCTGATTCCTCCAAATGCAACTGTCGGTAATTCACCTCCTGATGACAACTGTAATGCACTTTCAAAATGTACACAAAGCAATTTCAGTTGTAGCTGCAGGAGAGATATTTTTAGGTATGCAGTATGAAAAATAATGTTTTGAACAATGTTGGTGTTGTTGTAATGCAAATGTATATGTATATATACGCATACGAACCGAACAATTCAGAAAAAAGAAAGAAAGAGAATAAACTGTAAAAAAATAATCTTTTTAGTGCTACTCTCAACAAGGCAGCGCAAACGACGGGACAACGAACCCGCGTCTGCTCCTCCCACCCCCAAACAGACGAGAACCAGAAACACACACACACATTACAAACGATCCCGGCGGCATTCAGGTAACGTTAGGCATTTCCCTTTTCCATTTCAACCCAGCATCTAGCTGTTTAACCAGAGCTGCATCTTTCTGCTCTAATAAACTAAAATAATGTTTGTATTGGCGTTAACGATACATTAAATGTAATATAAGGGTACATTCACGAAGCATCTAACGAGTGGAAAGAGCGAGGCACGTCGCTCCCTCCACCAATTTTTTTAAGCGCTTCGCGCGCCTGTAGCATCTGCTGTTATTTGGCAACCATGAAAGCGCTGTCAGTTACAAAATCATTTCTGCTTTGGATTTTAAACAGCGCCACTCTGTTGAAAATAAAGAGCTTGCGTGCGAAAAAAGCGCTGCATGTGAACGACCCCTAAGCCTTTGGTGACTCCTATGTCTCTCCCCTCTTGCGTATTGTCCCGAATCGTATCGTATTGTATCGAACCGAACCGTGATTTTTGTAAACCATTACACCCCTACTATATATATATATATATATATATATCACAAATTGAAAAGTTAGTTGCTAGGTAAATATCCATACCATAATTACACAAATCACAGCAACAGACCCTAACATACCATAACATGCTTGTAGTATATATAATATAGTATGTATAATATTAGTATTGTAAACCCTGTGTACATGCAACCCTATTTAAAAATTATTTTAGCGAAAGCAATCAAAATAAAACAATTTATTTTGAAAAAAAAAATTAATTCAAGTATGTTAAGTAAATACAGTATATATTTGCATGTAAATAAGTAGTCAAGTAAGTAGTTCAGCTGACAGAAGGAGAATTTGATAATTGGTTGCCTAAAAAAAGAAAAGACATTTCTTTTTTCGATATTGGGTGCTGAAACATCTAATTCAGCAAGGCCTAAGGCCTAAAGCAGAGAAAAGCCTCACCACACACCTCACTGGAATATACAGTGGTGTACCAGAGTATGTTAGACTAATAGAGAGTGGAAACAGGAAGTGGCCTTGGCTGAGGGTTGGTCTTCCAGTGTCCGTTTAGCTGTGAGATTTTTATCTGACTGCTCTCCTCGAACAAGACAGAGAAAGAGAAAGGGAGAGGAGGAGATATTGATTTATAGCCTCCCACAATGCATATCTCTCATTTATCACTGTGTCCATGTGCACCGAGCCATCTCACAATGGCTGGAAGCCCACGCATAACCGCAACATTTACAACTTTAATACAGCGGCTCTCAATTTGCTCTCTGAGGTTCATATTTCTGAGTTTGTTCAGTTGTGTTTGATTACGGCTGGCATTAATCAGCTTGAGGATTATTAGAAATATACAGGCAAGTAGGTTTTCTTGAGAAAAACACAGAGTTCAAAGGCCCTGACTTCAAGTCTATGAAGGTCAAATTGCTTTGTTGGCCTGGTTTATCCTATGAAGGCTTGCACCTGTTGCTTAGCAACTGTGACAGCGCCAGTTGCCAAATGACAGCAATATTTATACATTCAAACATCTGACAACAAAACAGGGTTCACAACCTAAATGTCAGTGGTAAATGTTAACTTCTTTAACCCGGTATGCTAACTACTATATTAATTTATTTGCTTTAATTAGCTTTTTTGCACCAGCCAGGGTTTAGATGGCAGCATACACACTTACTTAAAGAATCTCACTAGATCTAACAGAGTTCATTTTAATCGAACCAAACACGACAAGTGTGAACGCAACCTGCTCCACATACAGTATATGTGGCCTGGACCACAAAACCTTTAAGTCGCTGGGATATATTTGTAGCAATAGCCAAAAATACAATATGGATCAAAATTATAGATTTTTCTTTTTTGCCAAAAATCCTTAGGATAGTAAGTGAAGATCATGTTCCAAGAAGGTATTTAGTCAATTTCTTAACAAAAATATATTAAAACTTAATTTTTGA
>JAUCMT010000039.1:8618555-8636655 GCA_032357475.1 Enteromius thamalakanensis | reverse complement strand
TGTGTATAAGTACTGTGTCTTTTGAGTTCTGTCTCGTGGTTCTTTAACGTTACGTGTGTGTTTGTATTAATGTCATCGTTTATGGATACTGCTCCACGCTTTTGTTTACTTTATTAAAGTGTTTTATTTTATAGAATCTTTTGACTCACGATCTCCTTCATCTGCCCTGGGCAACACGTTACAATATATATATATATATTATTTTTTTTTAACCCATAGATGAATATATCTGCTACCATCTGAAGTCATATTTCTTAGAAAATATAATATAATTTATTTTTACATTTTATTAAATTACAAAAAATGCTTAAAATAAGAGTATAAAAGTTTTATTATAATTTGGTGTTTTTTGTCTGCTTTTTCTGTATTTTCTATAGTGCTGTACAAATAAAAATGGAGTTAAATGCATGTCACTCAGAAGCTAGAAATCAGTACATTTTATTATGTTTTTCATTTCTGGAGAAAAATAAATAAAATAAAATAACTATTTGAGATTGTGTTAATTATGGCATTTTATTTCTCATTTAAAATCCATAATTAATATAATTTCTGTTACCAGTAATATTACTTTCCAGAAAATATTAAAAGTAATATGCAAAAAAAAAAACTATACACAATACAGATTGATATTTATTTTATTTTACAATAAAAAATAAACTAAATTAGTTTACATTTACAGTTAGAATTTATTTATTCATTTTTTTTTGTCAAAGGTAACTGCTATTTTCCTGTTTATTAATATAAATCTGTAATACAGGGATCTTAGATGAACCTGAATCAAAAATGCAATCAAATATCCTAATTAAGATTCACATTATTCTGGATATTGTTTGAAACAAAAGGTTTATGATGGCTATGATGGTGTAAAACCCCTCTTAAACAGCATCCACAACCAAACAAACACACACAAAAGCCTTAGTGTTGGCTTCAGCCAATAAATGCATCATCCACAGCCTTTGTAACGCAGTAATGTGGAGCGACAATAACTGAAAACCAGAGAGAGCCTGTCCTCCTTTCAAACACACGAGTCGTGACTCAAATCATCAGTTTGAGAGAGACTCTCCTTTCATCATGTGAAGAGAAACACGGACGAGCTGCTGTCCTCGTTTGCCTTCGCTGGCTAATAATAGCAGAGGACTCGCATTTACATTCGTTCCAGGAGAAACTCACAGTAAAGCACAAGTCCTGGAGACCTGTGAGAAATACAGCTTGTCTGAGTGCAATACTGAGTTATTAATTTTAACACACACACACACACACACATATATATATATATATATATACTTAGTGCTGTTTAAACATTTGGGGTCAGCAAGAAAGAAACAAATGCTTTTATGTGCATTAAATTGATAAAAATTTATTTCTATTTCAAATAAATGCAGCTCTTCCTATTCATCTGTGAACCCTGAATAATGAAATGCATCATGTTTCCCACAAAATATTAAAGTTTTAAACATTGCCCAGCATATGCTGGTTTGGTATGTTCTGAAGATGGGATGCTGGTTTAAGGTGGTCCTTTGGTTGGTTTATGCTGAACATTTGCTGGTTTACGCTGGTCACTTTCTGGTCCTTTGCTGGTCTACGCTGGCCCCTTGCTGGTCCATTGCAAGTTAATGCTGGTCACTTGCTGGTCCTTTTCTAGTTTACTGGTTTATGCTGGCCCCTTGCTGGTCCTTTGCTGGTTTACTGGTTAATGCTGGCCCCTTGCTGGTTACTTGCCAGTTTATGCTGGCCCCTTGCTGGTCCTTTTCTGGTTTGCTGGTTTACACTAGCCCCTTGCTGGTCCTTTACTAGTTTATGCTGGCCCCTTGCTCGTCCTTTTCTGGTTAACTGGTTTATGCTAGCCCCTTGCTGGCCCTTTTCTGGCTTACTGGTTTACGCTGGCCCCTTGCTGGTTCTTTGCTGGTTTATGCTGGTCCTTTTCTGGTTTACTGGTTTACCCTGGCCCCTTGCTGGTTTATGCTGGTCACTTGCAGGTCCTTTTCTGGTTTACGCTAGTCTCTTGCTGGTCTTTTGCTGATTAATGCTGGTCCCTTGCTGGTCCTTTGTTGGTTAAACGTGGTCCAAGACCAGCCCCTTGTTGGTCCTTTGCTGGTTTACTGGTTTACCCTGGCCCCTTGCTGGTTTATGCTGGTCACTTGCTGGTTTACGCTTGCATAAAGAACATCTGAAGATCCTTTTCACAACAGGTTAAATCATATTATGTGACTCAATGAAACAGCTCAGAAACAATTGTGAAACTCAAGCCTGACACGTTCTTAATCCTGGTTTATAAATGAATCATTTTATGATTTGAAATGAAACAAAGAAAGCAGATGTATTCTCAGTCTTGCGTCACAATTATGAGGATTAGACGAGCTTGTTCCTTTCACACATTCATTCATGACCCCTCAAGCTGTTTTGTTAGGTGATCGATCTCAGACGCTGTAAGCAGAGACAAGCATTTGCAGATGCATGCTGAAAATGATGCAATCTGTATTTAAACATCAGATATTACTCAAAGTGCCATTGGGCGACGTTGTTGCGAAAGCATAAACGACTTTAAAACAGTTCTGTGCAAGTGACGAAAATCCAGGCCACATAAATAAATAAAACCCCATCTGATGTCTATCTAATAATCCCAAAGCCCATTTTTAAACTCGGTTAAACATAAATATGACACGCTGGGGTCTGAGGAGCTAAACCAGGACAACTTTGAAGTTTCCAAAGTTAAATATGGTGTCCCAAATGAGTCTGGTCATTAAGCTTGGCTAATTACGCTGCTTTCTGGACGTCAGAGATCATGAGAGATATACGCAGGTGAACACTAACAAAATAAATTCTTCTCAAAACACGCTGTTACAAAGAATCCAAAGAATGCATCTTCTTGTATAAAAATGTTACAAAGCCTTTATTCACATTCTGGCCATTTTAAGAAACAATAAAATAGGCTTAAACTCTCTCCACACTGATGCATTTCAGCCAGGGAAAATTGTAAACACATTTATACTGAAATAGGAATTGTGGTATATAATTAGGATTGGACGATAATTAAATCAATAGTAAAAAAAAAAAAAAAACTATTTATATATTTAAAAATATATAAATAAATTAATATACGTTTATATAATTGTTACGATCTTGTCTGTGAGCGCTCATCCCATCACATGTTTCTTAAACTCCGTTACCCATCAGCCACCGCACCTTCACACCATCATGTGCCTCACATTCACACAGACTTCATTCCCCATCATGCACCACACACTCACACCTGTCTCATATTTACACTCACACCTGATTGCGTACACCTGTTGCTGCCCACGCCCACCTCTCATTACCTGCTGCATTTAAGCAGCGTTCACAAGGTCTTGTTTTGCTTTTGCTGACATTTCTGAGCGTTTAATTCTGTTTGTTTCCCTGTTATCGTGACCTTGGATTGTTTATTGTTCTGTGATTGTTTTCTGTCTGCCCCGAACTTAGCCTGTGACCTCGACTCAGCATTTGATCTACCCTAATATTGTTTTTGCTCCTCCTGACCCTGCCTGAACGACTACTCTAAATAAATACTCTGCAAATGGATCCGCTCGTCTTCGTCTCCTATGTTACAGAAGACCTCGCCAAAACACGGCTGTCAGAAACCCTCACAGCACCGCAGCTGTCTCAGAAGGGTTCCAGACCCGAGGTTCAGTTCAAGGAACCACCCAGAATGTTGATTGGGAGTTCAGGGCCAGGAGAATCGGCAGAAATGCCGGTCATGTTGATTGAGGCTCCGCCAGTGCCTGCACTTTCTCTGGACGGGTCGGCACACTCTCCAGAGGTTCCGCTGGTGGCTGCACAACTTTCAGATTCAGTGGTCCACACTCCCATGAGTATGGTCGATCCGGTCCCGAAAATGGAGGATCTATCAGTGGCTGCACGTCCCCCGGGAATGTTGACCATGGTCATAGATTTCTTAGGGAATCCGCTGATGGCTGCACGGACTCCGCATCGGGCCGGCCAGACCGATAACCTATCTATGCTCTTCTATGCAGCCCGGCTCCCCGACCAACCCTGGTAGATGCCTGGTTCGCCCTGGGGGACGCTTCCACAGCCTGGTCCGCCCGGGGGGGCGCCCTTGAAGCCTGGTCCGCCCTGGGGGGCACCCTCGACGCCTGGTCCCTGGTGGGCATCGCTGCCTATCGTTCCACCCTGGACAGATATTAGCAGCGTCTGGAGGCCGCTCCTAAGGAGGGGGCTCTGTTACGATCTTGTCTGAGAGCGCTCATCCCATCACATGTTTCTTAAACCCATCAGCCCACCTCTCATTACCTGCTGCATTTAAGCAGCGTTCACAAGGGACTCAGTGCGAGGTCTTGTTTTGGTTTTGCTGACATTTCTGAGCATTTAATTCTGTTTGTTTCCCTGTTATCGTGACCTTGGATTGTTTATTGTTCTGTGATTGTTTTCTGCCTTAACTTAATGTCACAAGCCGCGCCTCTGTGGCTCCCTCCGGAACTCAGCAGCGGGAACAATCACCTGAATATTAGTTCCCACCCGGACCCTTTTTGACTCACGTACCTTGGCCGCTTCCGATCGCTACTCCCGCCTTTCGGCGGCCTTCTTAAGCGGCAGCTGGACAATCGCTCAGTGCGAAGTTTTGATTTGCACTGCTATCATCTCCGAGCGTTTATTCTTGTTGGATTTTCTGGTTATCAGTGGACTGTTTATTTTGGACTATTGATTCTCGCCGCCTGCACCGAACTACCACCTGTTCTACCGTTTCTGTGAGTTTTGGATTTCCCTTTTTGTGATTGCTTGCCTGTGATATTGACCCACGCCTGTACGACTACGCTACTCATTAAAAAAGCTTGCACATGAATCCATCCGCGTCTCCCGAATCCTTACAGAAAACTTCGCCGCCACCGGATTCAGCAGCTTTCTTACAAATGATGAGCGAGGTGTTATCTACTCACCAGACGCAGCTGGAAAAGAACTGGTGAGTTGGTGCGGTCTTTTCAAGCTCTTACAATGGCGACCGCGGCCTCACCAGCTATTCTCCCCGCTGCTCAGCCACCCCCGGCGGCCAGCGCTCCAACCAACACCCCGGCTCGGATTTCTCTGCCGGACAAATATGACGGAGCTGCGGGCAAATGCGAGGGCTTCCTCCTCCAGTGCGACATATATATGCATCATCAGCCTCAGAGTTATACTACGGATGACAGTAAAGTTTCACTTATCTGTTCACTTATGACCGGCAAAGCTTTGGATTGGGCTACTGCGTTGTGGAAAGGCCATAACATGACATTCCCTCCATACCGCGGCTTCATCAGAGAGTTCCGGGAGGTGTTTGATCACACGGCTGATGGACGGGATGCTAAGGACGAGATCATGTCATTGAGACAGGGTAAATTCTTCAGCTGCAGATTACACAATGCAATAAGTTCGTCATCGTTTACATCGACGACATTCTCATCTATTCTCATGATTACACCAGCCATGTCCAACATGTCCGCCAAGTACTAAGAACATTAATCACCCATCAACTGTACGCTAAGATCTCTAAGTGACAATTCCACCAGACCAAAACATCCTTCCTGGGTTAAATCATCAGCTCAGAGGGCGTCGCCATGGACCAGAAGGTTACTGCTGTCACTAACTGGCTCCGACCACAGACCCTAAAAGAAATGCAGCGCTTCTTGGGATTTGCGAACTTCTATAGGCTAGTAAGATCGCCGCTCCACTAACTGATCTCACTAAACATAACCTACGACACCTAACCTGGACTGAGGAGAGCCTCAAATCATCCCAAGAGCTCAAGACACGGTTCACTACGGCCCCCATCCTCAAACACCCTGATCTAGAATTACAATTCATTGTCGAGGTGGACGCCTCTAACACCGGCATAGGAGCCGTGCTTTCGCAGCGCCATGGCCAACCACCTAAGCTCTATCCCTGTGCATTCTTCTCTCGGAAACTCAACCCAGCTGAAGAAAACTACGACGTGGGAGACTGTGAACTGTTGGCTTTAAAGGCGCTGTTGCGCTAGAAGAGTGGCGTCACTGGTTGGAGGATGCACGAGAGACTTTCCTCGTACTAAAGGATCACCGTAACCTTGAATACCTGCGGAACGCCAAACTACTAAATGCCCGACAGGCTCGATGGTCTCTCTTCTTCGCTCGATTCCAATTCCAGATTACCTATCGACCAGGCTCAAAGAGCCTCAAGGCGGACATTCTCTCACGCCTACACGACGCCCCACAAGCTGTTACTGGACCTGAATCCATTCTGTCACCTGCACTCGTGCGAGCGCCCGTTCAGTGGGATGTCATGAGGGAAATACAGGAAGCTAAAGACGCCATCCCTACCCTGGCCGAGTGCCACCCAGACCGAACTTTTGTGCCTGAAAAGCTCCTTCAGCGCATCATGAAACTGATCCACGAACATCCCAGTGCCGGCCACCCAGGTATATTGGCTACCACTGAGTTGGTCTCCAACCGCTTCTGGTGGTCTACATTGCCTACAGACGTCTTGACCTTTGTCCAGAACTGCAACACCTGTCAGATCTCCAAATCATCCAGACAGCGTCCGGCAGGCCTGTTGTGTCCACTCCCCATACCTCAGCGACCCACAGTCATCCTCACGGTCATCGACCGATTTTCTAAAGCCTGTCGACTCATCCCTTTGCCTAAACTGCCCACCGCCTGGGAGACAGCCCAAACCCTGATGGATCAGGTATTTTGTTTCTACGGCCTTCCAGAGGATATAGTTTCAGATCGGGGTCCCCAAATCACTTCACGGGTTTGGAAGGCCTTCTGTACACAACTGGGGATCAACGTTTGCACAGCTATCATCTCTGAGCGTTTATTCTTGTTGGATTTTCTGGTTATCATTGGACTGTTTATTTTGGACTATTTATTCTCGCCCCCTGCCCCGATCTACCGCCTGTTCTACCGTTTCTGTGAGTTTTGGATTTCCCTTGTTGTGATTGTTTGCCTGTGATATTGACCCACGCCTGTACGACTACGCTACTCATTAAAAAAGCTTGCACATGGATCCATCCGCGTCTCCCGAATCCTTACACTTAGCCTGTGACCTCGACTCAGCATTTGATCTACCCTAATATTGTTTTTGCTCCTCCTGACCCTGCCTGTATGACTACTCTAAATAAATACTCTGCAAATGGATCCGCTCGTCTCCGTCTCCTATGTTACAATAGTATATAATTTATATTTATATGTTTATATTTTGTTATGAATTATTACATATTGTAAGAAAATTTTAAAACATTACATAAACAGATTATAGAATATAATTTATATAATATTTGTTCTCAAACAAATTAAAAAGGTGCTTTTTTCACCCTCTTAATATTTGCTAGTATTTGCAAAGAAGATACTAAATGTTTATTAAATAAAAATGATACAACAGTATTGTTGTATTAATACAAACAATACAAACTTTGTGAACAAAATAAATAACATTCAAAATCAAACTGGTACTTAAAGTCATTTTGTAAAATTAAATAAATAAATAAATAAATAAAAGAAATCTAATCTTTGAAATCTAAGATAAATAGTTCAAATAAAAAAAAAATACATCAAGTATTAAAAAAACAATAAAATGTAAAATGTAAAGAAAGAGAATAAGAAAAATGTAAACATTTACAAAAATTTACATTTTACAATAACTTATTTGAATAAATTTGTGAAGGAATAAATCAATATTATTAATAAATATAAATTACTGTTGTGATTAGATATCAATATAACTGCAAAATAATATTTTTATTTATTATTACTATTACTACTACTAAATTTATTAAAATGATTAAGGGCTGATGCTAGAAGTGAACTGTTTCTGCTAGCATAAATTGAAATCTTTGCATGCTTTCAGTTGCATTTAGAACATTTTGTGCATGTAATGCTTTGATGTCAAAAACAATGCATGATCTTGAGTGATCTCTTCCTCACCGAGGATGCAAACACTCTATAAGGATGAATGAAACGATGCGATGCACAATCGAGCGAAACCAATGCAAAGTATGAAAACAGCCTGATGCATGATGAAAAGCACGTGAGCTTGAGCACAAACCAGGTCAAGAGAGGTAAACACAAAGCAAATCTGTGCGCTCTTTGTTTCATTGACCTCCTGGAATGTTCTCTCTTCAGTCGCTTCAAAATCATACTCGCTTTGCTCCTGTTATGAGGCTTTTATTAGCACTCAGAGCTGCTTGGATTCAATGGATTTCTCCATTCAAAAAAGCACTGGACGTGATCAAATTCTTTTCTTGCTTAATATTTTTATGTTTTTTTTAATATCTAAACCTTTTTGCATCAATAAGTTACATGTCTAGCAACAATTACTTGACAAGTAAAATTATTTAAGATACAAAATAAAATGAAAAAAAGTTAGTTTTTGCTTAAAACAAACAAAAACGATATGCCAATGTAATAAGAGAAATAATATAAATTAAGGCTTAACAAGCCTGTATACTGTTAGGAAATGAAACCGGATTCAAGTGCAGGAACACAGTCTTTTATTTTCCCGTCAAAACAAAGGAATAATCAAACAGTCCAAACAGAAAGGGAAAATAAGCACTTCCGGATTCGGTCACTCAGCTGCAGATGACACCAGATCCAGCATCCGCTCCTTAAATGGGGAAGCCCGCGTCCTGGGATAATAACAGAAATAACGCTCACCCGAGCACTCGAATTAAAGCTGAGAGACCAAACTCTTTCACCAGCAGCAGAGCCTGACGAGACGGAGCAAACTTTTACCCACAGGTAATTTCACAGACACGACTGAGAGCTGCCAACTTTAACAGTCCGACACACACTGACAAACTGGAGGAACTAATAAAGGGAGAAAAATAACTAGATAACAAGAAACTGGTGCAAAGGCAGGAGAGCTGGGAATCAGAAATTAAGAGAGGGTGGAGACAGCAGGATAGGGTGAATAAAGAGCACGTGGAGAACTGTCAAAGACAAAACAAAAACAAGGACAGCAAAAAGAGGTGATCAGCCACAAGACCCAACACCCATACTATTTCTGTCAAATGGCATTCACAGCTTATATGTAAATAATTAAAATAATTATATTTTTTGTGTGTGCATGCACGTCACTTCAGTGTCCAAATACTGTAGCTTTTGATATCAAAGTGTTCAACATGCAAACAATCTGTCTCTTTCAAACAATAAAATAGGGCCAGCAGCTACATGTAAGATCTGCCCAGAGTCATTACCCAGGCTATGGCTCATAGACTACATTCACTCAAGAGCCCTCTTGTCATTATCAGTCACTAATTTTATTTGCTTGTTAATTTACTTCCATTAGCATTGTTGTATCATTCATAATCACATGTTAACGACTGAGGTATTAAGTCTTGTTAGCAGAACTGATGAAGGCCAGACTGTTTGGGTCACCGTTCACATTTGCACGTCCCATTTTTTCTTTTATTGTTCCATTCTTTGATTTACTTCTCCATCTATAAGCCCTTGAAATTAAGTATCACTTGTCTTGTGCAGCAAAAACAAAGTCCTACTTGCTTAAGGTGATAAGATGATTGATCATGTCATGGTTAATGACTGTCATGCTGATTAGCACCTAGAATCCCTGTAGCAAGTGGTTTTAATAATTTAATGGTTGTATTTCACCTACATTCAGTTTACAGCTGCATTTTTGTGAAAGGATTTATCATTCTGTCAAATTGTAATGACCTTCTTTTGAAGAGCTGTACAACTTTATTGCAGTTTTACTGCAGCAAGGATTTTAGGAAATAGTTTGTGTCTTGTTGATGTGCTATAATGCTGATTTCCTGGGCTGGCTGCTGCAGATGCTGATGAAGGCACATACACACGTAAAAACTGAAGGAGGTGGAGTAGGGGGGTGAAATGGTGAGATGGCACAGCATGCAAAAACAGGAACTGACAGGTTCTTTTTAAATAAAAGGTGATGTTGGAGCAAGCAGGTGCTGGCCCTGGTGCTATCATCTTTTGATTTCTTTTGAAGGTAGCGTCTAAACAGATGGTAGTCTTAACTTGGATGCAACATGAAGCTGTAACTGTACGAACTGGAACAAAAGTTTAATCTAACGATTTTTTTTTTTTCCCACAAGGAAAAGAACCCAAATATACCATGTTAATAGCAAGAAATAAAATAAAATGTGACCAAAGTATCTACCAGCAAGGGGTAAATAGGTAAACACAAACTAACAAATGCTTGTTCCAGTGAGGAAAAAAAAAACTGAAATGAATCATGACATTATATCGTGTTATTGTAAAAAAAAAAAACAACAACAACAGTCAAAACAATAACTGAAATGAGAACTGCAAGGAAAGGTCTCGACAGCAGAATAAAAGGGGGTTTGAAAATCATAGACAAAATAGTGGGTAATAAGGAAAGATAATGAACATCTTTCATACAGGAGCTAAAAGTCCATGATGCATTCTGAATGATGTAATCAAGTCAAAGCAATCATACAGTATGAACATATTGAATCTAATTAAAAAAAGGTGTAGGATTTGCTTTGAAACAATCTGTACTCCAACATTTCTAGTCAGAAATAATTACAAAAAAGCCGCAAGAATATTTAATTTAAAAGCAACATTTAGTAAGACTGAAACGTCATTTGTAAAAAGTAGTCAAGAAATCATTTTTTACAGTGTATTTGTCTATACGTATAAAATATCACAAGTTCATTTCAATTAATGCATAATACATTGTATGAAAGTATAAGAAGGACGACTCTTAATATAGTCTTAATATAAAGTGAGAAGTTCATGATGTTTTCTGAACACTTATTTTCGATCTGAGTAGTCTAATTTTCTTTTAATAATTTATAGTCTTATTTCTGTTGGTGACTCTTCCTTAATGATTGCAGATAGAGTGCATAGTACATCTTTCATAATTACATTTTATTTTACATTAATGCATTTGTTAACCAAAGCCATTTACGCTGCATTCACAAAACACATTTACATTTTATTAGTTTCCTGGGCAACAAATATATGACCTTGGCCATACTGTTAGGCTTGTAGGTCCTATAGAAGCATATACAATATAATCCATTAGCTATCCGTCTAAAAACTTTATACATTCTCACAAAGTACGCAACTGCTGCACTTTTCCAGGCTAGACAGCTGACTGCAGGCCACAAATTTGCGCCACTGGGACAGACATTGCTCAAACCAAGCAAAGTTTTGAAAACGGCAAAAAGACAGTCAACTTATACAGTAGTTGTCTCTTCACATTAAGCTGGAATAGAATAGATAGAAATAGATATGTTTATCTCATGTGACATGCTTCACCTTTAAATGAACTTGGTATGAAGCATCCATCCATTCCTTGGTGCTTCAATCCACTGTGAAGGTTCATTTCAGCTAAAAGGGGCATCATGGCCTATTACACAACATTACAAGATAAAACAGGCCTGATTGAAATGGTTTAAAGGCTATCATCCCAGAGACTGCTGGTGGAGAAAAACAGCACACTAGACAAATAAATCTGATGATTTCAGTGCTACTGTCAGGTGCCTTGGGTCAAATTTACCACCCTTACTACCAGGTCAAGGACATCACAAGAAATTATTTCAGCCACAACACCACAAAACACACTGAAATTTGTTATTATCCTCGTCTCCGTGTGCCCCTTTGGGAACTTAAAAAATAATGAGCGGGACACCGTGTAAATGGCATATCCTGAGAGACGGAGCCGAAATGAGATGCCGCCGCACACATCTTCTGTGGCTGAGACGTCAATGGTCATTCTCTCCTCCAGCATTGTAGATTCATTACATCCCTGCTCTGGGGCCCCTGTGATTGAACTATTCCTCCGTTCCTCTTTCTTCCAGCGTGTCCACCGAAGTGCATCACGTAGCTCGTCAGCATTTTCGGACGCACATTACTAGCATGCCACACTCTCCCAGAATATGACCCTGCAGCGATGCAGCCGCGCTCCATCCAGACTTCATTTTCTCTAACACCGGTGGACGTTCTCACACACGTGGATGCTGACCTCGCTGTGGTCTCATCAAAGCATGGAATCAGCCTCAATTTAGTTCCATGACCGGGACTCGTTGTTGCCATCCACGACTGCGTTTGTGTCATCATGGGTTGAGGAATAACTAGGTCTTTTTCCTCACATGAACAGCTTTTTTTATCTTATTGAATATTCCTCTGTACATTTTTCCACCTTACTGACATGCCATCAGACGCTTTCGAGGCTAACAATAGATTTGGGACACAAAATATCAAAGACGTTAAAGGACTGGTTCACCTAAAAATGAAAATTCCATCATTATTTGCTTACCTTCAAGTCATTGCTAACCTATTTGGCATTCTTTCAGAATAATATTCATGCATCTCTTTTCCATATGACAGTTTCATTAATATTACATTTATGCATCTGGCAGGTGCTTTTATCCAAGATTCAAGGTATAGGTCTTTCATGCATTTACTGGAAATCCAAACTATTCCTGTTGCTATTGCCATATTATTACAATATATAAATTTTATCCACAGTATACTGCAATTATATACATTTCAGTTTAATTGTTGGATATAACACTGTAATGTCAGTTTAGTGGCTCTATACTGCAAATATAGCACTAATATACCACCTGCAATACCCTAAATCTAACCAATAGTGTTAAAGGAGTCATACAAAGCCAATTTCCCACACGCTAATATGATTCTTTAGGGTCTTAATGGAAAATTTGTAATATAGCACTAATTTTACCCAGTCGAAAACAGCTCTTTTAAAATCACTCTGTTCTGTGTACTTCCCCTTAAAATCTTCAAGAGCTCTGTTGACCCCACCCCTTTTTTCGAGGCACACTCAGATAATCTTTTTTAGCCGTATTTATAATGAAACTTGCTAATTAGCACATTATTAGGAAAGGCGATTTGCAAAGATTCTTTAAAAGACACAATACTCACTGCTTCTGTAGGTGAGGCTGGATCATGAATGATTCGCGTAAACATAAACGCATTTCGGGTTGATCAAGGGCGCGTTTCTCTTCAGAAACAAAAACACAACGTTAATCCTCCCTGTCTTCAGTAACTCCGATGTAGGGGGTAAATGACTACTGCTATGTACATCTGTATGTACATATACACACACACACACACAATAAGAAACAACATTATCATGACCCTGTGCAATATCACGCTGACCCCGACAGAAATCTATATCAATTGGACAGCCATTAAAAACTGGAGACAAATTGTTTTTTAGTCAAGTGTTTTAGTCAATACCCAATTGTTTTGCTCAGATTGATGGTTGTGACATACTACCTGTCATTTCCTGTTTGCTTTTCTGGGCAGTGATTTTAGAAGAAGAAAAAAAGTCAGGTGGTTCAACCCAGAGTGTTTATTGAATAAAGCTAGAATCTGTCCATATGAAAACAAATGGCATGTGGTAATTTTCATGTGATGTAACTTTGGGGTTTTTACTCGTATTTAGTTTGATTGGTAAATCTGTTTAAATCAAGTTAGTATACAGTATAAACATTTTGTTATATCGACTGACAGACAAACACGGTCTAAATGAGAATAGCAAGCAGATAAGATTTACCTGTGTGTAGACTCACAGGCAGCAGGAATCATATCCTCTCCAAAAGGGCAGATGCAATACCAATCCCATCAGGGTTATTTTTAGAGTTAAATTACATCTGATAGTGTCCTGTGGCAATAAAAGTGCCTCAAATAAGCTAAAACAAATTCATAATCACACAGGGGGGGGAATCATTGCAAATTGCATGACTTTATGGGTTGTGCATTATATAACTCCAATATTAATTAATTGACCAATATTAACTGTACCTAATCTATCTAAGATCAGTATATATTTATATTCTACATTATTTTGTATAAATGATTAAAACCGTGTTAAACTGATCATAAGGAACAAATCGTGAAAACTTTGTTCGAAGTATGTCATCCATTTTCCTTGAGCTATCAAGAAAACAAATCATGTTTCACACAGGAAGTGAAATCGGGGTCGAGTGAGTTTACAGATCCCATCCTGTGAGTCATGTCACCCATCTGATATTTGAAGCTGCACAGCAGTAGAATATGGATTCACTTCACTGCTCCTGTGATTTCCTCTGTGGCGGCACCCTACTCTTCTCCCAGAATTCATTGCACTCAGTTTAGCTTTTCTCCCTCTCGCTGTTTCTTGTCCTTCATGTTCAATTTGCTCTGGCCTGCTAATGAAGTGAGGCTTGCTCCCAGGCAACCGTGCAGCTCAAACGACTCATGCCAAGCTGTTTGGATTTCTGAAGACTTGCAAACACTTCATGCAATAATAAATTGAAGACTTAATGAGGATTTCTTATTGAGACTGTAAATGTGTGCGGATGCTCTTCAAAGCACTGAATCAACACTGATTATGTTATGTAAAGAATATCCAGTATATACTGTATATACACCGTATATAGTGTGCATGTGTGTATGTGTTCTGCTCCATTATTTTAATGTCCACAAATGCAGCTTAAAAAAAATCTTTCTAATGACATTATTATATTTGCATTCTAAACCATTGTGGAGATATAATAATTAAAATGGTGGATGTCATAAAAAACTTTAGAGATTTGATTCAAAAATAACAAATAATTGCTTGCACTAAAAATTGCTACTAAATTTACATTAAAATGGCTATCCGTGTACAGCTTTGACCAACTAACACTTTATTGTGGCTGAGCTTTCAATGTTGTTATGGTAAAAAATTGCAGTCATTGGGCAGTTGAGACCTAATGGATAGAGTGTTGCACCTTTAACTCAAAGGTTGTGGGTTCGAGTCCTAGGTCTGGAAGGGGTTGTAAGTGGGGGGAGTAAATGCCCAGCACTCTCTCCACCTTCAATACCACAATTGAGGTGAGACCCTTGAGCAAGGCACCGTTCCCCCAACTGCTCCCTGGGCGCCGCAGCACTGACTGCCCACTGCTCCGGGTGTGTGTTCATGGTCTGTGTGTGTGTGTGTGGTTGTCTCTTCTCACTGCTGTGTGTGTGTGTGCTCTAGGATGGGTTAAACGCAGAGCACAAATTCCTATGGGATACATGTCTAAAGCTGATTGGTTGATTCTTGTCACGTGACCAGAGATGCGCTTGCAGCTTTCTGAAAAGTTTAAATGTTCTGAAAAGTTTAAATGTTTTAATCTCTGGAAAAAAGGAACATGTCGCATTGCATATGCATTGCCACTGCGTCATTTACATTATGAGTGTGCAAACTGCACGGCTACATTTGAAATAAACAACTTGAGTGCACAAAACATGCAACATGTGAATGGCCCCTAATAAAGCTAATTTGCATCTTAGTGGCTCACTGGTAGTAATGCACAGCTTTTTTTTTGATTTACACAAACTGGTTGCTTAAGACAATTTATTTCATTAAATTGGTTAAAACAATTAATGGATTCATTACAATAGCTATTATTAAATATAATGTTGTTGCATCCTAAGGAGCTGTTCACATGTTGTGCCTTTGCTAGGCGCGCCTTATATATCTTAAATAGATTTAACTTTTGTCCACAATGGTCCTACCTGATCTCATGGCATAAACATACAGTGCCTGCACCTTGGTGCACTTTTTAATGATACACAAAACACTTATCGATAAGTACATAATGTATCACTGCAGCTTCCAAATGGAATGAATACTAGAGGCAGTTAAACTCTGACACCTTTTTTTCCATTTTACACAAATTTTTCGAGTTTTAATCAGTAAAGGTATGGTTCAACAAAACAGTTCAAATATGTATATAAGGTAGTTGAAATGTCTTTTTATATCAGTTTTTCACTTGCTGCATTTACAACCCTAAACATTCACTATCGGATAGTTAAGGTTAGATTTGGTGTAAGGAATATTTTCAATATAGGTTATTAACTTTTAACAACAGTGCCTGGATATTTGAATTCTGAACTGCTACAATACATAACTATATCAATTTAATAACATGTGTCAGGATTCACACATTAAATATGTTTTAGCACCACTCAGTGGACATTTCTCTTTAAACTGCCATGAAACATTAGTAAGTTGCGTAAAAAATGGTTACATATTTTTCTAAGACCAGGTTGGTTCTTTTCCGGGAACTCTCACTGCGTCCGAAGACGCTATGGGGAACGCCTTCATGCGTGACACGCTCTGAATCTGCTGTACCAAGGTCCAATGGATGGGCGCGACGTCAGGGCGGTGACGTCAGACCAGGAAGAATCTATAAATAGCACTCAGCTGCTGCACACACTAGCTCTCAATTGCTGTGAAAAACGCAATCTCTGTCCAACTGTCTGATCGCTTGTCTGTCTGAGTGAACGTGTGTGATATCCCTTTCCCCAAAAATCCCGAAAGTGTGTGAAAGTGAAAGTGAGTGTGGTTAAGTGAGTGAAGAAACAGCCTCGCTCTGTATTGTTTTTCCCCGTTCCTCCACATATTTTTCTTTTGTATACACAAGCACCAAAATGAAAAAGTCAAGCAAAACGGGCGGGCAACGGGAGTTTAAAAGATGTGCACCTCCGTGCAGCAGGTTTATTGCTGACGGTGACACGCACACACTTTGCGTTGCCTGTTGGCGGGTCCGAAAAAAAGCTGCCCGCACTGCGAGCTGATGTCACTTAGACTGCTCAGTTTTAGGAAAGCCCTCTTTACAGAGGGGGTTTTCGTGGGTAAGCCTCACGGCTTTAGGTCCCGCTGCCGCCAAAGCGGAGCGGCGACTGAGATCGTGGGGCTCTCAAAGTGATCTGGCTGAGGCTATGGAGCTTGATCCACCGCTGACTCCAGCCCAGCCGAGATCACAAGCCCGTGCCGAGAGCGAAGCCCGTGGTGAGCCAGCCGCTTCCTTAATACTATGGCTGTGCTGCAGGCTTATCAAGCCGACCTGCTGCATTACCTAGATGAGCGAGAAAATATCAGTTCAGATGAGATAACTGAGCTCAGGAAAATGGCAGACCTGGCCCTCCGCTTTGACTGAGATCAAAAACCATGATAAAACCTGCCTCCTGGATGCCCTGCTTACGCCCTCGGCCCTGTTCGGCGAGTCGGTAAACAAAGTTTTCGACAGGTTCCAGGAGTCACGTAAGCAGGCGGCCGCATTCCAGCGCTTCTTACCTCGCCGCACTCTAGGTTCTGAGGTTGCGGGGTGTGAGCAACCTCAAACGTGTACCAGCTCCCCGTATCATTCGGCTCAAAGAGAGAGCGTTGCCTCCCGCGCTCCCCCGGGGAGGGGTCGCAGGTGGAGGAGACGTTCCGCTGCCGGGGCCGCAAGACCAAAGACCGACCTGAGAGATGTCCTTTTCTCTCGTAAATCCCGGCAGAACAGGTCCTGATTTGGGACTCAGGAACGAGGGCAGACCCTCTGGGTTAGAGAGCTGAAACACCTCGCTCTCCCCAGTGCCCTCGACGTGGCACTCAGCCAGGCCACTTCAACGCTAAGGGGCTGAGCTGCACGTCACCCCTGAGGGGGTTAAACAAAAAAAAAAGACGTTTTTTAACATCAGAGCTCTCCCTGGCATCGAGTTGTCAGGCATCGAGCTCCCATTGTCGATAAAAACAGAAGCCAGCCTCGAGAGGGTGGTTCCCTTAGTAGACAAGTTAGTAGTTTGAAAAACTCTTCCAGTTGTCTCTCAGAGGGGCCTCGACACTAGTTTTGATCCTTAACTCAGTCATGAAAAGTGAAGGCAGTCACTCACTGTATATAGTCCTTAACTAAAGTTGACTAGGGAGTCGTTAAATGTTCAGCCTGCTATGTCTGAGATCCCTACAGTAGTGGCTCAGAGCCAAGGAAAGTTCCCTGAGGTGTAAACCAGGTCTAGAGATTAAGGTCTCCCGACTATGTGTGCGAGTCCTAGATATCTACAGCAACCCTTGGCTTCTGGAAATATGGCCCACGGTCCGTGGACGGCCGTCGTTACTCATAGCCAGTCAGTCCTTAGCTAAAGTTGACTAGGGAATCCAATAGCAGTCATGAAATGTTCAGCCTGCCGTATGTGTGGTCCCTGCGTTACTGGCCCAAGACCAAGGATAGTTCCCTGATGTGTAATCCAGGTTTAAAAGATCAAGGTTTCCCGACTATGTGTGCGAACCTTAGATGTCTGCAGAACCCTTGGCTTCTCGATATGAGTCCGGTTTTTCGAGTTCCTGTCGCCAG
>JAUCMT010000039.1:8594314-8612408 GCA_032357475.1 Enteromius thamalakanensis | reverse complement strand
CATAGTTATGTATATATCATTTGTTGATACCAGTACCACTAAATTAATGAATAATAATCACAAACTACACTGGACAATATAAAATATCAAAGTTATAATTATATATAATTACAAATGTATAATCATAATCAGGGATTATTTTTATCTGCAACATTTAAAAGATAAAGACATATCTTAAAATATGTTATATATAACATAAATGTTATATATAATAACACATATTTACATATATTAAGATATTTAATGATACATACATACATTTTATATATATATATATATATATATTCAAATAAATACAAAAAAAAGAAAAGAAAATCGCAAATTAATAAAATCACTTAAATTTCTTATACTGGCCCAATTTTCCCTATTTTATATGTAATAATTATTTTATACAGATTTGATCTTTTGCATGTTCAACAAAATCATCATTGCTTCTTGGAAAAAAGCTATAAATCTATAAATCTTGGAAAAAATAATTAATCTTGCACGGTCAGTTGACTTTGCAAAGCACGTGGTAAAGAATCAGCAGACCTCTTGCATTCTCATGCAGGTACACTCTGAGTCACTGTCTCTTTAATGTTATTGACTTGGCCTCCATCCACCTGTGACCAGGCTAACCCTCAGCTTTAGCAGCAGGGCAGTAGCCCAGTGCATTTTCTGATGGAGAATCACTTCTTGTTTACGAATGCTGCCTAGTGTGCTATGTCTACCCAGAAGCTGGGGGTTGCGATCTGGTCAGGCGTGCCAGGGCCACAGCTGGGCTTCACTGCTTCACTTGTAATGTAACAAGCATCTGGTGCTTCTTAATGCGGAGAGACTTTAGTCTGTCCCTCGCTGTATCTCTCTCTCATTAACACTCTGAGACGGCCCTCTGGACGTAGGAGGGCTGAATCGCCGCTCTCTTTGGCATACTAGGCTGTGAATGGCCCACATCCAAAGGCTGTTTGTCTCACTCACACCTCGGAGTACAGAAGCGCACTCCTCACAGCATGCCAATGATACCACATCACCTCCTGACTAGATCTTGACTGTTTTTATTTCTTGTACTGTGATAACGAACGTTAAAGTTGAGAACAGCTTGGATGTTGGCGTGTTAGAAGTCTGCAACATTTTGTAGTGCTTTAATGTAGCACTACTCAACTACAATTCACATATTTTTAATTTATTTGGAGTAACATTTGAGCTTGTGCTTACTCAAAATAATCATTTTGTTGCAACTGTGTGCAAATTTTCTGTTTATTTAATCATATTTGCCATTTCATAACCTCTTAACTGAATATTTTATAAGAACTCATGCATTATTCTGCTGTTTGTTAATGAACTGTGTACATCTCGGAGCTATAATGTTAGTACAGGCATATTTCATAACTGCTCCAATCACAATGGAGATTTATATAATTATAACATTCTTTCAACAAATATGTTCCCTCCTGACTGTAAACTTCTGGTACAGAATCTTCCCTTTCTGCCAGACTAATAGTTTTAGTGACCAGTTTTTAAGCTTTAAAAACATTTGATGAAAAAGCATAATTTTACGTATTTGACCATTAATAATAAATATAATTTTAAAAACAACACCTCTTTTACTGATTAATCGTCTTTTTGTCTTGTATTAATTTATATAAATTTATAAAATTATATATTTATATAAAAATTATATATTAAAATATATTATAAAAATTATATAATTGATAAAATATTATAAAATGTATAAAATATCTGTTAGAAATACATTTATATATATATATAATGTATATATTTGTAAAAATCATAGTTAAATTACATTAAGCAATATATATATGTATGTATATATATATATATATATATATATATTTATATACATATACATATACAGTGGGTATGGAAAGTATTCAGACCCACTTAATATTATATTATATTATATTATATATTATATTCATATTTTTCAGTCTTTGCTATATTGCAGCCATTTGCTAAAATCATTTAAGTTCTTTTTTATCTCATTAATGTACACATAGCACCCCATATTGACAAAAAAAAACATTGTCACAAAATTGTTGACATTTTTGCAGATTTATTTATTTTTAACGTCTAAGGTTACGAAGGTAACCCACGTTCCCTGAAGGAGCGAACGGAGACGTTACATATGAACTCGCATGAGAGACCAATCACCTTCGTGTATTAAGAAAAGTCCAATGAATATTGCAGTGCATTTAATTACATCCAGGTGCACCTCATCACTACGTGAATATAAGAGGGCACGGATGTTTCACCTTAGATGTTCCCCCATTCAGTTGAGTCACTCCTACGTTACATATGGGAACAGAACTGTGGAAAAAGCCACAACCCTGTGGCCGCGTTACGCAGAGACCCCACTGCCGACAGGCAAAAGCGTGTCAGCAGGAGAGTCTGAAGCTGTACTGAAGCATGGGTTGAGGGCGGAGACATGAAGGTGTTGGGTGTCGCCCAGCCTGCAGCCTTGCAAATATCTGCTAAAGCGGCGCCGTTAGCCAAAGCATAGGTGGAGGCAACACTCCTTGTGGAGTGAAATCTCAGACCTAGGGGACACAGCTCTCCCTGGTATAAATAGGACAGGCAGATGGCATCAACCACCCGATGGGCCAACCTCTATTTGGAGACAGCATTTCCTTTCTGCTTACCTCCAAAGCAGATGAAGAGCTGCTGAGAGTGTCTGAAGCTCTGAGTGCGGTCAACGTAGAGGCACAGTGCACGTACTGGACACAGCAACTCTAAGGCTGGGTCTGTCTCCTCCTGGGGCAGAGCTTGCAGGTTCACTGTCTGATCTTGGAAGGGTGTGGTAGGAATCTTGGGCACGTAGCCGGGCCAGGGTCTCAGGATAACATGAGAATCAGTCAGACCGAACTCTAGGCATTCTTCGTAAACAGAGAAGGCCTGTAGGTCCCCGACCGTCTTGATGGAGGCCAAAGCGATCAGGAATGTTGTCTTTAACGACAGGTATTTTATCTCAACTGATGCTAGGGGCTCAAATGGAGCTTGCTGCCAGCTGGTTAGGGTGACGCCAAGGACCCAAGAGGGCACCAGAGGCGGCCCCGGGGGATTAACCCGACGTGCACCTCTGAGGAACCTTACAATGAGTTGGTGCTTACTTAAGGACGCACCCTCCACTGCATCATGGTATGCTGCTATGGCAGCAACATACACTTTAAGAGTTAAAGGGGACAGCCTGCGCTCCAACTTCTTCTGCAGGAAGGAAAGCACAACTACAATTGGGCATCTCTGAGGGTCCACTCCGCGAGAGGAGCACCCGTCGATGAACAGACCCCATCTCAGAGCATAGGCATGCCTTGTTGAGGAGGCCTTAGACTGAGAGATGGTGCTAATAACGGCTGTTGAAAGGCCAGAGAGGTCTGCCGCGTAATCTCCAGGAGCCAGACGTGCAGGCTCCAGAGATCGAGGAGTGGGTGCCAAATCATGCCCATCCCCTAAAAGAGAAGGTCTCTCCCCAAGGGGATTTTCCAAGAAGGGGCTGTCGCGAAGAGCATTAGGTCGGGAAACCAGGCCCGGGAGGGCCAGTATGGGCCACCAGCAAAACCTGGTCCTCGTCCTCCCTGATTTTGCATAGGGTCTATGCAAGGAGGCTCACAGGGGAAAAGGCGTACTTGGGCCCCGGAGGCCAGCTGTGAGCCAGTGCATCCCTGCCGAGGGGTGCCTCGTTGAGGGAGTAAAACAACTGGCAATGGGAAGACTCAGGGAATGCAAAAAGGGTCTATCTATGCCTCGATGAAGTTGCTCCAAATCAGCTGGACTACCTGGGGTTGGAGTCGCCATTCTCCAGGGTGGGTGGTCGGCTGCACAGATGAGTGTTCCTGGAATATGATCAGCACACAGCGATTTCAGCCGCGTCTGACTCCACAGGAGCAGATGGCGGGCGAGTTGTGTCATGCGGCGTAGCCGTTCTGCAGCCGTTGTGTGGACCAGCAGGTGCCTGTGGCACAGCATCGGTCTAAAGGCGACGCAGGGCCAGAAACACGGCTAACAATTTAATTGATATGCCAAAGCAGTCGAGCACCTGTCCAGGGACCCGAGGCTGCTTGCCCGTTGCATACGTTACTCCAACCAGTGGAGTGCGACACTCTGGGGAAACGCTAATTTGGAGTGTGCCACAGTGCCATGCCCATCTCGGGACTCGATTGTGTAACCTCATATGAAGCAGCCCCAGCAGTGTTACTGCGGCTGCCATATGCCCCAGGAGCCTCTGAAAAGTTTTGAGAGGGGCCGCTGTTTGTGCCTGAATGACTCCAGACATGTCAGCATGGCCTGGGGGTGGGGTGCTGATGTTGTCGTCCCCTGAGGAGCAATTTCCATCACCTCGGGGCTGCCCATTCCAGGGTTTCTTCTGGGAGCTGCGGGTGTTCTTGGCCGGGCACTGAGACTCCGGCGCCCCTCGCCCACTGCCAGCTTGACGTCAGGCCGCTGACGTGTGCCTCAGTGGGGGACGGAGAAGGAAGTTTGGGTGCCACGAAAGGCAGGCTGAGGGCGGCGCACTCGGGATCTCATTAATATACTCCCTCTGAAATAAATATTCCATAGTCTTAAGTAAATGAGTTCTGCTGCTCTGCTGTTGTTAGCGTTCGGCTATTCCACAAATTTACTCTAAAGCAAAACTACCTAGCACTAAGCTCTTCATGAGCTGCTTGCTCTGTAGAGCTTTGTTTGTTTAATGCATCACCTCACGGTCTTCGAGGACATTTTAAGATTATTTTTGTGGTTCCAAAGTCATGTAAATATACTCTCTAATTAGCTCAATATATAATAAATTGCTTGTTCCCTGCTACTCGCTGTGTGGGCTGTGAAGTACACTGTGTTTTTGGTCTACAATTATAAAGTGCTAATTCTGTGTGTTTTGCATAATCTTGAGTAACATCTTCCTGTTATCCTTGTTATAGTGCAATAAACAACTCCCATTGTCCCTTTAAACCCATTTGCATGTCTTGTTTTATTAACTGGGTCATTCTCACGTGGTGCCAAGAAAAGTTTTCAGGAAAGTTCTTATATTTTTATGTATTTAGGTTTAATTGTAAAATTATTGCAATCGTAATTTCCCATTTATATATACTATAGGCCTATTGTACATACTGCTGCTACAACACACATTTGCATGCATGTATTTATATAATATATACATATATTAAATATAAATGTAACATAATTTTTCTTAAATACAGTACATACATGTATCTGTGTGTTTTTATATATACACAATAAATACACAGTACACAAACACATACACACATATATATATATATATATGAATATATAATCAAATGGCCTTTTTTATATAATTTAAAAAAATATCTTCTTTCACAAAAAAGACGTATATTGCAGCAATACTAAGAGTGACCCAAAATATTTTGTCTTTCACCTTCAGCTTGTGCTTTCATTCATTTTCCGTTTTATCCCCACTTTATGTTTCCATTTTGAAACTTTGTTTCTGTGTTTGACTTATTTTTCTGCCTCTTGTTTTTCTCTCTTTCTCTCTCTTCCCATTTCCCTTTTTCCTTGTTTCTCTGTTGTCCTGTCGTTGTTCCTGGGCTTGGAAAATGGACGGACCATCACATGCACTCATAACGCAAACGTCCTGGTGCCGATACTCTTCCTCCTTCCCTTTTGTTGTGGTTATTGCATGAATGTTTGTTTCCTCTGTTGGCCTTTGTGTTTTGTAGTCACTCAGAGCAGTTCTTCAGTCACATCCACTCTAGTGTCTCTTCTGCTCTCTCCGTTATTGCTGCTTTTGCTTTGATAGAATCGAGAAAATGTCTTCTCCTCATGTTGAGGATTCTCTGCATGATTTGTCTTTGTATCTCTCTAATGCGCTGGGAACACTGAGCCTCCAATTACAACTTAAGGAAATATAAAAAAAAAAAATCAGTTTCAGATGACCAAATGCTTAAAATGACTGTGCTTTTTAATTTATGTAATTAAAAAAAAAATAACTTTTTTCTTTTTATATCGCATCCAGTCTGTAGACATTTGCACTGTATTGTGAAAGTAAAACTGCACTGTGTCATTCTAGCGGCACCAGATGGAATTAACTGAACGCTAAACCCTGCCCCAATCATACCTTAACAACTGTTTTAATTTTTTAATGCAAGTTTATGGAGGATCTGTTTTGGGTAGTTTTAAATGCAATTTAACAATATCCGAGAGGGGCGGAGCTTAGCAGATAGTTGCAAAAACAGTAAAACGGAGGATTATGATATAAGTTTTTAGAGACCGAATGATAATAATGTATGGCCTCTGTGGGATTCTGTGTTTGGAAACAGCAATTACTTTTGCAATTCCACGTAGTGCTGCTAATGATGCAGTAATGTCACATTTCACCTTAAAGAATGAGAGAGTGAAACACTAAATTAAAAACAGAGAGAGAATATCTCTCGTCTGTCTTATATTCTTCTTTTTCTCTATGGATTGTTTAAAAACTGTACCAATCCTTTGGGATCAAACTTTGTAACAAACCTTTCAGATGTTATTTTATTACTTAAAAGAATTTTTGAGGCTTCTACTTACTGTAATGTTGAGGGGGGGTTGCATTGTATTATAGTCATCACTAGGGCTATTGTTCACACGTGGCAATTAAATTCATTTTTTATATAATGCTGTAGTGTCCTTTTTTTAATATTTACAAAAAATTGCGGTCTGTAGGTTTTAATTTTCTTAAAGAAGTCTTCAAGACTGCGTTTATTCATAATAAAGTATAAAATTTTTATAAGATTTGCTGCTCACAAAACATTTATTATTATTAATGTTAAAAACTAATATGTTCATGGAAACATCAGGATTCTTTGATAAATATTATTTTTTCAAAATATACATTCTAAATGTATTTACTGTCACTTTGATTAATAAAATGTAATTGTAGAATAAAAAATATATATTTATGCATGTATTTATTTTTAAATCTTAGTGACCAGAAACATTTGAACGGTGCTGTGTATTTAATTTCCAATGCCACACTAAAACCTTAATCTGTAATAAATAGCAATTACGTTGTGCCAGTTGCCATCATATCATCATGATTCAAACTGTCGCTGGTGTTTATGGGTAAGTATTTTATATTATTTTATTTTATTTATTTACTCACTGAAATATGTCGATGTCCAAGATTGCATCATCATTTAGTCACCCTTATGTTGTTTTATGCTGATACAAAAAAGATATTTTAAAGGAGTCATACAAAGCCAATTTTCCAGTAGCTTATATGATTCTTTAGGGTCTTAATGGAAAGTTTATAATATAGTTTGTTTTAAAATTTCTCAAAGATAGAAGATTTTACCCTGTCAAAAACGTCTCAGGGTTATGTATATAACCCCTGTTCCTTGAAGGAACGAGACACTGCGTCCAAAAACGCTTTGGGAACGGCTCCAGCGTGACCACGCTCTGAAACTGTCGGGTGACGTCACCGACCAGGAAGTATAAGAGCACGTAAGAATCAGTGCATGCCAGCCCTCAGGCATGAAGCAAGCACCCAGGAGAGGGCGCAGGGGTTGTGGCAAAGAACGCAGTCCTCTCACAAATCAATCATTTTGCATCAGATATATTAATATCTTTCAAATAAATGATGACGGTGGTTGTATCTGCCTGCTGTATCTTGTGTTTTATTGACAGATGGTAGGTTTAGGGGCAGGGTTTGCGTTATGTGCTTATAAATGTTTAAATACTATCATTTTAAACAAAACAAATTTTGTTTTGACTGTTTACATTGAAAAAATCACATCCCTAAATATATGCAATTAATGCCAATGTTTTTACCCAATATATCTTTTAATTATGACGATGAAATAAAAAAAAATATAGATATATGTTGCGCCGGCATATTGATGCTAAGGGTTTCCTGCTTTAAACAAAGGAGGGCTCACATCTAAATGTGTCTGAAAAGGGATACCTTGAGCATCAAAAAACTGTTTTGACTAAGCGTCAAAATGTGATGAGTTGGATTGAGACTGTGTTGAAGAAAAACTCTCAAATCCTTTGCAACTAAATGAATATTGCATTAAAGAGACTTAAAAAAAGGTTGCTGAAGAGGACAGTTGCTACAGAAACTCACATCTATTGATGTATTATTTTTCTTGAAAAGAAGCAGCAAACACTTAAATATCAGGTATTATTTAGAGGTTTCACTTGTTGCACAGAATCTGTTTCAGGATTGACTCAAAGTCTGTTCACATCTCTGTAGTTAGATCAGTGAGCTCAATAATGTGTCTTTGACCTTCATTATGTAGATTTTAATTATACTATGTTGTAAATAAAATAGAAATCATTTTAAAAAACAGTTGTTGTTTTTTCTCACAGCTCCTCACATTCTTTCTTACCTGCCTCAGTGACAGTCACTAATGGGCCATTAGGGGAGGGGTCTTTGTTTCTTCAGGTGAGAATCACTGAATATTAATGGCCATACTCACTCCCTCGCATACAGGCTTTCGGTCTCTAAAACATGTCTTTACAAATTTAATAAACAATGCAAAAATGTCACATTTTATTGGTCACATATTATTGTAGCACAGTTTCTGCTGATTACACAAAAAATACATGTTTAAATACATGTTTTGTCTATGTCAAAAACTTGGCAATTTTCATGGGATTTACTTTTTTTTGTAATTGGAACATAAAAGAAGGAAATTGAATCTGAGAAATAATGTGGAGATGATGCTTCAAAGCTTCAAAAAGAAAGGGCAGAAAAGCACCATAAAGGTAGCTTATAATTTTCAGCATTGAAAAGGCTTCTGAAGTCTTGAAGTCTAATATGTTATTGACTGCAAATATCCACCTCCAGTGAGCCATTAACCACTGCAACCATTTCGCACTTTCCTGCACCGGGGGCACGCTAGGGTTCGAACAACTACAGCTCGGAGTCCGCCGATCTCCCGGCTCGCCCCCTGGACAGCACGCCAAACATGCTTATTCATTACTAACATAAGGAATCGTGAATTCGTGAAATAAATATTGGCAGAATGATTTCTTTGTGTGAAATATTCTTTTAATAAATTTTTTTGATTTGAGCTATTTTCTTTTATTATGGGCACAATTTGTTGAGAAAGTGAAGTACAGTAGGTCTTATTCCAAATAGACATTGCTGATTCATTTAGTGCTTTTGAGAAACTAGGTCAGTAGTGTAATATGTAAACCTGTTTTCTGTGATTTTCATATCACTCTGAACATTTAGAAATTCAAGACAAGCTGTAGGATGATCAAACATTTCACTTTCCCCATGATGGCCTTCAGAGTCAATGGAGTATGAAAGCTAAAGTGCATACCAAGCTAAATACACAGCTAAGCGAATGTAAATGATTTTTAATAAGAGGGTAACACCACACGCCCATATCTCACGTTGTCTTGTTCCTCAGAAGCTCAATTAAACATTTAAATAGGAACAAGTTGCACCAAGGCAACATTGCGACACATTGGCTCCTTTCCAAAATTTAATGAGCTGCCTTTATAGACAGCGTTTAAAAGGCATCACTGGCTTTCCCCTGTACGAAACAGACGTATGATACTTCTTCTGCTCAATTACTGTGGCAGCATCACATATATCCTTAGAGTGAAGATTTTTTATTACTTATGTATTTATTTATTTTTATTGTATATTGCACAAATGATCTATATATTTTGGTCTTGATCAGTAGGGCTGCAACTAAAGATTGTTTTGATAATCACCTAAAATGTTAATTATTATTTGTGTGTGTGTGAGTGTTATTGCAATGCTCAGGCTCAATGAAATCATCCAAATAATATGCAAATTGAAAAGTATACTGCAGGACCTGACTATAGTGGTTCCCAACCACATTGCTGGAGGCCAACACTGCATGTTTTTCATGTCTCCTTAATCAAACACACCTGATTAAGCTCATCAGTTCATTAGTAGAGACTCCAAAACCTGAAATCGGTGTCTCAGACAAAGGAGAGGTAAAATATGTGCAGTGTTGGGGAGCCTCCAGGAATGTGGTTGGGAATCACTAGACTAATTGCTGTGCAAATTATCTGTAACAATGGAAAAATAACGTTCAAAACAAAAAAAAACTATTTAAATCACTAAAAAAAGATTTTAAAAATTCTATTGAACTATGCAATTTGTTATGTTTGTTTTATTATTTTTATTATTATTGTTTTTAACAGTATTATGAGCATACCTTAGCAGCATGTTAATGTCCAAGTTACTGATATCACTTGTGATTCAGATTTTCTGAACCAGGTCTCATAAAAATATGTACCTCTGTGTACTTTTTGTGCAACGCCATTTTTATGTGCTTTACTGCACATTTTTCTGCAGTTTTAAAGAGAGTGGAGCTAGAACACACGTTCAATATGATAACCCTGGCAGATTTTTAAATATTACTGTTACCAGCTAAAGTGCCCTTAATCTCCACCAGAGGGCATCCCATCCAACACAGATTCACCATGGACCGTCATCTGGACCCAATTTTCCATACAACCTTGCACTATTCACACAGCCATTCCCCAATCCTGTTCCTGAGTCACAACCAGGAGAGCCGTTCCCCAATCCTGTCCCAGAGTCACGGCAAGGAGAGCTGTTCCTCAGTCCAGTACCAGAGTCAATCCAGGAAAGCCTTTCACAAGTCCCGTTCTTGAGTTATGGCCAGTAGTGCCATTCCCGGAGTCTGTCCCCGAGTCACGGACCAGAGTGTCACTCCAATTTCACAATCAACATCTCACCCTGTCATGGCCACAGAGGCAGAGGGACTCTCGTTTTGTCCCATGCCCATGGACACTGCAGAGCCTGCGTTGCCCTGGAGGGTTTCTGTTCCACTTGGCCCGCCCTTGTGGGCCCTTGCGCCACGAGCGCTGTTCTGGTGGACTACCATTTTACCTGCTCCGCACTGGAGGCTGTCAGCCCCAATGCCTGTAGTGCACTGGAGAGTCTCTGTACCACCTGCTATCCCTTGAACCACCTACGAGCTGGAAGCAGGTACTTTCTCTGCCATAGAGGTCACAGATAACCTCTCAATGTGCTCCGTTCCAGTTCAGCTGGTTTTGCCCTGGAGTGCTTGGATCCTGACAGTGCCATCCACACCGCCCCGGAAGGGATATCTACCATCCACACTACCTCGGAGGGCATCTTTGCGACTTGTTCCACCCTGGAAGGTATATCTATCTGGTCTCTAATAGGCATTCCTATCAACTTTTTCCGCCCTGGAGGGAGTCCCTCTTGCCTAAGCCATCCTGGAGGGTGTTTCTGTCATCTGTTCCCCCTGGAGGGCATCTCTGCTGCCTGTTCTAACCGCAAGCTCCTCCCTGGAGAACTTCTCACCCGCTTGCTCCACCCTGGACCTTCGAACTCCAAGCAGGTACTGCCTGGGCCATAGAGGCAAAAAACTAACCTCTTTGTCCTCTATTTTTCAGTCCAGCCTGCTCAGCCCTCTGTCTCCTGTTTCAGCCTGGAGGGCGTTTCTGTCATCTGTTCTGCCCTGGAAGGCGTCCCTGCCACAGCCAAAAACAGCAGTAGATGAGACAAATTTAAAATTTGGGATAGGAAACAACAGCTAGCATCTTCAGGCCACACCTAAAATATAGAACAGAGAAGATTTAAGAAAAATGAACCCTTCTTTAAATACCACAAATAAAAGGTGTTTGAGTTTCCTGCCTATAGTGTTCATTCCTTTTGCAAACTGCAACTTACCTGACTTAGCAGGTAGCTGGCTTTGTGAATGTCTTCCTGTGGGAGAGAGGTACAGCCTAAATATTCCGACACAGGTAGTCCCAGAATCTCAAATGTCTTTTAAAACTGTTTATTACTTCCTTTTGACTTGTGGTTACCTGACAAGACGAAATGACAGTCATGGACTATTAGAAAGGGAGTTGGACTTGTAACCCAAAGGTTGCAGGTTCGAATCCCTGGTTGTGGGTGGGGGGAGTGAATAACCAATGCTCTCTCCAACTTCAATACCAGGACTGAGGTGAGACCCTTGAGCAAGGCACTGTTCTCCCAACTGCTCCCCGGACATTGTGAATGTAAATGCCCACTGCTCCAGGTGTGTGTTCACAGATCACAGTATGTGTCTGCTTGGTTGTTCACTTCTCACTAATGTGTGTGTGCACTTGGATGGGTTAAACGTAGAGCACAGATTCTTAGCAGTAAACCATACCTGGCCACATGTCACATCCATTCCTTTCAATATGGCATATGGCCACATTGCCATATTTTTACTGTTCTAAAAGATTTATAGAGAAAGTAAAAGAAATAACAAGAACCTTCAACTGTTGTAATTTGAATGCATAAATAAGAAGTCTTTGTTATAATAAGATTGGTTTTTAAGCAGGGATTGTTTTTTGTTGTTGTTTAAGTATATTTTTCCCCACTGTTTGGCAAGTGGGCTAATCATTAAATTACACAGGAGATATTTATTTGAACAGAAAACATGATATAACATAAGAATGTTTGAGTTACTTGAACTAATCCTATGTGTTGAGAGGAACTACAAATGTTTGCAGTTTGATTAATCTTCTATCCTGACTGATGATACCAACCATGTCAGAACATCACAGTCTTCTCTTCAGACTCATGGGGAAAAATCAGCAACCAAAACTAATAAAGACTGATGACAACTTTGTGGCTTCTAGATTCCTAATGGAAACCATCAGCAGTCAGAGAAGGAGTTAATCTGGTTGCTGCTTGAACAGCTGTGGCTCACTGAGGTTCACAAATACTCCACCTTCATTAGGAGACATGAATCTCTTCAAAGAGAGAGAGATTAAACAGCCATGTTCTCAGGTCTGTTTACAACACAAATTACAACATAAATTCACAGGATGTGTGTGTGTGTGTGTGTGTGTCATATATCTTCAGTTCAATCAGGTCTTGACTAGAAATTCTGTCATCGTAGACCCACTTTTTTTTCTCTGTGAAACACAAAAGAAATTATTTAGGGAATAATGGATGGCAGGCTGCTGAATTATTGAAAATTAATGCACACCCCAAGGTGAGAATGTGGCCACAACATGATGCAGAATTACTGCTACAGCATGGGTGTGAATTAATTTTCAATAAATCAGTGAGTAATAAAAAGTAAAAATAAATAAAGTTATGTTTTTTTGTCGTTTTAACCCATGTTATTTATGTTGTATTTTAATTAACAGAAGTTCAAGTATAACATTATCAATTTTAATTTCATTTTATTTTGATGCTGCAGCAAAAACTATTAACCTCACATATGCCAAATTTAAACATTATTTAAGACAAATTAACAGTCAGTGTATAAGTAAATTGAGAATAAATAACAAGCTTAAAAACATACAACATACAAAAACATACATAATTTTGTTACACATCTTATCAAACAGAAGATTATTTGTACATGTATACACACTCATACATACACACACACATATTTGTGGTTTATGGGGACTCTCCACAGGTGTAATGGTTTTAATACTGTGCAAACTGTATTTTCTATAACCCCACACCAACTCAGCAACTAGCACTATCCTAAATGTTTTTTAAGCTTTTGAATTACTGGGACTTAGGCAGTGTCCCAGTAATTCCACCTTCATAAACCACCTTCAAATTGTAATGCCTCTGTCATGCCATGCTATTATTGTTCTTCATATTATTTTTTGTCCCTGTAAAACCACACAAACCAGTACAAACACATACACACAAAATGGCATTTAAAAATGGCTGCCTTTCATTTGCTTCTTTAAAACTAGGTGTTTTGTCATGCATTTCTTAATATGTCACATTCATAAAAAAAGAAATAAATAAAAAAATAAAACTGAAGGAAATGTTCTATTTGCATATTGACTGCCATTTAAGAATCTGCCAAGTTTCTGAGCTGGTGAGGACCAGTACAGACTCAACAGAGCAAACTATAAAAGCAGCACACCCCAATGTGTTTGTTACACTCGCATCAATCACTAGCGCTTCCTAACGACATATTCATTAACTTTTCCCAAACACGCGTCTTGATGATGAGCGTTGAATGCACGTGTTTCTGGCAGCAGCTGTGGGGGTCTGCAGTCAGCACTTTGTGGATTTATGAGCAGTATTAATCAATCTCTCCTGAGCTGGAACAGATCTTAGACAGGATTGCAGGAATAAGTCAGTCCAACAGATGGGCTTGCATGTATACATGTGTTTTTGTAAATTTATGTACTATTATCAAGTCTAAAAACTAATATGGAGTTTTGAAGTCTCTTGGCCACACACACACAAGATATTTGACAGAATGTTCCAGCTGCTCCTTTTCTTGCAGAAGGTGTTATGCTAAGCATGTTAAAGTATCATAAAAGTCCATATGTACAGTGGCAGAGAAAGTTCAGTGTGCTGCAAATGTAAAAAAATGTAACAGACAATAAAAAAAAAACCCTGCAAATTAAGAAGGCATCTTCAATAGCTTAACAGCACACATTAACAACAAACATAAAAAATAGGCTTTGCACAGAAATGTTTATGTGAATGGTTCATCCATCATGTTTTGGTTTGATTTTAAGTTGTTGTGCTACTGCACAAGCATAAAGCAACACATGGTGATGCATTCAGAATTAATGGGTTCATTTATAAGGTGAAATGTATATTTGTGTGCTTGTTCGGTTAATTAGAAGCAATTAGGATCAACCTGATAAAACAACTGACAAGAAAGGCTAAGAATTATTTAGAAAAAAAAAGTTCTGTAAGGTCGCAATGAATTGTATAATCCTAATTAATTATTAAAAATTTTTGCACATTAAAAAAATACTTTTGAAAGAAACAAAAAAAAAGATGTACACTTACATTAGATGAAGATTCAGCTTGTATCAGTAACTTAACAAAAGCAGTTTTGTTATACATAGGAGTGGGTATCCTCATGGGGCAGCCATGTTAAAATCTCATGACAATGCTGATTGCTATTCACTTTATCTCAGTTAACCCCTGATACACTCTTCCTTGTGGAATAAATTAATCATGGTTTCATAACAATGGCGTAAGTAACTCGTCCTGCATAATCACATTCCATTTGCTTCCTATAAGCAAACTGACCTATGAAATGTGTACCATGTTTATACAGGATACACAATATACAGAAATAAATCACTATCACCATATGGCTTTGTGAAATCATCAAATTTAATAAAAAAAAAGAAAATAACAGGTCTAAGTTTGCATGCACTGTGTTCATTTACAAGCAGACAGCTTATGATATGGTGTTTCGGCGAGTGACTAGGTCGTGTGAACTGTGAAGACACACAGGCACTGTATCACCAGATGCACACATGAAAATAAACACAGCGCTGCATGCTGCAGTTCACTCTGAATCCCACAGAGAACCACATTGCACTGCATAAAAAGCTTAGTGCTTTAATGTTTAAAAATAATAATAATAATAATAATAATAATAATCTTACTATTTAGGTAATGTAGCATTTGATCCAATAAGGCGCAAACTATCTAAACGCCACCATCTCTCTGGTCTCCTGGCTAAGCCTCCCGGGACCAATGCAGCCGCATTGGGTGGGCCAATGATATGCCACGTCTCATGCTCCTCACCAGGCTCATGATGTTGTTCTGAGGGTCTCTGCTTCAACTGGTCCCGGACGTGCTCTATGGGGTTCAGGTCAGGAGACATTGATGGCCATACCATATGAGGCACTCCAACTTCATAAAGTCGAGCTGTGACAATTCTGCCACGATGTGGTGGAGCATTATCATTCATAAACAGAAAGTTGGGGGTGTGCAGGCGGAATTGGGGGATGATGATGGGCTCTATGATGTCTCTGAGTGATGATGCCTGGCAAGACTGTTGCACCTCCTCCACCAAAGCAAACCCTGGGGACCATGTTGACCTCAGCGTATCGCTCACTTCGCCTTCTCCAGTAATGCTGATGACCATCTTTTCTGTTCAAGGAGACCTGAACAGGAAGGTAGACCACTTCTGCATTATCCAGGTCACATGGTGTTGTGCCCACTGCAAACATTCAAGGCAGTGTCTTGGTGTCAGTGGAGCCACCTGAAATGGTCCTCTGGCATTAAAGCCAAAGTGGTGGAGTCGGTTGCGAATGGTTTTTCTGGAAACCCTAGCACCCCTCCCATCTCGTAAATAGGGCCTGCAGCTGTGTGGCAGTTGCATAACGATGTCTAAGTGCATAGGTAACTCTGCCAGTAGTTCTATGTCTTGATGCAAGTCTGATGATGACACTTTGAGAAACACCAAGCTCACAAGCAACATCTGACTGCCTGCCACTAACGTTGTGAGTTCACACCTGTTGAATGATGAACTTGGAATTACTGACAATACCAGCTTTTTATATCCACAAAATGTTGAAATTTATGCCACATTGAAACAGGTTGTTTCAAGGCACACCTGTACACAATGAGACCATAGACATGGAAAACACAAAATGAGGTGTGTCTATCACCCCAATACTATTGCCTCCCTATCCCAAAATGTCTGAAGGGAAACAAACACGTATATGTTACGCTTTAACCGTGATTGTGTGAAGCTTGTCGCGCCTCTCGGCGCAGCAAAGAGTGGAGGAGACAAGAAAGGCTTTTCTACGAACATATTATATTACAGACACTGAATGAAAACAAAAAAGCTGACGAGGCAGCAACAAACTCACACAGTAGGCGTCCACAGGAACTTCAACACGACATGACAGCAAACAAAAAGACAACTGTATTTAAAGACATGAACTAATGAATAAAGCGATGGCAGGTGTACAAAAACAGGTGAGATGCGAAAACTTAATTAGGAAGACAGGACTAGACAGAAACAGAATGTGACAGTATGTATGACATCCAAAATGTATCATACAATTTCCCTAACTTATTGTGAGTAGTGTACACTGCATGTATACCTTTTATTAAAATTATCCTAAAACCAATATCTATTCTTGTCTTAGGACAACTTTTTTGATCCACTTCAAATGTTGACTACTATATAGTAGGCCCAGTATGTAGAAGAAACCCAACAAAGAATATCGTTTACATGTAGTGCGTCAAGTCTGCATGTTATGAAAGATCCTTGCTCTTCATCTTTCTAAAGAAGCAGTGCGTCTTCACAGAGTTTATGGTACGTCAAATACAGCTACACTGCACATCCATTGAGATGGACTGAAAAATGCTATTTGTAAATGTATAAATGCGGGAAACAGTAATTCGTTTGATTACTCGTTACTGAAAAAAATAACGCAGTTAGTAACGCCGTTTATTTAAACGCCTTTATTCCCATCACTGACCATTATGCTAAAATAAACTTTCTGGACTTTAACTGCACAGGAACACCATGCCATTGTGGCAATACATTTTCTTAATTCAAGAACTACTTGCAATTTCTAGATTTCAATCACATTGTTTTCTTCGCATAATTACTATATATTTGTTGTCAGACAGTGTGTGTTTTTTGTCTCTCCTGAGATTTTAGCACAACAGGAGGTTCACTGAGCTTCTTTATTTGTCGTTTATGAATATTGGGTGGAAACACAGCAGGAGGCTCTTCAGATTTTGTGTTTGTCTTTTGTGGCAATCCCTCAGCGATCAAGAATGGTAGTGGGTACGAAATTATGGTGAGCGCTTAAAGAACCCCCTGCTTGGGGCAGTGGGGAACATGTGTCCAGCTGTCATATCCAGGTGCACACTGCTTAGTGGGGGTCTCGGGTGGACCTAAAGGTAGCCTGCCGTGGGATGGGGGGGGAGTAGAAGACTTTGTGCAGACAGAACAGCAGGTTACTGCTTCATCTTTTCAAACATTACTGAGCAGTATTACCTCTGCTACAGTGCCTCCTCCCTTTCATTCTTTTCATCATGTACTTGAATGTGTGCCAATTTTAAATGTGTAGATCAGGCTTTTCCAACCAGGGGGTTTGTGATGGAACTACAGAAGGTTACTGAAATTTTAATAGAAATGTTATTGCAAAATGTAACTAAATGAACCTTTAAGATTAATCAAATATGTTAACAGCATTGTATTTATTTAAAACTGTTAAGTGATATTCTTCATTTTGGCATTAAAAAACGTGGTAGCGTAATAATAGCGTTCAGTTGCAAGGCATTCAGTTGCAAGGCATTAATGAGTGATTAGTTAATGATCAACTAATTATTTACTAAATATTCATAAGCAATTAATAAGTGATATGCTAGCAATTT
>JAUCMT010000039.1:8566786-8581495 GCA_032357475.1 Enteromius thamalakanensis | reverse complement strand
GTATATATATATATAAATAATGCAACAAACCCAGACCAGAGGTTTCAAACAGTTACTTTTGCAATCCTCTGATTAAAGTGACATGAGACCAATAAATTAACCACAGCAGATGTATGTAGAATTGAAGTGATGCGGTTGAAAGGCTCAGTCTGATAGTCCCTGCCTCTGAGACTGCTACATGCAGCAACGTCGCAGTCAATTGCAGTGTACCTCAGATGGCTTGCCCTGAGTGGGTAATGGAGATAAATTAACATCTGTCTCTCCCTAGAAGGCCCTCTGCTCATTCAAACAGAAAGGACTTACAGTTTTCTCCTTTTGGTTCCCTTTCATAGCAAAGCAGCAAGTCAGTAATCCGCAACATCATCACAAGCCATCTGTAAGCCACAGATGTCACTGCTTTTGTGAAAATTCAGAGGTGAGGAGACACACGGTTTTCATATCA
The DNA here is from genome assembly GCA_032357475.1 of Enteromius thamalakanensis. Classification (NCBI taxonomy): domain Eukaryota; kingdom Metazoa; phylum Chordata; class Actinopteri; order Cypriniformes; family Cyprinidae; genus Enteromius; species Enteromius thamalakanensis. The sequence goes on along the minus strand of JAUCMT010000039.1, from coordinate 8,581,053 downwards.
CAGAAGGAAATGGACGAACCTGCTTCTTGCACCACCGGCAGACTATAACCAAACATGCCTAGTAGTGGAACGTGATCATACTATGAAGTGTGAGTTTCAGTAAAAAGAGAAGAAAACAATTTTGATGATACTTAACAGTTTATTAATGTAAACTGACCAATATTTACTTTTCAATGCTAGTTGTAACAATCCAGTTGAAAGTGCCAACAGGACTCTCATGATGGCATTTCAGTCTGTTATCCTTTTCACTGCTCATCTGTCTCTGTAATGTCTCAGGACTCTTATTATGAACTCTCTATGTTGTTCATTGCTGTTCTCTTCTTGGTTTCTCCGCTCTGTGTTCAGGACTCATATTTTGAAGTGTCTCCATTCATTTATCCACCCCCTTGTATATCTCCATAGCAGTTCATCATTTCTCCTCCCACTGACTTGATTTGTACTAGTATTTAAGTTCCGCATTTTGTTTGTCACGTTGCGTATCATTGTGTTAGAATTCAGTGCCTCTGTAAGCATTCTTTGTGTTTTTCTGTCTCTGTTTTCTGTCGTGCATTTGGATTATCGTTACGGACCCCGCCTGACTTGGATTACACTCTCGCCTTGCCCCCCTGGACACTGTTAGTTGTTGCATTGACCTCTCGCTACGGACACCGGCTATTCTCTCGCCTATCCTTCGCCATTGTTGTTTGCTAATGTATGACCTGCCTGTTTCGACCCTGAGTTCGGATGTTATTAAAGCTTGCATATGGATCCAAATGTTTTCTGTTTCGTTCCTGACACTCATCTAGTTCGTCACAGAATGCATCACTGCTTCAGCCTTCCTGCTATGGCCGTTGCCATTTTGTGTGTGTGGGCTGTTCATTGCACTCCTGAGGATGCTGATGATTTTGATTTGCCTTGGCCCAATCCGCCTGAGCCCGCAGAGGATCTGGATTCGTCATGGCCCGATCCACCTGAGCCTCTATTGCCTGAGTTCAGTCCCGACACAGCATCAGAGCATTCCCCAGCCGCTGCACACGCTCCTGAAATGTCGACACTAGTCGTGGATTCTCTGGGGTCTCCGCAGGTGGCTGCACAGTTGGTCTGTCCGGGCAGAACCCAGGCTTGATTCTGAATTACTTATAATGGCTTGTGAACGAGTGCCCTGCACTGAATCAGCCATGGAGGCCGTCATGGACTTTTCTGTTAGCCCTCAACCAGTCAAGGAGGCTCTTGATAAATTCACGCTCTGTACAGAATCGTTATGGAACTTCTGTTCAGTTCTCAGACTGTCACAAGGACTTTTGAACTTTCGCACTGCACTGAACCTGCCATGGAGGTCTGTGAACTATTTTCCTGCACTGAGCTGGTCGAAGAGACGATTCAGCTGTCACTCTGCCCTGAACCAGTCACTGGAGCCTCCGGACTGTCATCTGGACCTGCTCTGGCGATAGGGACCCCTCACTCCGAGCCAGGTGCAGGTATGAACTCAGCCTTAAAGGCCACCACTAACCTGTCTTTGATCTTGTGTGCATTACAGTTCCCAGTTGCCTCCTGGTGGGCTTCTTCCATGCCTGGCCGCCTCCGGAGGGCTCGGTCACTGCCTGGTCGGTCTCCGCCCCCTGCTCCGCCCAGGAGGACATCTCCAACACCTGCTCCACCCCGGTGGGCTTCTCCTCCACCCGCGCCGCCCAAGAGGACGTCTCCACTGCCTGGTCCGCTACGGTGGGCTTCTCCGCCGCCTGCTCCGCACAAGAGGATGTCTCCGCCGCCCCGGTGGGTCTTTGAGCTGCTCCGGGGGGCTTCTCCATTGTCTGCACCACCCCGCTGGGCCTCTCTGCTGCCTGCCCCGCCCTGGAGGTCGTTCCTGACAGCTCTTAAGCTGTGGGCATCTGGAAGCCGCCCCTTTGAGGGGGGGATATTTAGCAATCCAGCTGAAAGTGCCAGCAGGACTCTCATGATGGCATTTCAGTCTGTTATCCTTTGCACTGCTCATCTGTCTCTGTAATGTCTCAGGACTCTTATTATGAACGGTTTATGTTGTTCATTGCTGTTCTCCGCTCTGTGTTCAGGACTCATATTTTGAAGTGTCTCCATTCATTTATCCACCCCCTGTATATCTCCATAGCAGTTCATCATTTCTCCTCCCACTGACCTGGTTTTGTTTGTCACGTCGCAAATCATTGTGTTAGAATTCCCTGCCTCTGTAAGCATTCTTTGTGTTTTTCTGTCTCTGTGTTCTATCGTGCATTTGGATTATCGGGGTTACGGACCCCGCCTGACTTGAATTACTCTCTCGCCTCGCCCCCCTGGACACTGTTAGTTGTTGCATTGACCTCTCGCTACGGACACCGACTATTCTCGCACCTATCCTTCGCCATTGTTGTTTGCTAATGTATGACCTGCCTGTTTCGACCCTGAGTTTGAATGTCATTAAAGCTTTGATATAAATCCGAATGTTTTCTGTTTCGTTCCTGACACTCATCCAGTTCGTCACACCAGTCAGTGAATTATTGGTGCATATATTGGTTATAAATATGCATGCAGTCAGTCGTCATTAAAATTCCCCTTGTATCACTCTGATGATATGTATTTTGTGATAATGACCAGCTGACAGTACAGTATCTCTTATTATTTTTACATTATGCAATATTACATTTCTAATAAATATTTTGAGTTGAACAAATTTGAGGTTAAATAATTTTAATGATGTGTACACTATCTTAAAGTGTACTACTAAGAATGAATGAATGAATAAATATATATATAAATTTGTACAGTATGTCCTCTGATTTATTTATTTTTTTGATGTTGTTTTTGGTAATCAAAATATATTGGTTAAAATCTGATCTTTACAATAAACATACTTTTTCCCCCATATTTACTTTTTAAAATATTGTTTTTTAGTTTCAGTTTGTCCAGATTTACATTACAGATAACAATTAGAAAATAATGAGCTTTCCTAAAAAAATGTAGTAATACATAACAAATATTTTTGATTGCTTTTACTCTTCAACCCCTCCCCACCAACCACCTGTCAGAGAACACTTTTCATGATCCAATCAATTCCAGATGGATAAAATCATGTCCTGGCCTACTTATTTTCTTTTTTCATCCTTGATTTTACACTCCAAAATGTGTCAGATTATGAAAGTAAAATGGGTTGATTTAGCTCAGCTGGGTTAAGAGAGCTTAAAAAGAATAGTTCATCCAAAAAAAGAAGAGGAAGAAGAAAAAAGTCATCCACTCAGCCTCACATGTAATTTCAACCTTATTATTCGTTCTTTATGTAAAAAGCAGGCAGAAATCTGCTCTTTTGGAATATCATGTAAGTCTCTTTTTTGATTGATATTCACTGACCTGGCACAGTATTTTATGGAAAAAGACGACATGGGTTTCTAGCAAAAAAAATTATAATTAAAGGGGAAAAAAATAGCATTCAGGTTTGAAACCATTTAAGGACGAGTAAATGATAACAATTTTGCCATTATTTTTGGGTGAAGTATTGCATTAAGTGATATTTCATATCTAGTGCCATTTGGCCCACCTGCACTTAAGTCCAACAGTCTATTCTCACAAGGCCTGTTAACACTCACTTTAAGAAAAGTCATTTTGTGATCTTAAAATCTGGTGGATGAGAGTCTTGATTACATCTTGTCTCTACTGCCTGAAAGAGCTGATGAGAAACTAAGTGGAATTCAGCGCATGGGAAAACCTAAGAGATTGTGATTTGTTGCTAATTACATGAGATCGAGGTAAAGGATCGCTCTGTCTAAACAGGAGAGATGTATTACCCCCTTGAGTGAGTATTTAATTGCCTCCAGCTATTTTACCGCACTAGACGAAGATGACCATGGAAATTTATTTCAGCAATATTCTGATGAGCTTCATAGTGCTGGAGCGAGTCACACAAATTTTTTATAAAAAAAAGATGACTGGATTAAAGGGTGGATCTCTGATAGAGTAATATAAGGGCCAATGCATTGATTTTCCATTTGTGTGTTTAATTAAACAAATTTGTTTGCTATTTATTGTGTATAGTTGAAATAGTATTCCTGACATTTCTGTGGGGGACAAATAACTAAAAATAAAATAAATAAATAATCAATTTTTCTTTTTGCGCATTCTACGATATTCCAAAATTAAATGTGTTAGTGAGTGGCGCAAACAAGTTTTATCCAAAACTGATGAACGGGAATTGGTAGTGTTTGGAAATGAAATGTCTGGTGAGTGGTGCTATAACAGAAAAGAATGTAATTTAAAATAAAAAAAATAACCAATGGCGTAAACCAAAGCAAATGTGCGATGGAAAACACATTTGCTAATTAAACTTTTTTTTTTTCTCTCTCTCTTTGTGCTAAACGTATGTAAAGGAGACCTAACACAGACAGGTTTGGCTAATCTCATGTTAATCTTGAGTAGTACTGCTTCCCTCATATCTCCAAAAAGTCTTTAGTTTTGTCATACAGACGATACAGCTTTATCCTTTATGCATATATACTGTATATATATATATATATATATATATATGCATAGAAACTAACAGATGGTCCTTCTTACTATTAGAAATTATATAAACTTATATAAACTTATATAAACTGGAAATTATATAAACTTTTATTACTAATGCTAACCACCATTCTACTAATAATCTAATGAGAGTTTCTCGTAGCACTCTATTTTGCATATCTCCAAAAAGCCTTTAGTTTTGTCATATTTATAAACAAGCAATACAGCTTTACCATTTTCTCTAAAAAGGAGAGCTCCTGAGGCGTGTAGTGTGGGCGGAGCCAAAGAGTGATAAGCACTTGAGCGAGATCACCATCAAACCAGACAGGATGCCTTAACCCTGTATCAGTTGAGCTACCGAGCAAGTTTACAGTGTTAGAAAAAACATTACCTGTGACTTGATGCAAATGATGGCACGCATACAGTAAGTTGTCATTGAGCACATGCATTTATTTGATACCATATATACAATTTATAAGTATGTATGTTAATATGACAATATGACATAAAGTCTATTAAATCCAGCGTGTGAAATAAAAGCCTGTGAAATAACTGAGTATGTATACATCTTAAATGATTAAGATTCATACAGTAGTAATCAATTCACACTTTTATAATTATGAATGCAACTTTTTTCTAGCACTAAACCAATGTGGCAGTTATGCTGTTACGAGCACTGGCACGCTGCGGTGTTTTAGTTTCTTTACAGTACACTTATTACAGGTTCTGTCACCCTTGATTAACACAGAGTCAAGGGACTTGTTCAAGGGCAAATAGGTCACCGTTTATGATCCTTGTGAAGTTAAAATGTGCAATCTTCCACTTGCTGCCCCTGGGCTCTATTACTACACTCTCTTCAAGACATGTCACTTCAGCAACTTTCACACGTACAAAATCTTCAGTGGCAATATTTTCAGCCTGTTTTGGAGGATTCTGTTTTTCTTTATTTACTTAACCTAGTGTCATTTTAGAACAAGTTCCCAAAACTGTACAAATCATTTATTATTTAACTTTCAAAACAAAACAAAATTCAGTTCGTACATACTGTAAATATATTTCAATTTGGTATGTCCAGTGAAACAGTAAATGCTGTCATTATCTACCCACCCTCATGTCGCTCTATATTAATGTGACTTTTTTTCCCTACCGAATAACATAAAAGGCAGTTATTATCAAAATGTCAAAGCTCTCTCTTCCCTTGTTCGTGCAATGAAAATGCATAGTGATCATTGGCTTTCAAGTCCAGGCGCAGTTTAGTGCAAAAATAAATAAATAAAAATTACATAATAGATTGGGTTTTGAATCTGGTTCTCTTTGATAATGAACAAAACACTAGAGAAACATGTCTAAAAATGTTTACTAAATTAATAATTTTTCTTCAGTCATTATGAGTCAGGGCAGCCACCAATTTGTACTCGAAAATAATTACATAATTAGACTGACTACTCACTAACGAACAAACTAACTTACTAGCTCACTAAATATATATATATACATATGTATGTCTATATATAAAAACAATAATTGTAATTCTGCTTTAAATTGTTGTTGTTTTTCAACATTCTTTTATTTTCTTTCTTTTTTTTTGTTTAAATGAATTGCCATTTTGTTTTTGTGAGCCAAAAAATAAATATCAGTATAACACATTTACCCCTGATTTACCAAATTTACCCCCTAAAATGTAATTCAGTGTAACAATTTTGTCAGTCATATTTACAACATATTTACAGAATCAATTTATGACACATTAAAAGATTACTTTCAGCCCAAATATCAATTAGTTGTAATTTTACAATTTGTATTTTATATATATATATATATTTTTTTTTTTTTACATTTGCCACTATGCTATTATTTTATACATTTTAATATGTATCTATATATCTATAAGTTAGTATGTTATGAGTTTTTACATACATATTGTGCTAAACTGAATGACAAAGTAACATTATTTCAACTGCATTTTAACATTTTATTATCCAAAAACCTGTTTTAAACCTTAGAAGTATAGATACTTACATTTAATGTGCTTTCTATGAACATAAAAAACACTTTTGTGAATTTCTTTTGAGGCTGACATCCAAAGGTTTTTGACCATATATATATATATATATATATATATATATATGCATAGAAGCTAACAGGTCCTTACTATACTATACTGTAAGTATCCTGGAAATTAAATAAACTTCTATTACTAATGCTAACCACCGTTCTACTAGTAATCTAATGAGAGTTAATTGATATGTACAGTTTCTAGTAGCATTTTATTTTACAGTACTTCTCCTCTTGTATTTAGTATTTATTGTAGTAATTGTATTGTAGTCCTTACCCTGAAACTACCCCATGTAGTTATCTTATATAACCAGTATTTTCTTAGGTAAGTAAATTGTACTGTAAGTGCTGTACTTGTAAAAAAGTCAGCTCATGTAGTTTTGAAAAAAACAAACAAACAATCAAACTGATAAAACCTCTAATCACTAACATAACTAGATAAGCTGAGCTCCGGTATCTGTATTGAGAAGGTTCAAACAGAAGCTGAAAATAAACACCAATAAACATGCTCTACTTAACCTGATTTCCTGGATTTCTAACATCAAGCAAAACAAAGGGAGGTTTTGAAACATCTGTCTACTGATGAGCCCTAGAAACCTTTGAAAACATTTTTTTTCAGTGCTTGAATGCATACAGAGCAGGACGAAACCTGTCAAATGAAAGGGTGCGTCTTCAAAGTGATTGTAAGCTGAAAATGTTATTTAGAGGAACAGACTTTGGTGAATAAGAGTGAATAAACGCAGCCAGTGTGAAATAAAGCTAATGCACACAGGGCAGAGAGCAGAGACTTGTGTTTAATTAATGATGGAAACAGAGACTTACACAGTTACAGTTACAGTTACACCGGCTGAGCCTAAGAGGGCGAGAGATGGTATTTTTAAACAAGCATTTGCTCTCTATAGGTCATCTAGCCGAGATAACATTTGTTTCTTCTGCTGCTTTAGGCCTCTTCTTATGCATTGCCTCAAAAAACTGATGAACAAACAATTCTGTCGCTTGGAACATTATTATTTTGGAACTTGCTACCTTTAAGTGCACTACCGTCAGAAACACTATACCGAAGTAAACCAATATATACAAATTAGCCATGAGAGTTGCAGAGAGGCAGAAGCGCAGCCCTCCTCAGAATCACTGGTATCAACAAATGGATAACAGCTCCCCCAGAGGCCAAACATTGATTCTGCCACCCAAAGGAGCTGAGCATTTTGCACATCCTTCTCATACAGAACAAGTCATAATAAAGAGTCAGTGAAGCGAAACATCCCCCAAAAGCAATAATGCATGCAGTCAAATATCTGGCGAGGAAAACAACAGACGTTTGACTTAATCTGTCTGAACCCAGAGTTTTAGACACAAGCATATTCAATATTTCAAACTGATTGGCTGCATGCTTGAGCACAAGACGTCTTGACAACAAAGATCAATGTGCTTAATAAATGAATAAGCCTGCAAATTACAACAGAAAGCTTTATGGAAATGAGATTATGGATCCATTTTAAGCTTTCGGATCTGAGACGTTTTGATTAGTGATGTGGCCTTTCTTGTGGCCTTAATGAAGGCTTCGGGTAGACGTTAGCGTATGCTGACAGTTCTTTAATTTATTAAAGTATGATTCTGGGATATATTAGAGGATTGTGCTCAAAGCTTTATGATCCGGTCTCACAGCAAATATACACTGATGCTGTCGACAGGGAGCCGGTGGCAAATGGCACCACTCTTTCGGCCTGATACTGTCTGTTGGGTTTAATTTGGCATGAAGATCATACATTGGTTAAATCATGAAAGTGTCTGATTGTGCGACTTGATTTAATAAAGGTGATTTAATGCAGTGGTGTCTGTGCTAAACATGAGCTGTGAAGGTTACTCTAGAGAGCTGTATCTCAGTGTGTTTGCATTTTTGTTGCTCTATTAATGGTGTTTTAATTAGAGCATGATCGCGTTCCTCAAGAAAAAACATCCTGATGCACAGATAAAACCCTCAAGGCCCGCGTCTGTGACTTATTCAGTGTCATTGCGGAGGGGTAGACTGTGCCTGACAGAAGAAAGGAGACAGACTTGACAGAGATGAATAAACATAACATGCTGATTTAATGAAAAATGAGAGGTCTCAAAACAAGAGTCAGGAAGTCGAAAACCTTGTTTGATCCTTTCTTTACGTTTTTGAAGACTGACATGCTTTTTTAAAATACACAAGATTATATAAAATCTCTCATTTAAAAAATCCCATTCATTTATTAATATTCAGGCCTCATTTCTAGTAAATACTGAGTTTATATGGTGGTACTAAAGTACTAAATATTAAGTTGTCATTTAAATCAATCTGATTGGATTTAGTCAACAAATATATGCAATGTGTCATGTTTTAGTTATATTTTATAAATATTTAAACAAAATTCTACTAAATACTAACTGCAGGTCTATTGCAGTAGTCTAGTTAAATATCCTAAGCATAAATAGGTTTATTATATATATACATATACACACATGCATAAGTTTGTGTGTGTGTTTACAGTAAGACACTTACAAATTACAATGGAAATAAATATAAAAAAACATAACTCTGCATGTTAATGCATGCTTTTTCATTTTATTTCCATTTGAACATAGTTATATAAACCTCATTTGAAAAGAATAGAATAATAAATATTTGAATGAATAGTTAACTTAATAAATGTTAAGTTATTCTTGATTTTTTTAATATAAGCGAAAATTAAATACTACTTGATAGTTGGTTGTTTGTTATAAATATTTATAATAAATATACATTTTTGAGTTCTTCATTTTACAGTCAGAAACCCCTTCTTTTATATGATCAGAAACCAAATGAATTATAAGGAAACTAAAAGTTATGCATAAGTAGAAAAAGCCTGAAACATTTTATACAAAACTATGTGTGTGTGTGTGTGTGTGTGTGTGTACATATATTTATATATATAATATATTAAGAGCAGCAACAAAAAAGGACCAAAGAAGTAAAGGACCTAAACTGCTTTGCTGGTGGTAGCTGGCATGGCTTTGTTGGATGGTTTTAAAGGTTTTGTGTGCTTGGCCAGGCTAGTTGAGCATCTAAAACTAACCACGGTTTAAGCTGGGTTTTATCTGGTTTAAGCTGTTGTAAGCTTTTTTTTCCTCCCAAGGGGAATTTAGTACAAGAGATTTTCGCTTCAAAGACGATTTGGTTCCAGTACCATAGCTGGTAGCTATTTTAATAAAGTTTATAACTGAATTAACGGCGACTAGGTACATCAAAGTCTTATTGTTGTAATTTTTTTCCCCTATAAAAATTTCGCACAAATAGAAAGCAAAATGTATAAATTCAGGATTTATTGCTTTATCTTTGCATTTCGTTTCTTCATAAAATATTTTTTTAAACAATAAAACGGCTTTTTATTTGAACGAAGTCCGCCTTGAGGTGCGCGCGCTTGCCTTTGCGCGCTGTTTTTTCAGGACGAGGCTGAGACGCGCGATCTGCTTCAAACAGTCACTCACAGCCCGAGACTCCAGCAAGCGACGCTTCGCCAGCCACTGCGCATCCCTTCTATCTGTTTCACATCGCTTCAGCCGTAAGGGAGGGAGAGAGGCGTCTGAGGAGGAATCGTAGGTGAGGTTTGGACCACAGCCGGCGAGGTGGAGGAGATCGCGCGCCTCGTACACATTTGAAGGATGCGCTGCCGCGCGCAACGGCGCGTCTTGTAGAGATACAGCGAACCTGCGGGATTGAAGCGTCAGGGGTTTCTTTCTTTATCCATGTTTGTTTTTGTGCAAGAAGACCTGTCACTATCTGACACTCCGTGAGCACACAGCATCACTTTACGGACGGAAGAAGAGGAAAGCAGGAGTGGGCTGTTTCTCTTCTCGCAAACATCCAGAGTAAGTCGTTCTGATTTCTGCTGAACATGCTGCTTATCAATGCAATTACAGCTGCTCTGAGAGTTTTGTTTGTCCCACCTGAAGCGAGCTGCACGGTGATGATACACTGTTAAAACACTGCAAGTGCTGGTTTATATCATACTGCATCTCTGTGTCGCTATAAATGATACTAGGGTTGTGCAGCTAGGACTAAAACGATCAGAAATGGTGGCATGCCTGCACTGTGAACATGCATAGATGTTCACCCAGATGTTTGGATAGTCAAACGGGTTTCCACAGTCTGAGGAAAAAAAAAAAAAAAAAGTAATAACAAATATATAAATATTTTGTGATTTGCACGCGCCCAGAAGTCTTTGAAATTAAAACAACATTTAAAAAAAGTCATAGGCTACTTTTTTCTTATGTTTTTGTAAAGAGAAAATACACTATGCTATATTGTGAGAGCAAAAATCATTTATGGAAATCATAAGTCAAAAGCTGTTTGGAAACCCTGTTCACACATCTGTTTGCTACTGTAGGCTGCTTTGGGAAACTTTTTAGCAGAGTTTTGGAACGTTCTTTCTTCAGCAGTTTTGTTGTGTTGTTACTCTGCTCTCCATAATTGTCAGATGGCAGATGATTTTCACCTCATGATTTGTTTACCCCTGGAAGGGATAGATGAGTGAGGTGTGATAGTTTTGAACAGCTGTCAGGGATAAGCAAAACGATGTTTTAAATAATCATTGTCCATCAAGAAGAATGTTGGTTATCACAGATCAGTCAATGAAATGAACATTACAACTGCTTTCTTTCAGCCTTGCAATATCTTTTCTCTCTTTGATGTTATCCTTCGGACTGAAAATATGACATGAAAACGTCCCATGAGCAAACTCTGAAAAGTTTTGCAGCTGAACTTTACTTTGATGTAAGCTTCCAGTATTTGCTCTTATGTGTTGCTTTCAAAAGGAAGACTTTTCTCTCTGTTATGCTATTGTTGAACTGTGATATTTTCTTTACTTTCTTTTATATAATGTTGGTATTTTTGATCTTGGTTCACGAGTTTGTAACTGTTGAACAAAACTCATTCTTTGAGAGTTCACTGTAAAATAATTTTGATTTAGCATGGAAACTCTGTTCTTTAGTGTCATGCACATTGTTAACATCATTAAGTTTACTGTGTTTTCACAAGACTAAATTACTTCTTAAAGTAAATTACATGTTTTCGATCGAGATGGCCTCCAACACTCATCCCCGGAACATATTAAGATCCATAAAGATGTGTCTCCTTTGTACATTCATTTATCTTTTTTTCGCAGTTAAATTAGTGTGTAACATTTTAATGAGGTTGTTTTAGCTTTGCGAGTAAATATGAAATCGGAGCACCCTGCTGTTTTGTGGGAAGCAAGTTGATTAGATTCTCCTTTGCGCGCACAGTAGGAACGTAAAAAGGCTTCTTGCGTTCATCGGGTACTTTGATTATAGTACCCACAGAATTCACATCAGGGCCAGCCAAATACCAGACACTAAAAATGTGAGGGAGAAAACAGTGTCTGCAAGCATTTTTGGAGTCTGGTGGTTATTGTATTAGAGATGGTATGTTTGCATATTTTTAATACTCCCGCTCTTTGCATTAGATGATATTAATATCCGTTTCTGTATCCATTTATTGTCTCTTTCATCTTCTAAGCACTGCAGCAGGGTGCAATTAATGAAATTCAGTGGCACCGCTGTGCTTTTATTTGTGTTTTGTCCACTAAGTTTTATTAGATGAATTAAATATTAACAGTGAAAATGCGAGTAGATTCTTAACAGACTTTATACTTTTAAGGCTAAATATTTGTAAAGCTAGTTGAATTTATTAATTGCATTAGGGAATTTTTAGCTAAAATACTTTAAGTGAAAATGAATGGGGTAAGTTTATATAGAGGAAATTGTGTAAAATAAAATAGTATAAAAATAATAATAATATGCAAAAAAAAAGTAGATAAATTAAAATAATAATAATAATAATAACAACAATTCTGTGTAAAATGTATTCTAGTAATATATATTTTAATCCAATAATATATATATATATATATATATATATATATATATATATTTATATATATACTGTAGGTGTTTTGAGTACCTACTGGGTTCACCGTGAAATGTTGCTTGCCTCTAAAAAAACCTGAACACCAATTTTAGACATTTTAGAAATATGTCATATTATGAGAACAAACATAAAATAAATCAGACCAACACGGAATGGTATAGTTTGGTATTATAAACACCCCGGTGTGGCCGCAGCTCCTGTGCATGACCCGTTTGAGTAGTTACTTAGCAACACCTCAGACACTCTCCAACTGGGTCAGACCTTCATTCAGGAGACTTAACATCGCAGACACACACTTGCACACATGACCCATGCTTGTGGAGTCTTCAAAGAGGCTTTTACAGAAACGTCTTGTCAGGGTTTCTGTTGTTACACATCTCCATGTCTTGTTTTCCATACCAGTATACTTTAAAGCAAATGGAAGTCACTCTTTTCTGAGGAGAAAAAGTTTTGAAGATGCAGCATATGCGTAATGGCAGAGACACTGTTATGAGCATGGAAAATAAGAATCAAACGGAAATGCATTATGTCGCTGAAAAATGGTGTTTTGAAGAAGCTAAGTTTTTACTTGGATCGGTATTTTAATCTTTCCCTAAATGCAATATTGTACACTTCTTAAAACTTTGCTTATCTTTGAAACTGGCTTAAATTGGATAAATATCCCAAAGAACAAATAAGTCTGTCTGTAGTGAATCAGAGTGAATCAGACACTTTGAGATTTGATTTGAATTAGATTTGATCTGAACATTGAAACATGAGGAGCCAAATTCCACAAAAAGGCCTCAAGGTCAAAAACTGTCCCATGATACCCTTTTATCTGCTTGATGTAAGCAGATCCAACAGACATTGTCACAGGACAGCTTGCAACATTAACGCAAAAGAACACTTATTGAGAATCCCAACTCAGGAAGGAGATTATCAATATCGGACAAATAACCAAGATTGTGGTCAAAGACACAGGACATAATTTTCATTAGATGGGTAAAATAATGAAAGATTTTGTTCGATGGATCTCCATCCCCCAACTCAGGACCAGACTGAAACTCCTGATGAGACCTTTAACCTCTGCTCTTCACAAAAACTGCCCTCACGTTCACAGAAACCTCCAGATTCAGGCTGAACTGATAAAACTAGAAATGTCATCCTCATTGACAAACTCAGTGTGAGATTTCACATTTTCATTCTCTTAAACTCACTCTTTCCTCTCTTCCTGCAACTGGTACGAATGTGTGAATGTGTGCGATCATGCGTTAGTTTAGTTTATCTGTTTTAGGTTTATCCAATAAAGCTATATTTATGATTTAAAAGTTAATGTCTTAAACTGCCGATCTTGTTACTGTGCTTATTAATAGTGTTTAGAGTTAATGTTATACAACTCATTCAGTGAATCGCAGACCGACTCAGCTGTAAAACAGCTATTCTTTGCAAATTCCCTGTAAAATCTTAAATGATTCTGATTTGACTCTTTGTTTCAGCTAATTTGCTACATATTCAAGGCATATTTCAACTCCAAAAATGAGGAGAAAAATGTACAGTGAATGAAGGACATATATATACATATATATATATATATATATTAGTGATCGACCGATATTGATTTTTTATTACCGATACCGATACCAATTATTTGCTAGTTTATGCGCCCGATAACCGATATTCATAACCAATATTTTTTTACTATTATACTTGACACAATGATTATAACACAATGATTATAACACAACTGAACTGAACAAACTGTTTTATTTATAACAATCACTCCCTCCTTGCATACAAATCA
>JAUCMT010000039.1:8552954-8565439 GCA_032357475.1 Enteromius thamalakanensis | reverse complement strand
ACAGAAGCACATGGACATCAAAACAAAACATAATATGACACGGAAACATGACTGACAAAAGACCACGGATGTTACAAGTACCTCTGCCATCATTAGTATGTGTTTTACTGAAAAGAACAATAATAATAATAAAAAAACCTTTCCTTTTGGTCTACGCAGTAATAAGGGATACAGACCTTTAACTTACGTTGACTTTCTATTTGACACAGAAGCACAGACATCAAATTAAAAAAAAAACATACTGGATACATACTACTGTAATTGACTGCACTAAGGCAATATATGCTTTTTGCTCTATTAAAAACGTGAGGTCAGATGTGTCCATCTCCTCTGGGTTCAGAGTGAACACCATGCACTTTGATGTAAATTACTCTAAACTGGAACTGAACTAATTTTAGCCTGTATCTCTGTGAGGGTTTATTGAAAGGCTGCATAGCTAGATTAGTATGAGAAAATGTGTCTTTCTGGCCTTGACTTCATCTTGGTAGGTTGAGTGGTGCGCATGGGAGTCACTTATTAAAATGTGTTGAGGACAGTGTTGAAGCTGTTTGGAAGTGTGTGTGTGCATTGGTAAGATGTGGCTGGTTGTGATGTTGTTACATGAACATTTAGTAGATCGTGAATATTAAAGAAATAGTCCATCCAAAAATAAAAATGAGCTGAAAATGTTCTCACCCTTAAGACATCTAAGATGAGAAGTTTTTTTTTTCTTCGGAACAGATTTTGAGAAAGTTTACATGTTATCACTTGATCACCAATGGATGCCCTGCAGTCAGAACGAAAGTCTGATAAAAACATCACAATAATCCACTAGAAATCCATCAGTTTATCAATTATTGTCTTGTGAAGCACAGTTTTGTGTGTTTGTAAGACACAAATCCATAAAGACATTAACTTAACTTCAAGTTTCCAACTAAAATACTAGTCCTCTGTTCATAAGATTATTTCCTTAAGTTAAAAAAAGTAATCTTGCCTGTATCAGGAGAGAATTATGTACATACATGTGTAAAAAATGAATGAATATGCTGGAGGATTTTGACAGGACAAGAGATGGGCTTTTTATCATAAGAAAGTGTTGTGATAGATAATGGTCAATTAAACACCTTAAAGTGACCCTCGTTATGGATTATGAAAGGTTTATATTTTGGGAGTTCTTAAAAACAGGTCAAAAAATTATAAATTAAATTATACATTTTTCCAAACCCCTCCTTTACGTGATGCTAATAGATCAGTTTAATTTAAAGCAGTGTTTGTGAGCTTTTCCCAGGTGTGTGATGGCAACAAGTGGGCAGGCAATATGCTAATGTTTCATCTTGATGTCAAGTGCTTGGGATTTGTTTTTTTAAAAATACACATTTTTATTGATTCAGACAATCATTTTATACATGGTGCACTTTCAGATTTAAAACTTTGCAGGATGTTTTTATTCACTTAAAGCTGTCTTACAGTGCAAGAAAGGTAATTTCCAAAATACTTAATGAAGGCATGATTTGCTTCTTAAAAAGGTTCACCTCATATGATAAATGTAAAGATATAGGTTGTGTGGATTACTTGTGGATTATTGTTGTGGACTTTATTATTAGGCTTCCTGGTCTTTCATTCTGATGCCACCCCTTCAGTGCACAGGATCCATTGACAAACACATTATGTAATGCTAAATTTCTCCAAATCTTTTTCTTTGGAAAAAAAAAACAACTTTCCTACATTTCAGATGGCCTGGGGATGACTGCATTTTCACCAGATGTTCCATTTTCGGTGAACTATATACCTTGAATTCGTTCATACTTATAATCGGTATGTATCAATTTACAAGTATTTTAATTGCACATTGAATGACTTGATTCAACATCAAACTCAAGTGCTCCAGTTGAATTTATGATACATTTTATTTTGAGATTTGTAAAACATGTCAGCTTGAGGATATCAAGATGATTCATTGGTTGTTTGGGAACACAAGGGATTCTGGATATACAGTATATCATGAGCGGGGATTAAAATGACAGATTCAAGTGCCGGATTGCATCTAATTTTAATATCCACTAACAAAATTGAAACTCCTGTTCATCAATTGGATGTGCTTCTGTATTAGAAACATCCCTGCCGTGAGCTGTTTTAAAATCAATAAAAATAAAAATGGTGGAGACCAAATAACTCGTGACAAAGAGTAGTAGAGACATGTCCCTAGAATGAATGATGCCTGTGGTGTTACTGTTGTCTATATTTAAAAATGTAATTTTGAACATATCCCTACAGACAAAGTCTATTAAAGTGCGTTTATTAATGTAATATCAGCTCACTGTATATGCTTTAAAGTTCACACAGCAGTTTAATTTAGGTTTTAATTTTCATCACAGTTTGACATGGTCTGATGTCTCCATCTTAATGTCTCACTTCCTTTTTTTTTAATCCATTCTTACAGTATATAAAACATAACGGTTTTGTACTAAAATATAATGGAATACAACTTATGTGAAGTCACACAGACCAGTCAGAGCTAGCTTTATCAAAAGCACTTACACTTTATCACAGTTGATACTAAAATAAAAAAAATATATATATATACCAGTGTTAAAGTCATAAATATGATAAAAGATGCTCATATATGTATGTGGGTGAGTGCTTTGTGAATAGCCTTGTGATGAAATGGCTCTGGGTGTGATAAATGGTCAATTGCACTTCTTGGCAAAATTAATTTGTGTATTACAAAATATAATACAAGTTTGTGAGGCTTTTCTTTGTATGTTGTAAACTGACGGAATAAAATATCTCAGATGGGGTGTTAGCTGACAAACCTGTCACTCTTTACACTGTTAAAGTGACCAAGTCCATTTATAAAGGTTGAGGGAGGGGGGGAAACCAAAAAAAACAAAACTGTAGGTTGCTTTTTAATTACTTTTTCTTATGATTAATTTACCTTTGACTAAGGGAATCCAAATATATTTGGAAAATATTATATATAAAGAAATATGGTATAAAGCATTACAATAATATACTAATACTACTGAAATATATGGTAACACTTATAAAGGGACCAATTTTCAATATTAACTAGTTGTTAATTGCATGCCTATCATTAAAATATTGGCTGTTTATTAGTACTTATAAAGTCAAGGCAGTGTTTTACATCCCTACCTTAATTTTGTGCTAAACATACAGTTAAAAAAAGTAATATTTTTTCATAGTTTTACAATTACAACAGTTTTCTAGTGTAATATATTTGATTGTCTATTTTAACATATTCATTTGTGTCAAGTAAAGCTGAATATTCAGCATCATTACTCCAGCTTTCCGTGTCACACAATCCTTCTGCAATATGCTGATTTCGATGCTCAACAAAATTTTTTATTATACACTTTTTACTGCTTAATATTTATACAGTAATTGTGATATACTAGGGATGTGTATTAGGAATCCAAATTGTTACATTTATAATATTATTTTTATTCGTAAATAATAGTTAAAATAGTTTAAATTAGTGTATCATACAGTCTATCATATCATGTACTGTTATAAATTACTCATACAGTGACATAGGTTTTTGGTCATACCGCCTACCCAACCTAAAGGTTATTGACATGAACCAGCGGTCCAGAGATCATGGCTAATTGAAAGTGACAGATGCTCTGTGAGGCTTGAGGAAACTGTGTCAACATGCAGAGGGAAAACCAGCAGCGCATTCCTGAGATAAGATAATAGGACCTGGAGGGCTTTCACTGACTGAGATATGCGCCTAATAAAATGAAAATGGACAAGAATGTCTGCAGGATTTCTCTCAGCAGGAGCCTTAAGTAAAGATCTTAAAAGTAATGTTTCCCGGGCAGTTGCTTATGCTGTTGTTTCTAATCCTTGCATTAAATGCATATTCTGGTTGATGAAATCATTTATATCTGCTCATGCATTTGAGAAATCATCTTCAGTATGTGCTATGTCATTTAAAATGTGTTCTTAGTTTTACAGCGCTGATAATATATTTAAATATATTGTGAGATGTGAAAGAACTTAAAAGTCTGAGAGAGAGTCTGTGAGTCACGGTCTGTGCCTTTCAGTAGATTTGATTGTGTTTCTCTAGACACATTGCAGTATCCTGATTGAAGTGCATAATATTTGTGAGTGTAGCCTACTCCTAAATGCTACTTTTAGCAGATGCATGCAAATTTTTTTCTCTCGGAAATGGAACAACAATATTGATGACTCATTCTGGACATATTAAAATGCTTGGCCATAGAATATTCTGTAGAATGTTACAGAGTTATAAATTAAACCAGCCACTGACCTGAGGCTTTAACAGTCAGCAGACAGTAGCTCAGAGATAGAAACTTCTGAACAAATAATTAGACAGCTTGCCATTCAGACACATCAACTCTTCCCTGATGATGACCACAGGCCTCTTCATCAGAACTGTCACTCTCAGTTAATGCCAAAAATATGTACTGTGTGACCTTATTTCAAAAGTGTATTTCCTTATATAGTTCTTAATATTTATTGTTTCCATCAAAAAGAGATCCTTTAGGTTTCTCGACGTTATGCAGTCTTATATGAGTAAATCTTTTTTTTTTGGATTGGTTCGCCTTAACAACTTGCCTGTTCTTTGTGACTGTGTTTAAAGACATCTTGACCTTGTCAGGAGGCTGTAAGTGTGTCTATTCTCGTATGGTAGCTTTTCAGTTATTTTGGTTTCTTTTGTCTTGCTTGCTTGCTTTGTGACTTTTTGTGATTTTTGACTTGGAAAGTAGGCTAACTTTTAAACAAACATCTGAGCTGCAAACCCTAAGTATAAGAGGCACTTTAAGGTCTAAACTAACCTCTCTAGCCATTCACATGGGAAACTGCATTGAATAGTCACTCCATCTTCTGTGTCGCAAACAGTTATTTTCAGGCAGAAGATGCCACGGAGGGGAGGTGAACCTGGTCTCTTGCCCAGAAGCGCAGTTCACTTTTTGACCTAATGATATTTGGCTCAGAACTGGTACATCTGCAGTATCGGAGTCTCGTGGCTCCAGCATATGTTGGATTATTGTATGGAAAATCCCAAAGAGGATTCCGTTTATGGTTTGTTGATTTATGTTGATTTTCTTATCTGATAAAAAAAGGATACAACTTTTTAGAATTTACATTAATTTCCATCCACGAAAAGGTGGATGTAACATTTATTTTAAAATATGCAATGCCATAAAAGTACTTGGTTAGATCAAGGGGAATGCTGTTCGCGTCACATTTTACTTATATAATCTGAAGTGATTTGAGTGAAACAGCATATTTAATGAGAAAAATGTAGGGCAGGCCTTAATTGTATTTGTCAAGAATTGATTGGATTGTGAAAAATGGCATACCAGAATGAAGTCAGGTGGTTTAAAGGGAGGGATTAAACTGAGGGATTTAGAATCATTCAAAGAGTAGGTCAGAGGTTTTTTTTCTGATTGGCAGTTAACCTCTGATTGTAGATGCCATAATTACAGCACTATCCAGCAAAGAAAAGCTGCTTCTGTGAAAACAGTGATTCTCAACGTGGTTTGTGGACCAGTACTGAGAAACACTAACATACAGTATGTGTTAGTGCTACCTGAAAGGGCATGATTTATTGCTACTGCTTTTATATTGCCCCCAAAATTGGGTGTCACTTCGCATATAATCAGAAATACAAAAAAAACGTTATTTTCAAATTGATGACCTTTCAGAAGTAACCTATTGCAAATACAGTACATGCATCTACCCACATTTCTGCAAAACTCAAAAATGTACCTACTGTACATTTGCCAGTTGAAATGATGCAGATGTAGTAAACTTGTATTCCTTATCAAACTAATTAGGATTTACAGGGCCAGAGTGTAAATAAAGACAGACTCATTTTTACAAAATTTCTTGCATTATGTTATGACCTAAAAACAATATTATCATGCTGCAAGATTTGAAAACTGGTGCCAGTAGCACGTTTCCAACAAGACATGATTCTGGATCAACATTACTGTCCAAAAATATAAACTTATCCCAAACCCTACCCTTAAACCTAACCCTTAAATTTATTCCTAAAATCAATGGGAACTGATAGCTGATTAACAAGGGTGTAGAAGCACCTTACCCTGATCATAAGCCTAAAACAGATATTTCCTGAAAAATTATGTCTCAAATCTGTTAATGACGTCACACGGATGTCGTGAAGATATACCTTCTGCTTTTTAACTGATTAGAGATCTCCAAGATGCTGCTGTATTGCACATGACGCATATGGACTAATTTATTATTTTTGTTCACTGTCATTTTGCTTTATTTGATCTTTGAATCATCGTGGGTTCCCTCATATGTCATACTCCGAGGTTCCCTTAGCCCTTTTTTGCGCATGTGCACTTTTCAAAAACAGCGTTTAGAATGGACGTGAAAGAATACATAATTAAATCGGTTTTTATTTTTAGATAGAATGGAAGATAAAGATAGTAGTGCATGTTAGTTTGCTTCTTGTGCCCAAGAGCATATTTATTAAAGCCTATATATCTTACTAACAAGAAACTATGCTTCTAACCACATGTCCAGTGCTGTAGTTCAACTGGTAATGACGGAACTTACGACCATAGTAGGCTAACTATGCCTTTGGGAAACGCACCCCAGGTTAGTTTCACAGCGTAAGTTACCAGGGTAGAGTAGTGAGTAATAGTTACCTCTCTATCAGAATAATAAAGGAAGCAGTTTTGGTATGGTTAGGCTATATAGCCTAAAGTACATGAAGAACTGATAAATCTGATAGAGATAGACAGAAAAAAGACGTCATTTCAAGATGGGGATGTTAGAAGCAAGTTTAAAGCTCTTCCTTTAGTAAAAAGCTGCCAATGAAGTAAGTTTTATTTATATTTTGTGATGGTAGATTGTGTTGCTTTGTGAAAGAGAACAAGATTTGTCCAAATACTATAATTAAGCTGTTAAAGTAAACTTAACTCTGTGTAAAATGTTTATAAAGGCAGCATTTACTTATTGAATGTATTTATGTTTTTTTTATATTTTTTGTTTTACTTTATTTAGTGTATTTAGTTCTCATAGCAACAAGCCGATTGGTTATGAACCAGTCAATAAATCGCCAGTTATCCATTAATTCTTGTGCTCATGAAGTTACAGGGGGAAGCTACAGTGATAAATCAACTCTCTTTGCTAGTAGGAGAAAGGAAGAACCAGCCAGCATTCTGCAAAGCTTCAAGTCAACATCAAGTTCATCAGATGAAGTGCTGCTTACAACAGTCACTAAGAAGCAAGAGTCAAGAGTCAAGGCACTGTCAAGTTTAGATCAAAAAGAAAGTTAAGCACACATTTCAAGTTAAGGAGCTGACTTATTAGGCACAATAAGTTCTGCTTCAAAGGATTTAAATGTTGTTTACAAAGATTTGCAACAATATGTGAGTCCTGATAGTGACACTCATCACAAAATAGACACTTGTGGTGCCGTAACTAAGATGATAGTTGAGTGCATTTATTTAGGCGAGGGAGTTGAGGGTCAAGATCTTTTCATTCAAGGAGGATGTTGCATTGATACAGGCTCAGTATTTTTCATCTATAGCCTCCAAATCAATAGCCTCCAGGTCTTCTTTTCAGTCCTTAAACAACTTAAGTGTCAGCTCCAGAGGTTCAAGTTTGTCCTCTGTTAAGAAACAAGAAGCTGCTGCAGAAATTGCAACTAAAGCAACTTTAAAAATATTACAAAAGAAGAATGTGAAATAGAGGAGTTACTTCATGACTTCATGACTGTGCACGTGCAGAAGCACATACCTAACTCAATCAGCTCCTTATTCTAGCAACACAGTATCACTCCAACCCTTTTGCATCGCTTGAAGCTCAAGGTGCCCCTTTTTATTCAATTATGGACATGAAGGGTCCTCTGTTGTTTTAAATAGGAAACCCTTATTGTCAATATGCTGATGCGATAATTTTTTATTTTATTTTATCGTCATAATTAAAGGATATATTGGGTAAAACCAATGGCATAATTGCATATATGTACTATAGGGGTGTGAGTTTTTTAATGTTAACAGTCAAAACAGTTTTATTTAAAGGATTTCACTTACACATTTATGAGCACGTAACCCATGCCCTGCCCCTAAACCTACCATCTGGCAATGAAACACAAGATATATCAGGCAGATACAACCACCGTCATAATTTATTTATTGAGGCAAAATGATTGATTTGTGTATACTGTACCTCCTGTGCACTGCTGAAGTCTGTGCACGATTTCAAAAAATGCTGGTACAAGAATCCTTACGTCAACGTTGGTTGTAAAATGCCATTGGCTCGTGTGTCTGGTGACCATTTGTTCCATTCTATTATATTTTCTGAATGAGATGTGAGCGCGTTAACGGAGTGGGATCATTTTGAGTGATTAAAACCTTGTGTTTTACTCTCTTCTTCGCCTAAAGACTTCGTATGGCTTTAGAAAACAAGGAATGTGACACAACTTGTTTGTAATGTATTGTAGGGTTTTAAAGGGAAATCAATTATGGATTTTATGAATTAATTTATTAATCAATTATGGGGAATAACCTTACATTTAAAAATTTTCCTTTAAAATAATGATTCTGCATATTTTATTTGGTTGGTTCCCCACAGTATTTATACTGCTCATTTATGATTAGTTTGTGCAATAAATACCTGTAACTGCATTTGCCTGTGTGTGTGTTTTATATTGTTCAGAGGTGGGTAGGTTTAGGGTAGGGGTGGGGTTTGGTGCTCCAATAAAGGTAAAAAAAATATATGATAAATTTATATATGCATGCAAACGATTACATTAAGCCAAACAACTGAACACAATGGAGGACCCTTTATGTCGAAAAGTGACTAAAAAGGGGTACCTTGAACTTCAAAACGCGATGCAAAGGGGTCTTGACCAAGTGTCAAAATGTGACAAGTTAGAGTGAGACTATGCTGGTTCCAGCACACACCTTCACTTCATCTCCCAGATGTGCAAACAATGGACTTAAACACCTTGCTGCTCAGGGGCGAGGAAACTTCAGTGACAATTACATTTGATTTATAGAAATTTCTATGAATTTCTATGTTGACAAGTGTCTCATCAGTTGGTGATGCTCTCCAGCTTATTAAGGAAACGAGAACTCTGCAGAACAATGGTACGTCATTTGCACAAATTTGTGTCAAACAGTCAAGAAGTGATAGCATCTATTCTCCAGGAAGATTGTGCTGAGAGTTCAGGAGGTTTAGGAGGATGCTTATGAGGCGCGGGCACTGGAGGGAGCACTTGCACAGGGGCTAAGGAAGACATTGACGAGTTGCAGCACTGGAGGGCGCACTTGCAGCACGGGTTCAGGAGGGTGCCTACGAGATTCGGGAATGGCACACCTGTCCGCAATTAGGGAACAGGATTCTCAGGACTTGGCAACTGCACTCCTAGCTGTGACTCCGAAACTGAACAGTATTCGGGAATGGTTCTTCTAGCCGTGAATGTGGAACGGAATCTGCGGGTATCAGGAATTGCTCTCCTGGCCATGACTTGGGACCAGGACTCTCAGGACTTGGGAATGGCACTCCTGGCCATGAAAGCGGAGTGGAATCCACGGGGAACTGGAACGGCTCTCCTGGCCATGACTCAGGAGCAGGACCCGGGAACGGCACTCCTGGCCATGACTGCGGAATGGAGTCCGCAGGGGAACTGGAACAAGAATGGCTCTCCTGGCTGTTTATGACCCTTTTGATTCTCCATAGGGCCCGTCGGCTAGTCTAGTTGGAATATGGACGGTGAGCTGGTTCCGGCTCGGGCCAGGAAGACACTGGAAGATAGCCTCTCTCCAACACAGTCCTAAAGTGGCAGGGAGATCCATGGGGCAGTCACTAAAGACCCCAAGCCTTAACAGATGTATGAGGGTGGCGTCATCCAACTCAACCTCCACGGCCAGCTGACAAAACTGCTCAGTGAAGGAGTAACCTCATCTTTCACAGAGGTAAAACTATGGTAAAATGTAATGTTTTCTTTATTTTTAAGCTTTATCTGTTTTTATTTGCAAGATATATAGTCAAGGTAAAATTTCTGTAAGAATATAAGGGGACGTTCACATGTGGATGTCTTTTGCACACTCAAGTTTGTTATTTCAAATGTAACCATGCAGATTTCAATGACATGCTCGTTTTTATTTTGATGCGTTGCGTATGCACCTGAAAAAAAACATGTCAACTTTTCAGAATGCCACAAGCCCAAGCCAGGTCAAGTGACAAGAATCAACCAATTACCTTCATTCTTTCCCATAACAACATTTAAAAGCTCAGCCAAAATAAAGCAATAACTGGTCAAAGCTGTACCTGGATAGACATTTTAAAGTAAATTAAGTAGCTACTGCAAGCAAATTTTAGTGCTGGAAATCCATTTATTCTCTGTTGAAACTTCTGTGTTTTCTGAGAGAGTGCAGATTGGGGGTTGCTTAGTGACGACTGACGATCCCGGAGCACAAGCATTCAAAAGCTTCCTCTGTCTGCAGCGCTGTTGACAGAGGCAGGCCAGCGGGAAACTCAGTGTGAAGATGAGAGTCATAGGTGTACATTAAAATACATAATGTTATTGTAATACTCGACTCAGCAAGCAGGTAAATTTCAAGAAGGTCAGTATTTATTAATAGAATTCAGAATCTCACAACTGAATAGGCAAAGGAAAAACCTGAACTTAAGCAATCCTTCTTGTTCAGGGATAAACAATATGAGCGATCTCCGGATCGCTAGTCTTTAGTCCAACTTGGCAGACATAGATAAGAATTAGTGTAAATATCTTACTGTGTTTTGGGTCCTGAGAGTTTCAGTGCTCAGTGCAGGTGAGTGACAAGGTAGGTGAACAATCCCACGAAGGCAGGCAGACAAAGGCATAGGGTGAATGTTGTTACCTTGAGCTCAGCCAAGGAGCTCCTGGGGATTGTGGCTTTTAACTAGTGCCAGTGATTGGTCACAGGTGTCTTTCATCAACCGTGATAGAGAGGGCGTGTCTGTGACTGAACTGAGATCAGTGCACCAAGGCAGAGAGGCTGTGATAGTTATGCTTTTCTTAACCGCCTTGTGTTAATTATTTTAATGTTACTTGCTTGTTTTCACGGTAAAGCTGCTCTCCTGCAGCATGCTGACAGAACGGCAAGGATATCAAAGATGGCGACCTCCACAAAACTGAAAGTTTTATTACTTTATGACAAGACAAGAATCTGAGCTGTCAATCTGGCTGTCATGTTTAGCTGGATGTGCCAGTCCGCTGATGGCACTCCAGCTCCAGCAAACTGTATGTGTATGTTTTGTGTCTGTTTTCATTCATGGACTCCTTCTATGAACTCTTGTCACCGCCCTTATTATCTGTTCTCACGGTTTCCCATTGATATCTCCACCCCCCTTGTATGTTGCCATAGGCACTCATATCTAGTCTCCTCCCACTGACTTAGTTTTAATATATAAAATCCCTGTTTGAGTGTATTTCTATCTATTTGGATTTATTGTTGTCGATTCTTGCACAGACTTTGACCAGCCGACCAGGATCCTGCAGCTTTACTACCTTAACTACCTTAACTACCTTTAACTACCTTCTCTACTTACATTATGGAATTCTGTTCACAGAACTCTAAGAAATGTCAAGCTCTGCTAAACGTGATCTGAGTTTCAGTCTTATTTGCCTCTTCGTTCACTGTCTACCAGTCCAGGAATCCTAGAATCTCTAGGAGCTTCTCAGGATTCTTCTTACCTCTTCACTCACCTGAAGGAATCCTGACAGAAGGGAAAGCGATCAGTCGATCGCCATCATACAGTGAGAAATCCTATGCTACTTACCTGTTATCACTCACCTTGTTTTACTCACCTGTCTCTTCAGAGTACCACCTGCACACCACGATCAAGTTCACTGGCACCACGCTGTGAGAATCAAAAGAGAGACGGATTAGTGTTGCAGCGATCAGAAGATTGCCTGTAACCCACGGATCACTCTCGCCTAGAGATGAACTCTTTCTAAACCTCTCTTTAATAAACACTGTTATACTTACCTTCTGTTGTCCTGACCGCTCTTTGTCTGAGCGTTACACAGACAAGGTACAATTTGTACAATCAGTGAGAAGGGCACAATGTGATGTCATCAACAAAAACGTCTCCAGGTTATGAATATAACCATGGTTCCTTTAGGGAACGAGACGCTGCATCATAACGCTTTGGGAACGCCCTAGTGTGACCGCCGTGTAAATCTGCTATTGCATCAGTCCAGTGGAATGTCGCGAAGTCATGGGCAGGTGACGTCAGAAACCAGGAAGCTATAAATACACGTGAGGTAAGACTGGCGTCAGCCTCATGCCATGTTGAACTGCACTGTCAGGGATGCCGGAAGTATTGCACAGAGATGCAGCGTCTCGTTCCCTAAAGAGACCAAGGGGTATATTCATAACCTGGAGATGTTCCTTTTGAAATGCGTAAAGACGCAGCCTCGGCCAGGTCTGTACCATAGCATCCAGCCCCAGGGGAGCTGGAGAAGCTAGAAAGAACCAGAGGGG
>JAUCMT010000039.1:8530897-8549739 GCA_032357475.1 Enteromius thamalakanensis | reverse complement strand
TCTGTAATCGCTTTGATCGCTTTGGCTGCGTCGTCAAACCTAGTGAGCTGCCTTTATAGACAGCCTTCCCAGAGGATACCGTTCACATCACTTAGCATGAGGAGAACAGCCAGGTGAGCTGTCAACCACACCGAAGGCCCTCATGATCTCGGTAGCACAGTACGAGGGGCTGTGTCAGGACCAGTCAGTCCCGGTTTCCCGGCCAGTCGAGTTCCCTGAGACCAGTCATCCTGACTCATGGTGGCCGGATCCGCCAGATCCAGTCTGTGATCCGGACTCATCATGGCCGGATCCTCCAGACCCGGTCTGTGATCCGGACTCATCGTGACCGGATCCACCAGACTCGGCCTGTGATCCACATCTGCACTCACCCGACCTCCACGAGACCTTTGAGGCCCCATGGCCTGAACCTCTGGAACCAGTATGTGGCACAGTGACCCCATTGGGTCTGCCTTAGGCTGCACTACCTCTGGGGATGTCAGCTTCAGCCGTAGAATCGCCAGTGGCCTCATTGGTGGCTGCAAAACCCATGGGGGTCCCTGAATCCTGGTTCAGTTGGTTAGGGAGGGCATCTGTCTGGTCTCGAAGGGCATACTTATTTCCTGTCTGGTCTCCCAGGGCGCAATCATTCTCGGTCTGGTCTCGTAGGGCGTATCCACTACTTGTCTGGTCTCGAAGGGCACATTCATTCTTGGTCAGGCATCGAAGGATGTACTCGGGTTCTGTTTGGTCTCAAAGGGCGTATCCATTCCCTGTCTGGCTGCGGAGGGCCTATTCATGGTCGGTAGGGCATTCAAGGGCGAAATATCAGCCTGATGGCCCCAAGAGGGCACTGTTGCTGTTTGGCCATACCAGAAGGGCTCAGCTGCCAACCACTCTGCCCGGGAGGATGGCCTTGCTGTCCGTTTCACCCAGATGGGCGTTCCCACCACCTGATCTGCCCTGGAAGGCTTTCCCACCATCAGCACTGCCCAGAGGGAGGTCTCAGTGGCCTGTTCCGCTGGCTTCTCCACCGCCTGCTCCGCCTTGGTGGACGTCTCCGCAACCTACTCCACCCAGAGGGAGGTCTCCGCCGCCTGCTCCGCCCTGGTGGGCTTCTCCGCCACCTGCTTCACCCAGAGGGAGGTCTCTGCCGCCTGCTCCGCCTTGTTGGGCTTCTCCGCTGCCTGCTCCACCCCAGGGGGCCTCTCCACTGCCTGCTCCACGTCGGAGGACACTCAAACGGTCTGGTCGGCCCTGGAGGGCAGGGTTGTGGTCTGGTTGGCCCAAGAGGGCATTACAGTCGTCCGCCCTGTCCTGGAGGATGTCTCCCATGCCTGTCCCACCCAAGTGGACTTCTCCGCCCTGGTGGCCACTTCTCAAGTGGACTTCTCCGCCGTCTGCTCCGCCCTGGTGGTCTGGAAGCAGCCCCTTTGGGGGTGGGGCTATGTCATTGTCAGCTGGAGGTGCCAGCTCAGGCCACTCGATGGCACTCCAGCACCCAGCAGACTATCTGTGTTTTATGTCTGTTTTCATTCACTCTCATCAATGAACTTATGTCTCCGCCCACTCATTGGTTGTCCAGGTTTCTGATTGTTTGCTTTCTGCACTGTAAAATCGAATAGTTCACCTTACTTAAATATAGTTAGTAAGGTGTACTTAGTTGTTACTATAAGTCCTTACACAATCAACAAGTGTTTAAAATTGAACTGGAAATTAGGTGCTGGGCATCCAGCCAGAGAAGAAATGGACCCAACTAAGTCTGGTTCTCCCAAGGTTTTTTCCCCCATTCTCTCATGGATGGGGTTTTGGTTCCTTGCCACTGTCGCCTCTGGCTTGCTTAGTTGGGATCACCTGATTTCCAGTGATTATCATCATCGTCTTGACTACAGAGACCGTCTCTGCATTGATAAACAAAATTTAATCTCGTCATCTTACATTACCATCACTCTATTTTTCCTATTATTCTCCTTCGTCCAGCATCGTCTCTCATTGCATTTTTGGGCGCTAAAATTTGGCTGCTGACCTCCCATATCCTTTTTGGGGGGCAGACGGTGAACGTGCCGAACGCCAAACTCTTGCCCACGCTAGGGTTCCATCCACTAGGGTTCAGAGTTCGCCGTTCTCCCGGCTCGCTCCCCAGACAGCTCGCCAAATTTGCTTTATTATTATTATTACAAGGAAAGCTTGAACTCTTGAAATGAATTAATGGAAACCATAAATCTTATCTGTATTTGCCAGCTCTAGTTAACACATAGTTTAATTTTATTCCTGCAGTGTAATTTTGTCCCATATTCATCATTGATTCTTGGCTTCCTCCAAACACGATTGCTCACTTCAAATTTTGGCGTAAGCGCAATGTTTGGGTGAGGATACCGGTGCTGTGCTGTCACATGCATGTGATGGCAGGGATGATAATGGTGCTTGCGGACCCTCCGGCTGTGAAAGGGCTCCTCCACTTTCTCTCGCTTTGTCTTGATTTCATGTGACAGAGAAGCGACCTTATCTGGACAGGCTGTGTTAAAGAGTCTCTCGCTTTGATGTGTTATTTTTGAACGGTCTAACAAGCGCGTGGCAGGTGCGGATCTGAAAGCTGGAGGGACAGTAATGAGAGGCTCTCCAGTGCAGGAGGAAGTCAAATAGCAGGCGGTGAGGTGGGGCAGGGCTAGATCTCTGTCAGAGAGATGTAAGGAAAGACAAAGACACTGATGTTGGGAAAGTGAATATTTATGCCTGCTGTTTCAGACTTAACGTCAAGGCAATGTGAAACACTCGCAACCCCTTTTTACTTTGACTTTGTGACATTTTTTTTTCAATGAGATGTAGAGAGATTTTGAGAGACATCACAAATTTATAAAATCAGTGTTGTTTTTAGATGTCAAGACCAAACAATGAATACCCCATAGTATTATTTTTTCTAGCTTTATGGGAATTTTTACATATGCTAAAGTTGTATAAATTGCCTTTAGTAAATATAGAATGAACAAACATTAATTCATATTTAACAATAGTGTATTTAAGTGCTGTAAAAAGTGCTTTTTTTTCATAACTTATACATTAACCAAATTGAACAAACAATGTGGTAGTTATGCATTGGCTTGTTGAATGCTGAGAAAACGTTTTAACATCTCAGCTTTGAACAAAAGCTCTTTTTTTTCCTCTCAAGGAGAAAGATTTGAAGATATTTTTGGAATTAATGATGACAGCTTTCACCATGATGGCGTGAAGGCTTTGTAATCTCTTGATAATTCGGTAGGTCTCACGAGAAATTGACTGGTTGAAGGAGCCGTTTCTTCAAAGCTCTACAGAAGCTTACAACTGCACGCATTGGGCTAATAGCTTTATTTGTGGGTAAATAGCAGTTTTGTCAAAAACAGTATAGGAATACAAAAGTACAATAGCTTTTCCCCTGAGATTTGCAATAATGGAAACAGATTTCCTCAGGCTGTGTGTGTTACACACACTTGTGTCCCAGAAAATTGGCCCTACATTGAGATTCAAGTTATTCCTGTCACATGCATTTGGGCTAATGGTTGGAACATTTGTGTTGTTTGGAAAAAAATAGGTTCGAACTGACAAAAATTGTTAGTGTAATACTTTTTGACCTGCAGTAATTTATGGTCATGTGCAAACTGTACAAATCTCACTTACTGAATTCAAATTGCTAAATTTACATTTTCTTAAAATAACATTTAAGATATTGCTAGATGGCCCAAAAATAATAATTATTTGGACCAGGCTGTTTTGGATGAACAACTAGACCAACTTGGTCCAATCACAACCAGCTATCATGTTCCACAATTAAAAAGTTTCACTCAGAAACTCACTCAGAAACTATGCACTTTGTTCTACAACAGCAGCATGTTCTATATCCTGGTCTTAGCCAAAGCAGAAGTTCAGGTTTGATCTTTAGAAGGTTCTTGGAAAGGTTTTAGAAGTTTTTTTAGAAGTTTTTTTTGCTATAACATTCAATTGATGATTAATGATTGTTCAACCAAGGGCCATGTCACTCTTAGCCGGTCTTGGTAAAGGATAGCATAAAGTATCAGTTTCTTAGCATCTGACTTCCCTGTAGTCGGCACTAGCTATTCATTCTTCAGGTTTTTTTAACAAGAAAAGCAGTCTCAGCTGAAGTACAAAGTGCCCTACAAAATTTTCAGTCTAGATATGTAATAGATCAAGCCTGTCTGGGAAGTAATTTTGCTTATCTAGTCTGTTTGGGGATTTTCATGGCCGTTCTCATCATGCCAGTGAGCTCTGAGTTGCATTAGCTGAAACAGAGCAATTCCAGTCTAACAGACGTGACATTTTCAAAGAAAATGTGAAATGTAACTTCTCAGAGAAAGTACTAATTAACAGTATATCGAACTACTTGCGAGAAGAATCCTAAACCCCTGCAAAAAAAAGGTCTAGCCATCAAGAAAATATCAATGAAGACTTGTTTATTTATTTATTTATTTATATAAATAGGGAAATGGGCTAGAGGCCTAACAAAATGGACATGGCTTTGTGGGAGGCCATACACTTTGAACTATGCAAAATTGCACAGTTAAAAAATATACATATCATCAGAACGTAGAAGAGTTATAATTTCATATATTTTATTTAGCTGTCATTTCCACACGAAACAAGATACAACTGTTAAAGGTGTGACAGTTCTGAAAGCAGCCCGTCCTGAAATGTAGAACTGGGCTGCACAATTAATTGAAATTAATTTCAATTGCATGAAATATTAATTGCATGACTATAGTAGACCTTGCATGACTACTATACACCACAAACCTGTCTTTAAGGACAAAATGAGTTTCGCATATATATTATTGTCTTTTGGTGAAATGCTTATTATAACAAAGTGAATATAAAAAGTCCTTTTAACTCTTTTGAAATGCCGCATCTAAAAATATTATTTTAAAACTGTTGCACTTTTTATGTGCAGGATAAATGATGCTGTTTATCTAAAACAAAAATCCATTATTTTTCTTTAATGTAGTTTAATATATTCCTAAATGCATTTCAAAGATGTTTGTTCCTTTCCTTACAACCTTTTTTTTGTTCTTCATTGTATAGTTGTCATTTATGTGGAATTGTCTTTTATCTGCATTGGTATGACCAGCCATTTAATGAAATTTTCTTTGCACTGTATTAACTGGAATATAATTCTACTATCATAAAAATTGCCTGTCTGGCTTTAAAATTCATAAATAGGACAATTAAGTCAAGAAATTTGTACAGCACTTCTCTGTGGTGTTTCACAGATTTACAAGCAATTATGCCTAATCAAAAATGAACGGTTGAGTAAGCCAAAGGTGACAGTGGCAAAGCAAATAAAATTCCTTAAACTAGTTAAGTAGAGGAGAGGAAAAACCCTTAACAAACAATTAAACTAGGTATTAGAATAAGCACACAACTGAAACGGAGAAGCAGCTGTGTTCCAAAAACTGCAACTAAATAAAATATGCAGTGGGTAAAAAACAGATAGGAGTTTTAAATACTCAATAATGTCAAATCACTCAATAATCAATAATCATAAAATGTCTCTGTTAAGTTCAACAGGTATTAAGAAAACATGTTAATTTCAAGTACTCATATCGCTGACGACAGTATTGCAGCCTGGATATTCTCGTTTAAAAAGTGCTGTTGAAGCCCTCAACTGATGTTTATGTTGTCATGTTTTGTTTTGGCCTGAAGCGCTACCCTTCATCTATCTCACATTTCGAGTACGAAACCTAAAAGGCCGCGCTGTGAATCCGAAATATGGCGTGACAAAATGCACAATAAGACAAGGGTTTGCAGTGGAGAAGCGTTTGAACGATGGAGGCGGATAAAAAAGCACCTTATCTGGCAACCTCTAGTCAACGGGGAGGGGGAGATACCGCTCAACAGTATTTTGAAAGTGACTGCAGTACCAGTTTTGGCAATTTCTTACATACAGTTCCTTTAAAACAACAATTACAATATTATTGCAGACGACATGCTTGGCACACTCTAAAGTGTAGCATTAAAATTATTATTTAAGTAATTAAAAAAAAAAAAAAAAGCTTGTATGTTAGTATTTCTACAATTTGCATAAAATCTTTTTTCGTATTAGCGGCCATTTCTCACAAAGATAAATATTCCATAGAAATCTTGCAATACTGTGAGGTAAAAACTCACAATAATTCAAATAGAATATGTATTTTTATAGAAATATAAGAAAAAAAAGTGAGATGTGAAGAAAAAAATCTTCACAAGATTTTATATTGTGAAAGTCTAAATTGTGAGATTACATTTTTGATTTTATTTATTTTATTCCATGGCAGAAAATGCGTCTATATTTATATGATGTTTCTATACTGCTGTGCTATTCTTGCAGCGACTGCAGTGACTTTCAGGGCAGATTTTAAACCATCACATTTCCACCGAATGCTGCATTAGGATGACACTAATAAGAATCTTTCACTAAATTAACACCTCAGAGGGTTCCTTTGCTACTTGTGAAAAAAAAAAAAACCTTCTCACATCCTTTTGTCAGTGTTAGGCCAAGGCATCCTTTTCTGTCTTCTGCTCCGCAGGGGCCAACAGAGGTCCCACGGCCCAGGCTGAGTGCAGCTGTTGTGGGGACCTCTGCACGTCAGCTTCACGAGCTCCCTGTGGCTCGGTGGATGTGACAGATGCCAGAATCATTCCAGCTGCATTTTCAAATTTCCAGCAGGATAGTGGCTTTTGCCCAATTCTGATTGCGCCTGGCTGGTATTAACTCCCACATGCGTCTCGCTCTGTTGTAAGGGCAGGTGGGTAATAACGAGCTGTTGTGTTTTGCTTGAGACGTTCAGTCATCTGTGATGCTTTTATCATGATGTAACTATATCATGATTGTGAAATTGAATTGCCATGAAAATAATGACCAAAAAAGTAAATAAATAAATAAAGATTTGTTGCCACAGCGACTTGAGGGTCCTGGTAACCACCCAGAACAACCTAGCAACCATGTAACAACACTCTAAATACATTTAGAGCATCTTAGCAACTACACAGCAAATCCCTGACAACCACTCCCGACTCGCAAGCTTCAATGATCCCGTTATCTCAAATAATCACGACAGGCCTAGATGGAACATTTGTCTTCTACTGGAGGGCACAGAAAACAAAATAATATTTTTTGCTGCCGCACGAGCACAAAAATAACTCTGTTAACGCATGCACCGATTCAAGTGGATGCCATGTGGTTCTTTAACCTCGTAGAGTGAGGCGGATTTTTGTCGCTTTCTCACTCGCTCGTGTTGCCTCGGGATTAGAGGAGATCAGAAAGGCATGGACTGTGACAATGAAATCCTTACATTCTCATGTGGCCGTGTCAGAGCATCGCAGTGTCTTTATGAAGAGACGGGAGTCTTTCTTCTAATTCTAGTTTTGATTGGTCATAGCAGCATTGTCAAGTTTTCAAAGCAATTAAATGGTTGTCATGGCAAAATCTTAACTGACTGGATTGATGAAGGCAGATTCAGACAGATTAGGGAAAACGAGCTCTTTTCATGGATACAACAACACATTTTGATAGGTAGTTACATGAAGAAGAAAAAATGAATCCACTTTAGGAAGTTTAGGTGTGTGAGAGTGTGTGTGTGTTTGTAGCAGTAGGTTTTTAATGTGCTTGCCTACAAATATCTGCTTTTAAAAAATGTTTGTTTTTGTATTTGTTTTTATTCATAATTGAAGTTATGCTCTGATTATCCCGATAATCCTGGGGCATTCTTACTGAAGCAGGTGTAATCATGAAAATCTTCAGAGGACATTTTATGTTCCTTAGGATGACTGTAAAAGAAGAATGATTAAGATACATACCCACACAAATACTTTTCAACACTCCTGCTATTGATTGATTAAACAGAAGGCAAATCACAGTTAATATGCCTGAATAACTTATTCAAAATATGGGTTATTTTTATCTTTAAAGTCAACTTGAAGTCAAACTTTTTAATAATAGTTTATACTGTCTGTGTGCTGTCTATCTGATATTGATGGAGCACACCTGAATGCAATGACTCCTGTTCTTATGTCTCTACACATGTATAGGCTGCATATGAAAGCATAAAGTTTTTTCTAAACTAAATATGAATATATTTTCCCTGCCTCTTTCCAGATGCGGTCTGGCTGTGTTTAACCTTGACTTGTGTGACCGTAGACACAGTCACATTATGAGACCATCTGTTCAACTCCCCTTTCACGTTTATTGTATGTCATAAAGTAGTGAGTCTGCTCCCTGTCAGCCTTTACAGCTTGATGCTCTTTAGAAACTCGCTTTTTACATGCACTTAGTGAGCGTGTGACAGTCACAGGTGAATCACATGAGACTAGCTTGATTAAAAGTCACATCATACGGTCAGGCTCTTTAAATAATTGCAGCACAGTCTCTTGTTTTAGGCATACAAATATATTTTGGAGCCAGAGAGCGAATGGCACCTCATTTGTTGCTGGACAACTTTGACTTGTTTTTGGCCCAGTGTTTCACGACCAAAACATCTAAACATACTAAATAGACATGATTTTTCAAAATCATAATCATTGCACCAACACTGTAATCAAAATCTGTTGCACAAAATAAAATATGCTAAATCATAAAAACACATTTACAGATCCTTCAAGTTCTTTTTGGATATGCATGCGCAAACATAAAAAAATAATTGTAATTTAATTCTTTTATGGTAAAACAAGTTTTATTTATCATTTAAAATGTACAAATACTTACCATTTCACTAGTTCACACTTCCTCGTTAATATTCAAAAAAGAAAAAGCGTATATGACTTGCTGTCCAGGGAGAGGGCCGGGAGCCTGGAAAACTCAGAGCCCTAGGGATTTTAACCCTCGGGCAGTGAGGGTTGGATGAAGCTCGGTGTCCGGCTCGATCCCCGTATATTCCCCCCCCCAGGTTTCTATGATAGATCTGTAAAGTTTGACCAGGTGATCTAATCTCAGATGAAGATTGTTCTTGTACCGGAATCTGAAATAAAGATGAACAAATGTTAGCATAAGTAATCTAGGACTAGAGGTGGTGAAAAGGGATGCAAAGAAAAGATGTCGGATAAGGGAAGTTAGCTCTATTTAAAAGAGAATCTTAGCTCTGATAGGATAATCGGATAGGCTGATTAGGGAACGGGATCAGCTGCGGTTCATCATTCATATGTGCTCCTAAATTTGTTTATATATAAACATCATTTAAATTAAATTATATGACGGGTATAAAGGGTATAATGAGTCCTGCTTAATTGTCATGAAACTAATTTTC
The DNA here is from genome assembly GCA_032357475.1 of Enteromius thamalakanensis. Classification (NCBI taxonomy): domain Eukaryota; kingdom Metazoa; phylum Chordata; class Actinopteri; order Cypriniformes; family Cyprinidae; genus Enteromius; species Enteromius thamalakanensis. The sequence goes on along the minus strand of JAUCMT010000039.1, from coordinate 8,540,497 downwards.
CTAATGGTCATAATGGTCCGAAAAATAGGTTTCCTTTTCAGGAACTCGAGCTGCATTGACGAGGCGCTATGGGAATGCCCTCAGCTTGGCGGCTCTGAATTGTGTGTTGATTCAGCTAATGATGAGTCATAGGCGGGTGACGTCTCTGGCCAGGAAGCATATAAGCACATGGAATGCGGCCGGCAAACTAGCTTTTTGTCATTCAGCGAAGCGCTCTGTGTTTGTCCTAACTTAAAAAATGTCTCTTTCAAGAAAGAAAAAGAAAATAAAAGGTGCAAGGGCGACTCACAATCATACAAAGTGCGTGTTCTTCCGTGCAAGAGATATATATATATATATATATATTGCCGGTTGACACACACGTGATGAAGCATGTTGATGAAGTTCTCCAACAAAATAGGAGAGCTGCAGACATTGTGAGAGAATAAAAAGATGAATATCATTAATGTGTGCATCGCTCCCGGAGGGCTCTCTTTAATGATAAAAAGAGAACCTTAATAAGTGATTTTCGCGGTACTGTTCCTGTGTTAGTGCCTGCAAATCGCAGACGGCGAGCAGGGGAAACATAGACGGGCAGGTCCCTATCTTAATCCTCTAGCTCGGGGTCTATCGCTAGCCATACGAGGAAGGAAGCGCGTTCTGCTACTTCCACTTGTTAAAGTGGCGCAGGTGTTTCACCCCTCCTCATCCGAGGATTAAGAGGTGAGAACGCAGAGGAAACTGCGGTCTCGTTATCGCCCCAGTATGAGGAGCTCTCTTGAAGGCAGTGACTCTAAAAATAGAGCGGCAGCAGAGGAAGTAACTGCGCTGAAGTAAATGAGAAATAATTTCTACAGACGCTGCCAAAAATAAATAAATGCCTTGAAGATGGAGCCTGCCGTTTTTATCCCGATTTCCATATCAAGGTGTCGAAATTGTGGCCTGTTTCAGCCTGGAGCCTGGTTTTCATCCCCCTAAATAAATTAATGGGGATGAATGAAAGCAGTTATAAGACGATGCCATGAGTTAAGTACCGAGACACACAAAAGCAGAGCGACGCGACAAGAGTTTCTCCCCAGAGACAGCAGCAGGGGAGTTGGCGGTGCTCTGTAGTGGAGCCTTCTAAATCTAGAAAAGACCTGAGGGTTGTTATTCAAGAAAAGAAGGCCCCGCAGGGTAGAAATAGAAGGTCCTGGTGCCAGTGGCTCAGGACTTCAGAGGGCAGGCCCCTCTGGGGAAGAGTGTCACATTCTGCATTACATGGAGCCCATCTTTCCTCAGTGCCCTTGGGAGATCGTTTCACTAACCTCGCCAGCGTTATGAGGCATGAGCATCTCCCACGAACATCAGTCCCAGTATTGTCTGCCCGGAAATGTAGCGGTATTGAGATGTTCGCCACCGAGCTCTCACGAGGGTCTACACACAGCTTCACCCGAGGGTGGGGTGTGTCAAAACATCGTCCCTCAAATATAGTCAGAGACCAGCCTCGAGGGGTTGGTTCCATTAGTAGACTATGTAGCAGCATGGAAACTACTGACAAATGTGTCTCAATAAGTCCTGCGTACTGTAGAGAATGGATACGGAATCCAATTCAGACGAGCTCCGCCACAATTTGCGGGCGTCGCTCATAAGATAATTCATACAGAGCAGGCTCTGCTGATGGAACAAGAAGTCGAAACTCTCCCTGAGGAAGGAGGCCTTCGAGGTGGTCCCTCCTCACATCAGACCCTTGTGTGGGCCCAGTACAGATCCCTCTCACTGAAAGTTATCGACATTCCCGGGCATCTAAATGTAGAAGCAGACATCCTGTCGAGACAGGGGCCGAGGCCCGGGAGGGGTTGCTCAGAGGTGTGGAACAGATCTAGAGAGTTTATTACAAGGCAAAGTTAGACCGCTTCACGATACAAGAGAATGTGCAATGTCCCCTCTGGTACTCTCTAGTTCATCCAGCTCCTGCGGGACTGGATGCCATGGTACAGACATAGCCAAGGCTGTGTCTGCACGCTATTTCCTGTTCTGGCGTAAGTGCGCCAGGACGAGGTCAGTCTACTGCTTGTAGCACCGTTCTGGCCAGGCCGAGTGTGGTTCTCTGACCTGATAGACCTCCTAGAAGGCCTTACATGGGAAATTCTGATCAGTTGGGATCTCCTCTCACAAGTGCTCCCGCCTGGAGCTGTGGAAACCGAGAGTGTGGCCTCTGAGGGGGGCACAACTCTTAGCCATAGGTCTCTCAACCAAGGTGGTACTAGTACTAGTACGGTACTAGTTTTCTTGCAGGCCTGTTTCGCTACTGGGGTCACTCACTCCACCTTGAAGGTTTACACGGCGGCTATATCAGACTACCACTCCTCTCTCGGTTGACATACAGTTGGTAAAGAACCCCTGGTCATACCCTTTCTCCACGGTGTGCTGGGGTTAAGGCCACCAGTACGACCCCGGGTACCAACCTGGGACCTGGCTGTTGTATTAGAAGCCATCTGTGGGCCACCATTTGAGCCCATAGAGAAGATTTCAGATGTTTACTAACAATAAAGACCACACTTCTGCTAGCATTCTGTTCTCTGAGGAGAGTAGGTGACCTTCAGGCCCTCTCAGTGGCCCCTACACATCTCGACTTTGCGCCTGGCATGGCCAAAGCCTTCCTATACCCGCGAGCGGGTTACAGTCCCAAGGTACCTACGGTCACACCTCAGCCACTCGTTTTACAGGCCTTTAACACACCTCCCTTCAGGGAGCCTGGTCAGCAGAAGCTAAATTGTATGTGTCCAGTGCGAGCACTCCATGGCTGATATTTGTGATGTTGCTGGGTGGTCACCATGTGCTTATATGCTTCCTGGCCAGTGATGTCACCTGCCTATGATGTCCAAACTGCTTTCACGCTGAGGGCGTTCCCAAAGCGTCTCATTGACGCAGCGTCTCGTTCCTTCAAGGAACAAGGTAATTAAAAAAAACTAATATTTATATATTACAAAAATTCATACATTTAATTGGAAAAAAAACATGCGGCTGAAAATATCTATATATCTATATATCTATTGTGAACCGTGGCGCTAGAGAGCACGACAGACAACTGGATGAGTGAACACAAAACCCCGGAGAGTGGATTTATTACATGACAAACAGGTGAGAAAGTCCAATACAATGAATCCAGTGAAGACGGTGCTTGGCGTGACAACGGTGCTCTTTATTCCTTTTTCCCTCAATCCGGGTGCGGTGACAGAGTGCTCCTTGTGGCTCGTAAAGGTGCCCGGGCTGCTCGTTCACGGCGATTCGTCTGGAGAAGGAAGAAACAGGTAAGTTAACACCCAGTCATGCGATATGGAGTCAAAGCTCAACATTTCCTTGTTAGTGTGCAGCTTTTATATCTGTCCTGCCGTGAACGATTGGCCCGGGCAGATGAGTTCCAGGTGGCGTTGGTTTGTTGCCAGGGCAACGCTGATCGGCGGCCGTCACACTATATATATATATATATATATATATAAGGAAAAAAGGAAAAGAAAAGAAGTATATTGTTGTGAACTGGCCAGCCACAAAGAATATTATACAAAACTTTAGAAAACAGCTGTCCGCAATACAGCTAAATCAGTCAAGATAAAAAACATGGTAAAACATACCCAGCAAAATATCATTTGACTATACTTATTGGAACATTCCAGAAAGAACAGATTTTTTATTTTTTTTCGTGAATGTAACCAAACACTCTAATCATACTGCAATAAAATAAATAAATATGCATAGGGAAAATGACCATTTAGTAACTCTGTGACCAAAAATGAAATGGAAAACAAAAAATAAATGGAAGTAAAGGAAAGGATAAAAGATGGGGAAAGCTAAAGAAGTGGGGAAATGGAGAAGGGAACTCACGCTTTGTCAAACTCATGCTGTGCTCAAGTGGCATGACCATGAAATTGTGCGACACAGTTTAGCCACACAGGCTGCAATGGAAATGAGGCTCTACAGCAAGTGCAACTTCCACAATTCAAGTTCTCAAATTAAGTTTGCAATTCTTAAAACATACTTTAGCAGTCTACCGTGGTTACAGTTAGCATTTAGTTTAAATTGTTATCTACATTACTCAGTAATATGTGATAACATGATATGTGATAACATGATCAAATATGTGTGTTTAAAGCATATGCATATAAGCCAACAATAAAAAACATGTGCATGCGAATAACAATAACAACAATGAACTTGTCCTCTAATGTGTTTGATGGATTTGATGACCTTCACTTAAAATCACATTTTTAAATGTAGGCAAGTCAATTTTCAGTCAAAACTACATTCCAGTGTTGTTCATGAATTAAAACACATTCACATCCACTTTATATTAACTATCCCTAATACCTGTGTACTTTCGGTCACTGTGATTTTGCCAAGTAAGACATGATCCTGGATCAACATCTTTTGTTGATCCTGGATCAACATTACTGTCCAAAAATATAAACTTATCCCAATCCTTACCTTTAAACCTACCCCTACCCAAAATTTATACAAGGATGTTGATCCAGAAACATCTTGTACTTGGTGAAATCACGCTCGCCATGTAGTGAGGTATCTGAGTACAAGACACTAAATATGTATTTTTCACATTTTTACTGCATATGCTTTTTGCAATTCTAATTTACTGTTTTGTTTTTTTCAAATTTGCTTGACAACTACTTCAACATTTTGTATGTAATGAATCAAGGACTATTAGTTTTATATTAGTTTGTATTTACTATTCAGCAGTCACAAGTTTAGTTAATTTTGACTGACATGACATAAGCAAATGATAATGTAATATAACAGCAGAGAGTTGTATGAAAGCAATTGATGCATGTCCAAAGCATTTGCAATTTGTTGGAAGGAATGCTGCTACTATGATGTGCAAAAATAACACATTTTTTTGAGAAATGCATTAACTCTTGTGCAAATGTAAGTACGGTTTTGAGAAATGCACCAAAGCGACTGAGAAAAACTGTAAGAACCAAGGGGTTGTAAACTTTTGAATCTGGTCATTTTTATGACTTTGACTATTATTTTCTCTTAATGTAAACATCTTTTATGTCCAATGTTTTATTTAGGTCAGTACTAAATAATCATATGACATGCATTTTGTAGGATCCCTAGCTCTTATTTTGGTAAAATAATTAACATTTTGTTGATTCTGAAAGGGGGATGTAAACTTTTGACCTCAACTTTGTCTGCTGCTGTCAAAACATGAATGAAATACTGGTTAAATCAGGATTAAATGAAAAACACTAGTTCATATCTGCGTTTTTAACAAATCAGAGGCTCTTTATCTTCTGCAGGTGTGATCAGTAACTGGACAGATGAGAGTCGTATTCCACCCTGTACCATCTATCAGGCTTTCAAATACATCCTGGACATAACGGCCCCTCCAAGTCCCCTGCTACTGCAACAGTTTGCTCCTCTAGCGACTAATGAAAAACAGAGAAAGAGACTAGAGGTGCTCAGCAAGGTAAGAAAATACTGAATAACTGCACAGACTGTTTCCTATGCATTTCCCTAATTATCATGTAAGACATTTATTTGCATCAAATGCAAATGCTAAAGCTCAGTAATGATCGAACACCCCTTTTTCACCCACTTCTTCCATATAAGACAAAAGGCGTCACATCGCCACATGCATCCCTGGCTTTTCCGCCTCAAATCGGCAGTAATTTTCTCAGTTTGATAACTTATTAGCTCTAAAAAATCAACCCCCTCCTCCCTACTTCCTTTTTTCCCTCCTCCCATGCCTGTTTTGCGCGCTCACACACGAGTTTCTCAGTGTCAACACCAAGGCATGGAAATATTTTCTCTTTCATTGCCTCCCACTGAAACACAGTGCAATTTTTCGTAATGTTGCTAAAAATGGCTGCTTAGTTAGTGAGTCATCCTTTCTGGTTCAAATGATTCTGATGAAGAAATGGCGTGAACTAGAGGAGAAAGACAGAGAAACATTGACACGTTCTGTGCAGACTTTGTTTCAGCTGAGTTCACATCAGTGAGAATGGCAACTTCCCACAGTTTCTCTCGGCTTGTTTAAAATTATAATTTTGTATATTTTAAACACTTTGGATTACTTCAGAATTAATTTTATTATAACTTTATTTAAAAACTGTAAAATATTATCATTTAAAGGAATTTTATTCTATTTAAACGTATTTAAATTTAAATTTTGCAATTATAAGCTGTTTCAGACACTTTAGAAACTGTTCTGATTTGTTCTAGACAGATTGTTTTTATTATTATTATCATAACTGAAAACAGCTAATAGCTTTATAGATGCTGTGATACATTTTTATTTCAGGGTTCTTTGATAAATGGAAAGTTTAAAAGAGCAGCATTTATTTGAAACGGAAATATTTTGTAAAATTGTAAATGTATTTGCAGTCACTTTGAGTCAATTTAGTGTCCTTGAATATAACTACTAATTTATAAAATTAATTTTTTATCAGCTTTTCAGATTTACAACCATAAAGGTCCTTGCCGTTGAGTTTTCTGTGTACCATTTAGATATAATCACAATGTTCAGGTTTTTCTCCAACAAAAATTCATAAATTCAAAGATTCATTGTCAAAAACAATAAAGTAGTAATGATAACAATTGCGAGTTATAATGTCCAAAAAGACTGATATGTTCCCAAAATTTCAACTTAACTTACAATTGCGAGTTTATATCAAGCAATTCTTTATCATTCGCAATTATGAGTTTATATCAAACAACTTTATATCATGAGAAAAGAGGCTTCCATAAAAAACAGAGCAAATAGTCTACATGGTAAAAAAAAAGATCAGAAAAAAGGAAGTATAAACTGCAGTTAAAGCTCTTCTTCCAGAACAGTCTGGACATAAAATAACCTTTTATGTTTTAAAAAAAATGGAGGTGCATAAAGGTGAGTCAGCGGTGACAGAATTTTCTCTTTAAACAAGGATCTCAAAAGACCTTTCGGCTCCTTTTTATGTTCACATGACTAATACATTTACGCAAATTAGACTGTTGGCAGGTTTTTTTACTCGCCTCTTACTGACATTTGACGGCACAAGGTGCTTGCTGAATGTTTTGAGCAATTGCCATTCATCCAGAGCTCATGTGCCAAACCAGAGCTAGTGGTAGCATCATGATGATGTTATATGCTTCATTCTGTGTCCCCTCAGGGTTTGCAGGAGTATGAGGAGTGGAAGTGGTTCAATAACCCTACCATAGTGGAGGTGTTGGAGGAGTTCCCATCTCTCCAGATCCCCTCCACCTTTCTCTTGACCCAGCTGCCTCTCCTACAGCCACGATACTACTCCATCAGCTCCTCTCCAGACTTTCATCCAGGAGAGATTCACCTCACTGTGGCGGTGGTGTCCTATCGGCCCAGAGGTAGAGAAAACAGCCGATTGCTAAGACATTGCTCTTTCATAACTCTTAATTGAAGTTATGTTTCATTTGCAGATTTTTTAACAGAAACACTGTAAAGATGCTAAAGATGTAGGTTACCTTGCATTATATATGGTAAAAAACTGTATATTGATAAATGTATCACAATTATGTGTATTTTAGTGTAAAATGTGATCACATTTATCTGTTTTTGCAAATTAAAACTATAAATTACTAGAGTATATAACTTACATGTCTTTTTATAACACGTCATATGATTGATTGCATATGATTTTTATGTTTTAGTCATTTTAAGTAAATTGGTAATTAAAAGTCATATTAATTCACAAAATGGATAGTAATAAACTTCATTAAAAACAGTTCTACAGAAAAAAATAAGTTTTTCTTAAATAAAGAAAAAAATTATATTTATAAAAATGAACAATATACACTTCCGTTTGTTGGGGTAATTATTTTTTATTTTTTTGTAATTTTGTCACTTGAAGTTTAAATTTAATCTGCCTTTTGATTAAAAACAAAGATATTTATTACAAAAAGACTTCAGATGTTCTTTCAAATAAATGCTGTCATTTTAAACTTTCTAATAACCTTTCTAAGAATTTTATCTAAAAATCCTGAAAAAAAAATATTATAGACATATTCATCTTCCAACAGCAAATAAACATCTTAGAATGATTTCTGAAGGATCATGTGATAGTGAAGACTGGAGTAACAATTCTGCAAAATAACATGTTTAAAAATAAAGGAAAATAGAAACAGTGATTGTAATAATACTTACTGCTTTTACATAATTTTTATCAAATATAGTATGTAGCCTTGGTGAGACTTATCAACCACAAACTGGTGAATAATATGCAGAGACTGACTGATGCAGTACTGTAAGTGATGTAAGAAGTCTTTAATTCAGAAACCTTCTCTTAGATGAAATCACTGGTAATGGTCACCGGAGACATGTTTGAGAAACTGTTTGCACCAGGTGTTAACTTCAACACCAGATGTTCAAAGCAGGTGTAAACACGACCTGATGCTGTTTAACAAATGCAATCCACTTCAGAGTAATAAAAACGTTTCCAGTGCTTCTCCATCACTCGTCTCAAACCGTGAGAGTCACGCTAAACAGCCTCTCGCTTTCAACGGTTACAATGACATACGGCCTGAAAACTCAAATTTCCCCAACAGCGGTGTGGTGTGAATAATTGGGTGCTTAATAAGAGACTATGAACTTAATTAGCAATTTGACTGAAGTGCCTAATGAATTGTGAATAATCTGTATTGTCTAAAGAGAAACTGGGCCGGTTGTCTGTGTCTGATTCTGACTGTTCATCTAATAGCTGCTCATTTATTTTAAAGATAGGCGCTACATGAAAATTAAATGATCAAATTCATTCTAGATCTACTCATTTGCTGTTAAGCCTTTCTAGTTAACATGCGCGAAAGAGGAACTGTGATCTAATCTCTCTTCCACATTTTAAATGCATTGTAAACATGTAATTATGTGCATAATGGCGTAATTGGCTGCTAAAATATAGCAATTTCATTTCCATTTGAAGCAAGAAATGTCAGCTTTGCGCAGTCCTAAATTGCTAGGTGTTAGATCGGTGTCAGAGGGTGTCAGGTTAAAGGATTATGTGCTTTTTCTGGCTAGATGGAGAAGGTCCTGTGCACCATGGAGTGTGTTCCTCCTGGCTTAATAGCTTGGAAGAAGGCGATACGGTGCCATGCTTTGTCAGAGGGTAAGGTCTTTACTTCTCAAATTTGTGCACCGATGATGGTTTTCTTGTGGATTTTATGACATCGAAGGATGTATTATCTGTTTCAGGGCCCCGACGTTCCGTATGCCAAAAGACAGCCAGGTTCCGTGTATTCTGGTTGGTCCAGGCACTGGAATTGCTCCATTCAGAAGCTTCTGGCAACAGAGACTGTACGATATTGAAAACAAGGGTAGGCTTTTGGCTGCTTCTGAATTTAAATTGCACATTTATATTTACAGTTCTGAGAAAGTAAAGTATCATTTCTTTAATCAATTTGCTAATTTATCTAATAAATGTTTTGATAATAACATAAGTTCCAGTGGATCGCTGGACGAATTGCCCACAGCTGTTAGCAATCAGCTAATCAATCTCCTTGTTACGATAGCCCAATCAAACCAGTTCCAAAGCACTATAAAATCACAAGCTTCCCATTCATTCCCATCTAGCTTTTTGCGAACCCCCCTCCTCCCTTTCTGCCTCCCTTTAAATACAACTT
>JAUCMT010000039.1:8492680-8505489 GCA_032357475.1 Enteromius thamalakanensis | reverse complement strand
ATCAGGTGCGTTAACAAAGAGAGAGATGCAAAATACGCAGAGCAGGGGGGCGCCAGGACCAGGGTTGAGAACCACTGGTCTATATCTTATGAAACTTGGTTTCATTATTATAAATTATAAATATAATTATATAATTTTAAACTATTATAAATAAGGATTTTAATCTAAATTAACATCTTGTAAGGTAGAGCTAGTTTAGTAGGCCTTATAATGGCGTGCATTTCAGTCACTATTTCATATTCATTCTGTTTTTCTGACAACAGAAACCATTAGAAATATCAGTAAAAACAGTTATATTGAGAATTAGGGTGCATTGAATAACATTATGTGACCCCAGTGAAGCAAGATCATTTTATTTTAAGAAAGCCCAATTCTGCCACTGAATCAAAATAATCAAAAGGTTATTGGGACTTTTTGACTCCCACATGACACTGGAAGGGACATCTTCATGGCGTTTTCCCTATTCGTCGATCACCGACGTGACTCGCAGTGACCGACTGAAAGGGAACGTCTCGGTTACGTATTGTAACCTTCGTTCCCTGAAGAAGGGAACGGAGACGTCCCTTCCCGTCGCCATGGATCTGTACCGTCGCTAGGAGGCCATGTACACCGGCTCGGCTCCTCAGTGAAAAACTAATGAATGCTTAATCCGCTGACCTACTTTTACTCGCGCTGCGATTAGGTACAGCTGGATATTAATCAGCAAACCCCAACTTCATTGGCGTGTTTATATACACACAGAGTAGATTTGCCATCTCGAAGCGAGATTCCTATTCGTCGATCAACGACGTGACATCTCCATTCCCTTCTTCAGCGAACAAGGGTTGCAATACGTAACCAAGACGTTATAAAGTCAGAATTGCAAGAAATTAAGTCGCAATTGTGAGAATTCAGAATTGCATGCCTTTCTTAGAATTATGAGATATAAACTTGCAGTTGCAAGGTATGAAGTCAGAATTGCAAGATATAAAGTCGCAGTTACGAGAAAAAAAAAGCCACAATTACGAGTTATAAAGTCAGAATTGCGTGATGTAAACTATTCCTTTCTTACAATTATGAGATATAAACTTGCAGTTCCAAGTTATAAAGTCGCAATTGCGAGTTATAAAGTCAGAATTATGAGTTATAAAGTCAGAATTGCATGATACAAACTCACATTTCTGCCTTGTTTTCTCAAAATTATGAGAAATAAACTTGCAGTTGCAGGTTATAAAGTCAGTATTGTGACATATAAAGTCACAATTGGGAGAAAAAAAAGTCAGGATTGCGTGATATAAACTCGTCAGAATTTTGACTTTATATCTTCGAATTCTGACTTTATAACCACTGTGATATAAAGGCCCAATTCTGACTTTTCTCAGAATTTTGAGTTACAATTGTGAGTTACAAAGTCCAATTTTGAGCAGAAAAAAGTTTACATCTCACAATTCAGAATTGTAAAACTTCATAACTTGTATTTGTGACTTTATACGTCGCAATTCTGAGAAAATAACTTTTTTTATATTTTGTATTCAGTGGCGGAAACAGGCTTTTATGGTATCTTTATTATCTAGAAATGAAAAAAAAAATGGTACTGTCCCAAATATAAACTATTATTTCTGAAGATACATAAGAACACATTAATTATTTAGTTAAGTGTTGCAACTTTAGATTTTAATATTTAATTTCACTTAAGTAGGGTTGCATTTTAATTACGTTTTATATTTTATGAGGATAACTTGATTATCTGCAAAGAAAAAAAGTCCTTGTCCCTTCCACATTCCACATTCTTAGAAACCGTATGAAAAAGAGCACCTTTTTCAGTTCAGTTTTGACTTCCACCAAAGAAAGAAAGTCATACAGGTTTTGAACGATTCTAGGCTGTTTAAATTATGAACTTTCAAGAATTTAAGTGACCTTATGTTACTATCACCTTTGCTTATCGCTCTTTTGCTGGAAGGGAAAAGGCTTTAATACAGTTCTAATACTCTGGGGGAAACTCAGACGCATGTTTTACTGTTTAGAGCCACTGTGTGGGACCATTACTGACGGAGGTTTAAATCCTACAGTTCTCTCAAGCTGAAAATATAGTAATTGCTCTACTGAGGATTGCACATTGCCAGCTGAATTTCTTCACCTCGTCGAAACTGCGTGTGCGTGGGTTAATATGTGGAATGATATAAAGATTATCAGGTTGAAAAACACAAAAAAACAATAACAAAATGTGATGCAGTAAGATTGCAGATTATGAAGCTTACTCATGAGGATTAATCTCTAAACGCTCATTAAAATCAGCATTAAGCCTCACTAATATTCAAAAACCGTTAATCTGAGTCTCTCAGTATTCAGACCAGGGTGATGACACAATCTTCTTTTTTTTAATTTTTTTGTTTTTGTTTTGTTTTGTTTTTAAAGCAATTAAAAGAGGCATAAAACTGATTCTCACACCGGTAGACAACTTCTTTAATATTATACAGTGTCTGTGTTTAAAGAAACTACGATACATTTTTGAATATGCTGTCAGTGATCAAATTACTGAATAAGAAGTCATAAAAAATTATATTTTTGAGAATATGGCTCATCATGATCATGAATATGAGTCAGATAGCAAATATACTGTACAGTGGAAGTGTGCTCTGACGATGACAGCGATAATAAAATCAACTGATCAAAAGAAGGCCTTTTAGGTTTCGAAAGGGAATTAAATATTGTTTATTTTATTATTCTGTTATATATATATATATATATATATTTTTTTTTTTTTTTTTTTTTTTATTATTATTATTATTATTTTTTTTGCTATTGCTGCAGTTACAGTAGACATCCATCCATGCTATATACAGTAGACTTGAGTATGTAATAATGATTGGTGAAGCAAGCATTCATGCATTTAAGTGTGTATTTAAGTATTTAAGTAAGTGCATCAAAATGCATTGCGATTCTCATGATGTTGCTGTTTTACAAAGCGGAAAATTCATCAAAGCAAAGAAACTCTGAGCAAATGTACTCTAAATATACCTAGCCCTACCTGCCTGTGTGTGTGTGTGTGTGTGGGTGTATACATATATGTATATTGCGTGACACTAAAGAAGGATACCCGAGACATCTCTGTTTGTCTCAGGATGTCCAATGACAATCACATTTCTAATGTGTCCCAGAGAATTGCACCTAGCAGCTCTACTGAAGCAAATGGAGTGTTAAGATCACAAAAACAGCTCTGTAAGTTTGGCATTTCAACTTCTAAAATTGAAGCCTCTCACAAAGTGTGTCCTGTTCCCCTCAAATTCATCTTTACTTGCATGCTGTCACTGGACACCTTTACTAGCTTGTTAGTTTAGGGTCTATCACTTCACAGATTAGACAGCTAAGGTCACGTCCATTTTTATAGACTTTCAAATATGTGTAGAAATTAAAAGTGAGTGTTATAAATTATATTTTGGGGGCTGACAATCATAAACCAATGGTGACCAAATGGTACAGTATGTACAGTACATTCATTGTATTATATGTATTACTTTTATTAGTAATTCCTTTTAAGAGCCCATATACACTAGAGAGAGAAAAGTATGGCTTTATACACCAAAACCAAACAAGACACATTTATAACATTACTCACATACCTGTCCTTACAGCCCTTAAATAACCTTTGAAGAATGATCTGCCCTTTACTTTACATAAAATGAAGTATTTCAGCAATTCACAGAAATGTTATGCTTTTTTGACATACAAAACGTGCAGAGCCTTTTGTCTACATTTTCATTGTTTTTGATTGTCTGTTAATGTAGGGGCTTCTGTTACTTTTAATTGTTTTTGTTCATTATATGCATGTATTTATTTCATGCATTTTCATGCTCTGTTATTAATTTGCCAATAGATCATTTCTAATTTTAACACAATGTTTTTTCACTAATACTCAATACTTGTTCAGTATTCAAAGATATTTCAGTTTTGTCCTTACTGGAAGAAGATGTTAATTTTCACTGATTATGCTGATTTGTATTTAATTTATAAACAATTTTGAAGTCTTTCTCTAACATTTTCTGTTGAACTTCTGTTGAACATCTGCTTCGGGACCCTTACAAATGTTGGCCCATGTTCTGAACAATTTCAGTTGAATAATTTATCTTTTACTGTCTATCCAAATATGCAAAAAATGTACACTCCACACAGGAATATGAATGAGTTCAAACTGTCTAGGGGTCTTTCTTTTTTTAGTCATCAATTCAATTAAGTACTTCTACTTTGGTGTGTCAGTACTTCTTTAAAACAAAGCAGTTATCTCATTGGTCCAAATATATATCCTAAATGCAAATTCAGTCATAATGGAAGATTAGCAAGTTTCAGACGTGTTTATAACAATGCAGTTATTATTATCACATAATAAACTGTAAGGACCATCATCATTTCACTTCCAAGATTTTACACCTTTTAATTAAATAAGCCCCTCTTTCGTTATTTTTACATCATCTCTCCCTCTTTGGCTTGGTCCGCCTCTTTTGGGAAATGTAGAAAAGTACTACTTTGATAAAGATACTTGAGTAAAGTTGTTGTTTTTTATCATCAGTAATGAATGTTCTCAGCACTTATCACAGTTCTCTGTTCTCTCACCACAGTTGGCAAAAAAAAATACACAAGGCCTCCAGCAAACTCTCTAAAGCAAAGAACAACCCCGCTGAGCAGTGGGATGTGTCTGTCAGGGTGTGTGCTATTCAGAATTGATTTAATAAAGCCATTTGAATTCCAGTTTAGTTCCAGAATTTGAATTAAATGTGAACTGAGGTTGCAAAAGGCAAGCAATAGTTGGAAAATACACACAACATATGAGTCATTTCCTGAAATCTTAGATGGTGTTATTAATTAATTTTAATTATTATTATTGCAAAAAAAAGAAGAAGAAAAAGAAGTGTCTTACTGTATGCAGAGGGTTGGATTTATTTAAAAATGAAGTAAAATCGGTATTTTTGGAATATTATTACATTTTAAACAAACTATTTCTTTATCTATTTGAATATATTTTAAAATGCAATTTATTCTGTGTGTTATGATGTAATAGGTGAAATACGTCAGAAACAAATTTGTTAAACAGAATTAAAATGTCTGTTATGTGAAAGGACATCCTAATTGTCAAATTTGCTGAATCTTTGTGCCAGCCTCGTTGCACTGTGTAATATTATCTCTCTGAGCTGTGAGATAAATGCTCTAAAACATGTCTTTTGTTACATGCTGTATGGTCCCAACGGATGCTGGGAACTTTATTAAGAAGTAACCATGTTGTTTAGGCTAACTTATGAGAATGAAGACATAAATAATATCACATGGTTTGCTAATATAGCGCAGTTTTTAACAAAACATCAATATCCATGCGGAAATCGTATTGAATTGTTTTTAACTTGTCCTTTGAGAAACTACTTTATAGCAGTTTGCAACAGTCTCTCTGATATAATATCACGCAGACTTGATTTTATCAGGGATTGGGTTTATTCAACCTGAGCTAGCCTTCACGTTTCTGCACCCTGCATGTGAACAAACAAACACGCTCCACTCTGGCTGTAAAAATGTGAACAAACAACACAGCGCGAGATCTGCTAAGGCAGAGATAATGTTGTGTAAAATGCCTTGATGTTGATTATTCAGAATCATCAGGGCATAACCGCCTTTTGCACAAGGAGCACAATGAAATAAATATCAAGCTGAGGCTTTAAATTGCCTCTAAAAAATGTTTGGAATAAAAAATATTTTGTGACTTCTAGCCCTGTATTTGTCCCCTGAAAGTAACAATGCACTGGACTGTCTAGCTTTGAAAACTTGGTAGTTTATTTTGTTTTACAGTACTTGCATCTAATATATTTCCCAAACTTTTAACTGCCATTTCCAGGGCAGAAGCTGGTGGCATGAGTGACTTCAAAAGAAGAAAGCACACCAATTAAACGTGTTATACAGCATACGTCAAAACAACAGCTCACAGACAAAGAGCAGTACTAAGTAGTCCAGCTCAATGCATTTGATGTGGTGTCAAACTTTAATTGTCCATATAAAACGGCCTAACAGTTACTCTACTTTACCTTTAAATGAGTATTCTGTCATCGTTACTGTGCAACGCATGTATAATATTACTATTTCTTTAGTGGGATGAAAAAGAGATGTTTAGCATACCCATGCTGCTCTTGACAACAAAAGCATAAACTGACTAGAGGATGTCCGTTCCTCAAAACAGATCAATGGACAAAACAAAAGAGTGGTCAAAAGAGTTAAAATTATTCTTTAATAGTTATTCTTATGCAATAGCTTCATGCCCAGAGGAATAGACCAAAATTATTTTTATGCATTTTCTGTTACATATAAATGTCTTTCGTGATGGTGCAGCTTGTTAACTTGTGATGTGAGGTCCTCAAATACAAGTTTTAGAGAACATGAATTTTAATAAAAGCAAAAGACCTGTAGCCAGCTATGAGGTCACAGAGGTCTGGACCTCAGTAAATTCTTCATGTTCAAAAATAACATTTGTTTTTTGAATGACTGATTTGCTGTGTAAAACCCTGCTTATGTGTTTCTGCATGTATAATTCAGTTTAGACAGTTTGCCAGAGTGTTTAGCGTCGATGGTATAAAGGTGATTGCTGTGAGCCACTGGCAGACTGAATAACTGGCTCATATTGCCAGATCCAGCTTTGTAAGCATATTTTAACTTGTCTTTTTCACTTAATATGACATGTTAGAAAATGAATAAAGTGGGAAGCTGCAGTTTAGGGTTTGCAGTATCTTTATTGTATCTTATTTAAAAAATATCTGAATTAGTATGTTTCTTTTTTATTACTCAAAATTTTATTTGCAATAGCAATATCTGGCAACATCTGCACTTAAACTGACTGTAAAAAAAAAAAAAATGCTCAAACAGATTGTTGCTAGTCTCGCATAGCCAGATTGATGGCTGAAGGTCTGGAATCCATGTCAGTTTTCACTGGCCAAGGCCCACCCATGAGGCCAATTTATCAACATTTCAAACAACCAATCATGGCATCATGTCATTTAGCATCACGTTGTGGGGTACGGAAGTGCCACCACAGTAACAGACTGGTGTATAAAACTGTTGGAGGTTTTGATTTGAGTATAATTTAATAATGGTAGTCCCTCTAAAACGGGGGGGAAAAAAACTTTTTCAGTATCAGTTTAGGGTGAAGTCTAGTGTGGGTGTAGTGTATGTTATTTTAGAATACAAAAGACTAACTATTAACCTTTTAGAGCTAATCACCAGACATTTTATTTCTAGAATTTATTCAATGCATCTGACAACCACTATTAAATGTTCATGTCCTGGTTCACGTTCAAGTTCTAGACAAAACTAAACCTGCTTTTAGCAACATGCATTAGACAACTGATTTTGAAAGTACTGTGAGGCATGCAACAATCAGCATATCATTTTGCACAAATGTCCCACCAGGCACATTTTTCCACTGAGTGAATGTGTGAATTTTTATGAGTTCATATTGTTAGCCATGAGGTGCTGACTTCATCTCTATCTGTGCATTTGCTGTTTTCTCAAAGGATTTGAGTTGTTTTATCAAGTTTACAAAGAGTGGCTGAATGGCTGGTACAGTTAATTTGTTTTTGCTGAGTCCATTTTTTCTTCATTGATTTTTGATCTGGCCAGGCCGTTGCATGGAGGGATAGTTGTTTAAAGCTGACAGCACTGATTGTTTGTTGCACTTGGCTTGGCCTGCTGCCTTTATTTTTTTCTCTTTCTCACATGCATTCTATTCTGTTTCCCCATTTCTTTCAATCATACTATTAGTCCCAATAACACACACCCTGTCTCCCTTTTTAAAAATTGCAATATTGCTACAGTACACAAGGGCAATCAAGTGTACTGGTATTGTATGCTTTAAATAGTCCGCTACTATATAATAACCTTTTACTGCAGTATGACTTTTATATTATGTTATTGTATTCCATTTTTTTTAAGGACCATTATGATTAATTGTAAATCGAGATTGTGTTTTTTTGTGATGATTAAGAACACTTATTCATAAAAAAATAAAATTACTGTAACAGGATGTAACTAATGTAGTGACTTAAACTGTCTTTTGGCATTAAAATTGTACTTTCAAGTTTTACTAAAGACACACAGTGACAAATTAGCATTGAAAAGGCATGGACACAGTTATTTTTTTATGTCTGACCTTAATGAATATGCATTTTTCAACCTCCAACCAATACACCCGTATAGGTCGTTTGTCCAAATCTTTTGTAATTTTTGATTGGTAATGACCTTACTTAACTTTAAACTGTAAATATAGGTGATAGATAAGGTTTCCTTTTCAGACGTGAAGGTTATGTGAGTAGAGTATTTATTTGAATCATGCAACATGTTTTACTAATGTTTGCAATCAAATCAAATAACCGGTATTTGTGTCATTATTTAATGCGCAAAAACATGTCAAACTATTTTGCTCTTGAAATGGCTGCAATTGGTGTAGCTTGGAGGAGACACCACAGAGAACAGAGAGCACATGGTAGAAGGGAAGACTTTTGTTTCCACACGTATTCATTTATTTTGAATGCCAGAAGAACACACTGTCCGAACATATTGTTTGCCAAACCATGTTATTTTTAGATCGCTACAAGAAATAAAAGACAAATTGGAACCCTTAACTAAGAATCACACAACACCAATACTTCTAGCAAGCCTAATTTTTTTTTAGCTCTTTTTAACATACCGTGGCATCATTTTTTTTCCCTATTCTATATTTACAACTGTGCTTAGTACACATTCCGTTGGACGATATGTAAATTAAATGTTCCACATTGTTTAATTTGCACATTGTTAGTAAATCACCCACATAATTTCACTCTACCATCGACAATTTAGGAATTGTGCTTTCACACTAATTTGCCCTGTTTATTAAAACTCGCCCAAGGACTTGGCTCAGACTCGACCCAACACTACATTTCTAGCAACCAATCACAAAGTGAATTCCCAATCACGTGTACCATTACCCAGGGAAATTTCATAGGCAATACCCTGTCATTCCAATAGAAATCTGTACAATCAAGAGTTTGTGTCAGTCAGTCTGTGTTTAAAGGCTCTTAAAAAGTGTTGTTTAGGCAAGTCATGCTATGCTGAATACAATATAATTATTCAACGGTGGAGCAAAACACACTTGGCGAGCCTTTCTTGAAATGTACCCAAACTGTTACCCCAGCCACTCGGACAGATTTCGGCCACTGACTCAAATGGTGTACATCTGCACAACAGGTCTGTCTGCCACCCCTCTCCTGCTGCAGTGTGCCCTCCAATTCTGATAGCATCAGTCAGTAACCGCCGCTCTAATAAAAGGCACTCTCAAGAGCGAGATAGAGAGGTCTCTGCAGAGAAGCCAGACCTGTGTCAGCTTTTTGCTGTAATAGCACAGCTGTCTACAAACGTCAAACAATCACTAGCTGTTTAGGACCCTCTTTTGTTCTGTCTCTATTCTTTATAAACTTTGACCTAGCTCATTACACACGGTACAAGGAGTGTTGATTTAGTAACCCACTGCTGTCCTGATGCATTACAATGTTATTTTTAAGTTTAACTTTTTATTAGCAAGATAACAAAGGGGAAAAAGTGTCCAAAATAAATGGGAACCGGTGTTCTCGTCGTGCTCCTGGAACAGTGACGGTCAGGCAGTGTTCGTAGGGGAAGGGTCCAGAGGAGGGGCGGAGTCCATTCGTCCAGCTGCTCTCACACTCGGCGGATCTCCTCTTTTTCATGGTTCGCGTCTCTGGCAGCTCGCTTCCTTCGGCAGCACACGTCTCCGACACTTTTCCGGCGTCTCGCCTCTTGGGATCTATTTTTTTTTTTTGCTGTTATCTTAAAGTTTCACAAATGTATCTTTTTTAAGATGAAAGTCACATTGATCTAGCTTGATTCATTAAATTATGAGGTCATTAAATTATGCCATTTTTCCATCTTAAGTAAAAATTTTCATTCTTATTGAAGGGAACTGCTTTCCATTTAGTTGCATGGGAAATTACAATTCATTACCGCCTGTTATGCATAAAATAATATCCTAATGCGACTTTATTAGATCATAATTCAAATTTTCCCCTGATCTTTTCTGAGCTTAGGACATGCGAGGAAAGTATGAATGACTTGCCAGATACAACACCCACATTCATCAGTTTCTGGCACTTAACTGAGTGTGGTAATTGAAGGCTAATTTCTACACGGCTATGCTAATGCTGAAATGAATTAGATTGTCAATCACGCATTTTGGATTAGCTTAATATGGACCCCTAAAGTCACACTGTGTCTTTCACCATGTGCATGTAAAATGACACTTTTAATCAGTATGGAACTGGATTACTGCTGCGGTCATTTAAAGCAATTTAGTTGTGTTCTATGAACCAATGTCCCTGTTCTAGTTGCCACTTTGCAATTTTTTTATTATTTAGAAATAGCATCTCGTCAGTAGCATGGAAAATGTGATTTCACGTTTTTAGAATATTTTTGTTAATCTGTTATCATGTATCTGCTTTTTTATCTGTTCTCTGTTCAACCAATATTTCAGTATTTATATTCACGGACCAGCTACAACCATTCCAATAATTCTGAAGAATTGCATATATAGTAGCAGCCTGTAGGAGCAGTTATTAACCTGATATCTGCAGTATATGCAATATATCCTTTGCATCTTTAGTCGCTTTTCATCAAAATGAGACATACTGTATCCGTCAAGCTTTCTATGTTGAAGTCTCTTAAAGGAGGCCATTGAGACAACAAGACTGACTGTCAGGTCCTCTCCACGCATGGCTTCATCATCGTTGCGGTTTGGGATAATCGTACGGTACCCCTGGGTCCTTGTGGGTAATTTTAGAAAGGAAGCTTCGGCCAGCTGGCTTTATTAGATCACTGAATTGGTTTCGATTTCTCTGCCATCAGTCAAACATCAACAATTTCATGCTACATTATTAATATGGAAAGGTCCAAATTAAATGTCAAATCCTACTTGGAGCTGGATGCGTGTTTGCATTAGATTTTCATGTGTGTGTGTGTCCATAGGAAATTATTTCACAAATACACACTCAACCCATTCAGCCCCTGGAGACAGAGAATCTATGAATCTGTGCTATCGTGGTGAGTCTGTCCTGCGGCATCAGACAGACATAGAGTAGGTTTTCAAGCTATTGATTGGTGCTTGAGGACTTCATCTAAATAAAGTATTAATACTTTACCAGTAATTGAAGAGTTTATTTGCAGAAACAGAGACAGCTAAACAAATGAAATGTTCCTAGATCCTGAAACATAATAAATACATCACTAAAACAGTCCATAACTTCACAACTTCACAAAAATAACTTAATTTACTTAACCAAAGCAGTGTAAGGTGTAACTCATGGCAGAAGAATGATTAAGTAGATTAAGTTATTTATTTATTATTTTTTTTTCCTTTCAGTTGTGTACCTTTCTATGGAGGATTATAGCTTATAGAATTTTCATTTTGGGGTGAAGTGACCCATTAAATTATAGAAAGTATAACCGTATTCTCACCTCCATTTGACAGTTTTTTTACTATGCTCTGAAATCTCTAATGTAAGTGTGATATCTAAATGGAAGTGTTTGGAAGATTGTCAGACAGAGGTGTTGATCTATTGCTTGTATAATTGAGCATTGCGATTTCTGCCACCATTAATTCATTATTGTCATATGACATTACAGTTCTAATTATGCAAACTTGAGGAAACCCAATATGAGGAATGAAATAGTTCTTTAAAAAACACTAGCTGGTATTAAAATACATTTTACAAAAAATGATGGCAACGATGCCAAGGATTTCTCAATCAGTAAACTCTGTACAAGATATGTATATTACACAACATTAAACTGTAAAAAGCTACAAGCCAGTGCTCTTTGCACCATTCGCGTCAACACAAAATCCCCAAACACTGCTGCAGCTGCAGCTTTTTCCCAAATGACTAAAATATATCACTTAGTAAGCTACAGTATTTGTATCTAGTACTGCTTCTGCTCTGGGGTGATTTCCCATACTGTAACTCGCTGATTAACTACCACTGCTGGAGAAACTAATCAACTTGTCATAACTGTTTCCCGAAACCATATAAACATAGTCGTACAGTCGTCATTGGAACCACTTTGGTTTAGCAATATCCCACATTTCCTAATGAGCCTACTGCATTTTAAATTATTGGAGATGTTTTCGGTTTGGGGAAGTTCCACTCGGAAATACTGTAATAGCGTGGTTTAAATCTGCAAACTAATAAGGACATAATACAAGACACCTGGACACACACGGCTGGCAGGGAGTGAACACTAATGAAGGGGCGGAGTTACAGGTTGGGCAAAGCACAAATGACAGAATGAAAATAAAAACAAGAGCACATGGAACAAAGACAACATAAACACAACAAAGAGAACTCATGGAGCACCTGGGGACATGTGACTACGCTGCAAGAGCGCCCCCTTAAATCAGAGATTCCTCCAGAGCACCCCCTTGAGGCCGGATTTCCAGAGCAACCCCTTGAGTCAGAGCTTCTAGAAAGTTCCCCAAAACGCGAGCTGCTGGAGCCTGCCACCCCGAACTATCTACTAGACACTGCCTTTCTCCGACATCCACTAAAGCCATGGCACGTGAATATAAATTCCCCAAATATTTTTTTGGGAGGGCCTATATTGTCATGGAGGTGGAAAGGGTGTGCGGGCTGGGAGTTTGGGATTGGTCCCCTGTGGATCCTAGGACCTCAGATCTGGTAATGGTCTAAAACAGTGATTCTCAACCAGTGGGCCGCGGCCCTCTAGTGGGCCTTGGAGCGCCATTTGGTGGGCCTTGCAGG
>JAUCMT010000039.1:8433028-8451542 GCA_032357475.1 Enteromius thamalakanensis | reverse complement strand
AGGAACGAAATGGGCCGCCTTAGAAAAGCGGTCGACAACCGTGAGGATGACCGTATTGCCAGCTGACTGCGGCAACCCGGTTACAAAATCTAGGGCTTTGTGCGACCATGGACGGGACGGAATGGACAGGGGTCGCAGCAGACCAGCCGGAGGGTTATTTTCGGACTTAGTTTGAGCGCAGACAGCGCAGGCGGCAACAAAACGGCGAACATTGTGAGTGACAGTAGGCCACCAGAAACGACGGAGAACTGAGGCCAAAGTCCCTTTAATCCCGGGATGAGCCGCTAACCAAGAAGCATGACTCCAATGGAGCACCGTGGGTCACACAAAACCAGGAACAAAAAGTCTGCCTATGGGACAGCCGTGGGGAATCGAGGCGCGAGACAGAGCTTTTCTTACTCGATTTTCTATACCCCAAATAAGGGTCCCAACAACACAGTCTTTGGGCAGGATTGGCTTGGAGGCGGATGGGTTATCGGAAAGTTCAAAAATGCAGGAAAGGGCGTCAGGTTTCGTATTCTTAGAACCGGGCCTATAGGAGATAGTAAAGTCAAAGCAATCGAAAAATAAGGTCCAGCGAGCTTGACAGGCATTTAACCTCTTAGCAGATCAGATGTAGGCAAGATTACGGTGATTGGTCCAGACGACAAACGGGAGGGCAGCCCCCTCAAGCCAATGATGCCACTCTCCGAGAGCTAAATGAATAGCTAGTATTTCCGACATCGTAATTTTGTCTACAGCCGAACGTTGCGACAAAACAGCCCCGACACCGGCATTAGAGGCATCGATTTGACTATGAACTGTCTAGTTGTGTCTGGGGTGATCAGAATAGGAGCGGTGGAGAACAAATTCTTTAATTTGTCAAAGGCTTGCTAAGCAGCCTTGGACCAGACAAAACTAGACAGGGTGGAGGTGATAGCGGTAAGAGGAGCTGCCACTAACCCGAAATTCCGAATAAACCAGCGATATAAAAATTTGCGAATCCCATAACTTCCAGCGGACATGGACAAAGAAAAGATCAAAATGTCATCCAGATAGACAAAGACAAAAATGTTTAGCATGTCCCTAAGGACATCGGCTCGTGACACACATGTCATTCCAAAGTTTTAAGATGTAATCAACCAGCTATGTAATGTCCTACCTCGTATCATGGCATAAGCGTACCTTGGTGCGCATTTTAGCGACACATGAAATACATACCAACAAATACAAATCACTGCATTTTCCAAAAGAGATAAACTCTAGAGGCATTAAAACTAACACCTGTATTCTTTTTCACACACATTTACAAAGTTTCAATTAATAAAATGTAATTTTCTCACAATTACTTGAAGAATATCATGTTATAACTTCACAACAATATTAAAATGCTGGGATA
Source organism: Enteromius thamalakanensis (assembly GCA_032357475.1). Lineage (NCBI taxonomy): Eukaryota > Metazoa > Chordata > Actinopteri > Cypriniformes > Cyprinidae > Enteromius > Enteromius thamalakanensis. The sequence continues at coordinate 8,450,164 of JAUCMT010000039.1, read as the reverse complement.
TTTAAAAAACTGATGCTTTTAAATGTTAGCATCACACATATCCAACTTCATATCTATACAACACGGAGTACAGAGATTTACTTGAGAGCCGATGAGCTCTGGTTCAAATACTGCATAACTACATTTCGATAAAACTTCTTCAAATCTGTGTAAAAGGAAGTTGAAATGGCACGGTTAAATCAACAAATGCTTTTTATATCAGTTTTGCATTTGTTAACATTGGGTATAGGTTTAGGGTTGGATTTGGTGTAGGGCACATTTCCAGCATGGTAGAGAATTAACTTTTAGCAACAATCCATGGATATTTCAATTCTGAACCACCACAAAACATACCTAAAGTATATCAACGTAATATAAATGTGCCAGGGTTTGCATATTGAACCTGTGTTTTAGCACCACTAAGAGGATATTCCCCTCCACCACCCTGTGGTGTGCTGGTGTTTTGGATCGTGTTTCAAACTATTTTTGTCTGCTAAACTAAACAATACCCAGGGGAGTAAAGTTAGGCCAGTTAAGCAAATATGCCCCCCAAGAAAAACAACGCGCTTGAGGATGAGTTGGAGGAGATAAAGAAGTCTCTGAACTTCATGTCAAGCGAGTTGAGAAAAATAGCTAAACAACAAAGCATTCTACTTGATTTGATGGACGAAGTTAAACATTTGAAGAACCTTGTGAAAGAGAAATATAACAAAATTGAGGGACTTGAAAAAAGAATTGATGAGTTGGAGCAATATACAAGAATGGAGGATTTAATAAGTGGACTGGAAACAAAACACGGACATATGCTAACACAGTAGCCGGAGACGGAAAAGGTGAAGATGCTCAAACGGAGGAATTACAAACATTGGAGAAGCAAGTTCTTTGAAAGTAAAAATATCCAGAGCAATGAAGTTGTAGCTTGTCATACAATTCCATGAAAAAACGATGGAGCAAAGCCGGCAATATCAATTTGGATTTAGGACTAAGAGGTCGACTTCAATGGCAGTAATGAAAATGGTTGAAGATATCTCAACTCAAAGAATATACTGTGGGAGTATTTTTAGATTTAAAGAAAACATTTGATACAATTGATTATGATTTATTAGTGAAGAAATTGTTAAAATATGGAATAAGAGAAAAAGTATTACACTGGATAAAAAGTTACCTGGAAAGCAGACATCAGTATGTACAAATTAATATTGACAAATCTGACTAGCTGAAAGATGAAATATGCGGTGTTCCACAAGGTTCAGTTTTGGGCCCTAAATTATTTGTGTTGTATGGTAATGATATTGGTAAAGTGTCCAATGTATTAAAAATGTTATTATTTGCTGATGACACCACTTTGTATTTATCAGGGAAAAATGTAAAAGTTGGTAAGATGATAGTAAACCTTCTTTAAATTTGACTAAAACTAAGTTTATAATGTTTAGTAATCAAAAAATAATTCATGATGTGAAAATAAGAATCAATAATGAGGAAATAGAAAGTATTCGAAATGTAATTTTCAGTAGTAATAATTGATCACAAACTGACTTGGAAACCACATTTTAATTTCATTAAGACAAAAATCTCTAAATCAGGTGGAATTCTGAACAGATTAAAGAATGTATTGGATAATAAAACATTACGCATATTGTATTGTACACTCATACAGTAGTTCCATACATCACTTACTGTGTGGAGGTATGGGGGCATACTTACAATAGTTATTTAAACCCAATATCTGTTTTACAAAAAAAAGCAATAAGGATTGTTAATAAGGATGATTATTATGAACACACAAAGAAATAGTTTATAAAATCTTAAGTTTTGAAATTCGTGGATTCAGTTGATTTGTATACTGCACAAACAATGTATAAAGCCTATAATAATTTACTTCCCAGCTGCATTCAGAGGCTGTTCAAAATTTAGCCAGTACTGCCTAAGAGGAATGTTTATGTTAAGGGACCAGACAAATTTAAAGAATAAATGCATTTCCGTTAACGTGGTTAATTTATGGAATAAATGTGAAGGAATTAAAATTATGTAATTCACTTCATAGATTAAAATAAAATGTTTAAAGACAAGGTGTTTAGTATATATATGACATAAAATAACATATGTATGATTATTTTCTTTTCCTAATTTATCTTCTTTTCTCAAGTGAAAGAATAATTACCTTTGACTTGTTTTGTTCATTATGTGCACAAGTGACATATTTGTTGAGACAATATTTTGTGCAATTTAATGTAAAGTGTCACTCATCATATGTTGATGTACAAAGGGTAGGCATAATAAGCAAGGCTTTAGCCTACACCTTTTTCAGTGTTGATCGGAAATAAACAAAACTGAAACTGTCTATGGAGGGCCAGAAAGTCCTCTGATTTCATTAAAAATAACTTAATTTGTGTGCTGAAAATGAACGAATTTCTTGCAGGTTTGAAACGGTGAGGGTGAGTAATTAATGAAAGAATTTCCATCGTTAGGTGAACTAACCTTTGTAAGTGTAGATGCTCATGTGGTCAAAAGCATTTGAACAGCCATGAATGAGCAAACTCATTAGCACTAATGAAAGCTGCTGTTTACCATTATCAGTTTATATTGTACTCTTTCACACTCCTATGTTAATTGCGCAAGCTTATTCTACAATATTAGATCAAAATAAGCCCATACATACAACCGCCTATTGACCCTCCCCTCAAAGAAATTAGGAAAGTGGTTGAAAATGAACAAAAGAAAGAAACACGATTAACCTTAATACCAGGTGTAAACAGGGTCAAAGGGGCTATGGAAGTTGTCAGGAAAATTAAATGTCATTAGATTTTTATGATGCACAAAAATCATCTTTATTTGGTTACAGAGTTTAATTCATAAGCCAAATTAAAAAAATTAAAAATAAACAGGCTGATTCTTACATCTTCGATATCCTGCAGAAATTCATAATCGCTTCACCACTTTAAGACATTGTGCAACACTTGTGCAATGTGAAATATTTCAGAAAGAAACAGGTCACTAAGAAGACATTTCTCATTTCCACATCCAGAGACTTAGTTTTATGAATAAAAAAAAAGTTAATAGTTATTTTTTTCTTACCCTAAGTCATAATTTTGACTTTTAAGAACAAGTTACATAACATCTAAAAATAACTTATGTAAGAACTTAACAAAATAAGAATATCAGTTACTTTGTTCAAAAGTTTACATCCCTCTAGCTAATGTCTTCTCCAGCATCAGTCAATGTTTCATTCTTTATATTAGTCCTGCAGTTTTCTTCAGTTTCAAAAGACAGATCTCAAGATCATATAGTCACTGTTGGAGAGTAAAGTATGCTTAAGTTTCTGGAAAACTATAATAAAATGTAAGTCCATGGATCATCCAGGTAAGAACACATACAGAATCAGTATCAGAAGCTTTAGAACCAACCTGTCCTCCAACCAATACACCCATATAAGTTGTTTGTACAAATCCCTATAACATGACCAATCAGAGCATATACTAAAATTGCGCCCCTACCTGCAACAGGACATTTGCATATTAATGTTTTGTATTATTTTATCTGCTTCACATTTCAGGGGTTTGTGAGATCAGTGTGTAGAACGATGCGTTATATTATAAGACTTGGGTTCAAACCCAAGAGAGAATGCGCATTCTCATAAATGGTAAATGCCCTATAAATCATGATTTTGCATGATTTTCGTAATGTGTAGGTTTAGTGGTGCGGTTAGAAGTGTGGTCATTCGTATGAATTACATCTAGTAAAATATGTTTAAATCACCATGAGATCAGTGTAAAGTCCACACACTGCATTTAAGTGTAATGTTAATGACAGTCTTATGTAATTTCCTGATGACAGACATAACACGACACTGTCATTATTTTTACACCCGCTAGAGGCACTTACCTTTAAAATGTAAATATAGGTTGTAATAAGGTACTTGTACAAATGACCTATAGGGTTGTTGTTTGTCGTCGATCGTCGAGGTTATATGGATGTGTTCTTTGTTTAGCTACTGAATTTAAGTAAAGTTCATGATTTTCCTCATCGCTACGTCTCTGCCTGTTGCCTGCTACAATATCCGTGACAACATTCTTTTTATGTTTCTAATGTTCTCACAACACTCGCAATTATGATATTTTCAACCTTGTATTTAAGCAATCCAGTTACTTTTTCCAATTTAAACAATTTTGAAGTTTAAAGATTAAAGTTGTTTTTATGATAATGTTTCAACTTTTGTCTTATTTTAAAGAATTTTATAAACTTTTGAGGCCCCCTTGTACGTTATCTTCAGCCTCCTATTGGGCCCCAGCCCCCTGCTTAACAACCACTGCATTATCATCAGCGTTAAACTGCGTTTGATTTTGTAACTTAGCAATTGCATTCTACTCACCGGATACATCAGCTTGCCGACAAACTCCCCACAGACAGATTAGACATTTAACAGTAATTATCTTCAAATGCGCTTGTCGAGGGCTGAATTATTTTTTATCGTTTAGCCTGGAAATGTTTTACTTCTGGTAGACCGTCACGCATAACAATAAAGCTACTAATTATGAACCCATCATTCAGAACGACAGCAATGCCATCATTACAATCATTCCAGAAACCTTTATCTCCCTTCAGAGTCCCACAAATTCCCAGTCTCTGAAAGCAGACCTGTTATTTTATTAAAAAATCGCTCATTTATTCATTTCCTACCGCTCTTGTGGGCTCAGTAGTTTTACGAATTGTACAAAGAGGCGAGATAAATGGTGTCACGTGAATATTTACAAAAGCATGCACATGTCATTAGTTGAACAGTGCCATATTAATTGCATTGTAGAACAAGTGTGAATTATGCATAGGATATAGCAAATTAGATTTTTATATACTGTGTATACAATTTATAAGCTTGTTCTAGTCTCTTTAACTATTTAAATTAGCTGCATTTTAAAACATAAATTTTCTACAGTGGAGCACAAAAGTCAAAATCAACTCTAATGTATAATAAAAGTAAATGAAGCACCATAAAAGTATGGAATGGCATGCTGCATGGAAAAAAAAATAATAATAATGTGCAGTATACACTGAAATGTATCTGTTTTGTTGCATAGAATAAACTACAATCAAGTTTCATGCAGCAGTTTTCATTTTTGGTCGATGACAATAATACTGTTCAGTGCTGCAATTGACCAATCAGAATCAAGTTTTTTCCAGACATCTGTTCACGCAAAAAAATTAATTGCCATCATTTATTTACTCAGGTTCTCCAAACCTGTATGAGTTTCTTTCTTCTGCTGAACACAAAAAGAGATATTCTGAAGAATGTCGGCTGACGGTTGCCATTTCCGAGTATTTTTTTTCTCTCTCCATACTATGAAGGTCAATGGCTACTTCAACTGTTTTTCATTTTTGAACGTACTATACATTTCACTTAACAGTGTACTAGTGGTGTGATTTTTTAATTTTTATATTTTTTTTCCAAAATCGTATTTTTATGAGTAAGTGTCAGTTTGAGTTGATAGCACAATTTGAATTTTTGCTATAGCAAATCCTATGAAACTATTTGTTTGTTTTCATAAACAGCATCGGCTCCCATGTTCAACACCAACCCTGTGCGGCTCATTGCGACCGTCGGAAAAGACGTGTCTCTAGAGTGCCGTCCACGTGCATCACCCAAACCCAGAATCTCATGGAAGAAAAACGATAGGAGAATCCAGCCCAGCCGAAGGTGAGTCTAAATTCCAGCTGAAGCACAGTTAGCTCCGTGACTGCACATGTTTTGCATGAAAGTGGGATAATTATCAGGATTCAGGATGAAGCAGTGGCAGTCCACTCCTAAGGGTCCATGTTGTTAATTGATTCCAATTAAATATGCCCATATACACGCATACATTTACATGAATCTGTGTGCACAGGGGCTTTAATCAATGTTCTTGTCCAATGATTACCGGTCCCATGCTGGGTTCGGCTCTGCTGAGGTACGCTGTGATGACAGGTTTGTTTGCACTCACAGAGCTATTAGGCAAGCTTTCTGTGCAGGGTTGCATTGCGATTGATGTCGTGTGGATTTCTTATTTATTAGTTTGTATGTTTTTAGTGTGTGTGTGTTTGTATGGGTATGTTCAGTAGGAAACAAATTGCACTTTTATTCAGTGAGGATTCTTTAAATAAATAAAAAAAAGTGACAAATTAAAAGATTTGTCATTTACTAAATAAATGAATAAAATTTCGAATAAATGTTAAATTAAACTTTTCATAACAAGTTGGAAAAATGTAACTGGGTTCTCAAAAAAATACTTGTTAAGCAGATTTCAGTCCTTTTTCCGTCCAAGATGTTGTTGAAAGAGTAATATTTTAAAATGTGCACATTAGAACAGAATGCAGGGCTAAATGTAAGCCATTTGCATTAGTTAATGTATGACATTCTGCTTTATTCATCTGTTAAGGTCTTGTACATGTAACCTCATTAGAATTCAAATATAGCTTGTTTGAGCTATAATACTGTAGAGCCTGTTGGCTGATAGCTCACCCACTGTAGCCATTCATTTATGCATAATCTTAAATCAGCATGAGGAAAATGAGCGCTAGCCCATGTACAAGCTCTTGATGGAGAAGAAGTGTCACTCATCATGAGTGACAGATCTGAAATTATCGGCCCCCGTCGAGCGCTGTAGGCTACAAGTCTGGGGAAAGGCTGCTGTTTAATAACTGAGAGTCTTCACCACAGACACGTCTAGACACAAGGACCTATTCATCTAAAAAAATTCATATGAGTAATATTATTTCCATAGTGTTAATGGTTGTGTTGTGATGGATTATAAAATAAGCTAAACAGGACACTTGGACAATTTTATAAAAGCAGCAAAACACAAACACTAGCCATTTTGCTAAAAAAGACTAAATCATAGTTTGGTTGAATTCTTAACCTTTCAGGGGTTTAACTTAAATGTACAGTTTTAAAGTCGCTGTAAATTATACAGAAAATAACTATTTTTCACTTTCAAAAGCAATGCACCATGTTATGTCCAATACAGTTTTCCACCGTATATAGTAGAGTAACGTGCCGTTAACCATTAAACAGGTTCTTACTGTAGCATTTTTACAGTATAACATAATCATTTTGTATAATAAAAAGTCAAAAGTAAGTCTGGACCCCACTGACTTGTATGAACAGGAATGACTGAAACTCTGCTGTCCATCATCAGAACAGGCCTGTGAGTTGCCAGTATTACAGTACTGATAGACTCTCTCTCTTTACACACTTGTAAGTGTCATCATCCTGTGAATTCACACTTTGCTTGCTATAAAATGCTGTGTGCCGCATATACAGATCGTGAGCTAATTTACTCCTGCCAAGACTGTGATGAAACCTGAAACACTTATGAAGCATGTGACCTTTTTTTCAGTACGTTAACATATTCCTGTTACACTTTCCCCAGGTTCCCAAGGATATGCATGTCCAAAGTCAATGCTGACATTTGCATTGTATCATTTTGCACTAATTTGTAACCTTTACGTGATAGCGTATTTTCATAATAAGATGCAAATTCACAAACAACTGATAATTACGTGCATTTTAGCTAAGTGCTATACTGTTATAAAGATATATACTTTACAAGCTATCATAAAATTATCTTTTTGGTCATAAAAATATCAAGAACAGCACCATATTGTATATTTCTACTCAGCTTTGGCCTATGAGGGGTGTGTGTTTGTGTTCCACCATATCCTCTTATATCATACTATTTGAAACATAAAAGCTGGATGCATCACAATTAATATGTAACAAATTAAACTGAATTAAATTGAACTAAATTAAATAATTGCGAAAAGAAATCATACTATACAAAAAATAAATTCAATTATAAAATATATAGTAAAATAAATAAATAAATAAATTATATATATACCTTAGAAAGTAATTGTATAAGTCAGGCTTTAAAAGGTCTTATTTTGTTGTTGTTGTTTGCCTTTTATTAATAAGATTATTCTTTCTGGGGTGAAAACAAGGTCACCAAGACCTAACTTTGTCCCTCTACAAGTTGCAAAGCATTTAACAGTAAAACAGTATATACACCCTCACTTTATAATAAAAATGATGCCCTACACACATACAAATAAATTTGAGCACATCTTAACTCACAGGTTCTGGAGACCCCGAGTCCCCAATTCACCACATATTCATCACAGGCCGTGCTTGGTTGCAAGTGGACGCTGCAAAATTATTTACGGGCTTTTCTGCTGACAGTGGTGCCGTTGCAAAGCAGGCAATTTATTCTGAGAAATAGCCACTGGGATTTGCGCTCTTTTAAAATTGTCCTGCAAAATGGCTTCGCCAGCCCAACAGCCCCAGACCAGTCATAAGGCACAACCGCACGCGCGTACGGGCCTCGGCTCAGACTGCAGAGCGACGCTAAAAATGTCCACACGCAGCACAAAGCCGACTCTCACCTTGACACCCTTCCTCACTTCCTGCTGCTTATCAAGCTGTAGTTCCATTCTCTCAAATCAATAATTCACAAGTAATGGTGTAACCAGCATTCAGATGCTATTTGGCCTTCCAGCGACCACACGCCACAGTAAAAGAGTTGAGTCATAACAAAGTGTTCTTGAGGTCAGCCACACAGTTTGTCAGGAGGCCCATTGAATCGTTCATAAAGTGGTGCAGATCACATTTGAAATGATAGTATCTGCCGTGTGATAGATGTTTGTTTGTACACTGTGACTACTGATAGATGGGAGAAGTGAACAGCCCAAGAATGCTCTGTTCTTTAGGTAACAAGGTGATGAATGGCTTTGAGCTCGCGTGATTTGATATATCGTGCAATATATTGAGTCATGCAATTTATTGTTTTTTTTTGTGACATTGCAAGGGCAGATATATATATATATTTTTTTCATTTTTCTGCTTTTTGTTATTTTAGTGCTGCCGTACCTTTGATAAGCAGCATGAAGGATGTTTTACAGAGAGGCTGTGTAAATACATCTGATAATTTGATCAATGACATGATCTAACGTCTAAATCGATTAGTTTGCTCAGAAATATAAAAAATGCAATGAGCAAATAACTTTAGTACCTTAAGTACATTTAGTACCCTTTGTTAGTTGTTAGACATAAATGTATTTTGATTTAACAAAAAAAAAAAAAGGATGGTCCTCTTTAAAAATAACAATTAAATAATTGAAAAACTTGTCATGGTGCAATCAACATGAAGAAATGTATGAAAATAATTATAGTAGTAGTAATACAATTTAAAAATCCTTAATCACAAAGTATTTATAATAATGTTTATTTTATATCTATTATCTAAATATATGTGTAAAATTACAAATATATTTAATTAAGATAAAAGAATTTGTGTAAGGTTAAATAAAGAGCCATAGTCTGAAAATTTTGTAGAATATTAATGCTGATATAAAGAATTAATTTATATTATATTATATTACATCATTACTTATAACAAAGAAAAACACAATAAAATCAAAATGGATGTAGTGAGTGCCAGTAAAAGTTGTTTATAAGGCCAAATGTTGCATTAATGAATAAACGGTATGTGAGCCATTCACAATGATAAAAGGGAAAAGTAATAAGTCATGGTATAGCTTTAATGTTTTCGTGAATTTGTCATGTTTATTTATAAGCACAAGAATTCATTGAAAACACTACAAATATGGACCATCAATAAATCTCTGTCTTATAATTGCTTAGTGGAGAAGATGAGAGAGTATCCTCAGCTGAGTTAGGAAAAATAAAAAACGCACTGTGTGGCAGTCCATGTATAATTTTTTTATTTTTTTTTCAGTTTCAGATTTAGAATAAAGAACCCTAAACTCTAAAACAAATGTAGAAAAGGTTTGTAAATGTGTGAAGAATGTTTAAAGAGCCATTATTCTTTTAAGTGTTACCAGAACTGTGCTTCGAGTCATTTTCAGCTTCCTGTAGTGAGGCTCACACAGGCTTTACTAAATTAGCACAGATGAAATGGATCAGAAGCAATTTTGGTAAAAAATTTTCACAGCTCACTGTGAATGTTTATTTATTTTTCATTCATAGTTTCTATTTTGTAGATTATCACTATTAAATAAAACTGCACCTGGGCTCTCTACATCATCTCCCTCATATTTTTAATATCAGCCACATACAGACCAGATGGCTGCTTTCTGGTCAAAAAAGTCCACCCCAAAATTTGATTATGTCCTAGTCTAGTGCTTAGGTATGGCTTGTGTTTCTCCTTCAGCAATAGTGTAGGAGATTTTTAGGGTTTTTTTCCCCTCCAGTTTCATCATCCACCAGACTGAAATAAGTCAAGCCACTTATAAAAGTAATAACACACCCCTGCTCAACAAGCCGCACGATTTGAAGCATCATTCATGTCTTTGGCACAAACAGTGCCGGATGAGTTATTCACAGAAGTGTAAAGTCTCTCCAAATCCCAAACCTTAAGAATAAACAGTGGTGAAGCGTGCCTTAGGAAGCTCCGAAGTAATCAGATTTAAAATAACCAGATCAGCGCTACCAACGTTATGAAAAGATATGTAATGAAATGGTGCATGAGCTACAGTTTAACGTAGACGATCCAAGAGAGAATTGCATCGCTTGTTTCGATTACTCTAAAGGCGCTCTACATTGTCGAATGATAAAGGAGCTGCTCTTTTTCCACTCCAACTGAGTAGTTAAAATGGATTTTCAGTCAGATGATCGTTGAAAGGAATTTTGCAAACATGTTTGACTGGACACGGGGTGACTTTAGTGAAAGGATTTTCTGACATTAGCTGTACCCAAGGAAGACGTCTCTAGATGAAGAGCAGCTTAATCGTGAGAGGAGCAGGGGTGGGATCGAAGTTGCCCTGCGTTTATCTGACATTGACAGCTGTGTGGAGTTAATGAAGGTTCGTAATTAACATGGATTTCCGCTAATGTTCAAGGGTTTTGTATTCCAAATGAAAAGTATTAATCCCATTAGTTTGAAAGTATGGGCAGCCGCTCTCCAAACCCTCCGGTCAATCCTTCACTAACATCGCCAAAGAAGCCCGAGTCAGGGAAATGGAAAATCGGTCCATTGTAAACAAGCCTGTGATTATGTTCCCTGGTGTTTATCCAGCCATTCCCATACAACGTGTGCATGTTTCAAATGTTTTCAAAGATGTTTCACCAGAGTAGAGCGAGTTCTTTGCATCAAGTGGCCTAAAATATATTTTAGGTGGCTCTAAGGGGACGTTTCATTTTTGAAACCTTCGTCATAGAGGCTTATTTGCATATTGCTTATACCCACCGCTCTCCGCCGCTCGTCCTTTCTGGCTCAGCGTCCTTGTCTAATGTGGGTTCTCACTTTCTCCTACTTGAAGGAACGTGTCTTAGTTGATTTCGCCTTATGAATTTTCCATGTACGGGTTACACTTTGTCACGCCTCTGTGAGTTTCTGCCTGCCAATTCTCATCAGCGTCTGCTGGATCAGGGTGCTTAATGCTGTAAATATGAAAGCCAAACATTACCAGACAAATTAATGGGGAAGAAATTAGACTGACGGCTCCCTTTCGTCAAGACTGTTAGTTTTAGGCAGAAATTGAATTTTAATAAAATGATTGATATGTAAATATTCATTGTCACACATCTGCTAAACAGAGCAGGGGGGGGAATACTAGAATATACATCCGTATCTGAAGGTTGCCTAGGCCAGTGTTATTTTAGTATCACTGATAAGTTATTTTTCTTTTTATTAATATGTTTTTATTACTGTATTTTCTGTCATTTGATTATTTGTTGTAGTCTTTTTTGTCTTAGTAATTTCAGTTCTTCAGGTTGTAATGTAATATTTCATAAAATGCTTTCTTTTTTACATTTTAATACCTTTTTACTTTTGTTAATGTTTATTTCAAATAACTTTATAGAAATAACCCAGATTTAGTGTTGGTTTTCCAGCAGTCTAATAGCAAAATGTATGGCTTAAAATGAGACCCTGGACCAAAAGGGTTATTTTTTTTATTTAAATTTTTTTAAGTGAGATTTATACATCATCTGAAATATGAATAAATCAACTTTGCAATGATCTATGTGAGGATATGAAATTTGGGCGAGATACAACTATTTGAAAATCTCGAATCTGAGGGTGCATAAAATCTAAATATTAAACAAATTGTCTTCAAAGTTTTCCAAATGAAGTCCTTATCCATGCATATATTATGGTAAGAAATTACTTAATATCATAAGGATTTGTCCTATTACAGAAAATCTCAAATTTTGACCCATGCAGTTTTTAACGATTGCTACAAATATACCCATGCTACTTATAACTTAGGTTTTGTGGTCTAGGGTCACAAATGTTGATTGTTTCCAGAGAAAAAAATTTCTCCCTCTCCTCTCCACCTGTAGCTGGTGTGTGGTGAGCGCACTGGCGCCGTTGTCCTGTGGCAGCCATTGCATCATCCAATTGGATGCTGCACACTGGTGGTGGCTGAGGAGAGAACACCCCACCATGATTGTAAAGCGCTTTGGGTGTATGGCAATACACAGTAAAGTGCTATATAAATAATGCATCATTCATTCATGAATACACACTGCAGTGGGCAGCCAATGCTGCGGTGTTGGGGGTCTCACCTCAGTTATGGTATTGAGAGTGGAGAGAGCGCTAGATATTCACTCCCACCACGTACAGTCCCTGCTGGACCTGGGACTTAAACCCACAACCTCTGGGCTACAGGTCCGACTATCTCTATCCACTAGGAAATGACTGCTCCACTTCCAGGTCTGACATTTTCATTTATTGATTTACTTTTATCCAAAGCGACTTACAGGTGGGGAAAACAGCAAGCAATTGGTCCTAAAGAGGCAAAAACAACTTAGGAAGTGCTCATTATACTGTATAACAGGCAATGTTCAAATAAGTGCAGGCTAGAAAGGGCAATAGAAAGGATAGATAGGAACGGTGTAAGAGAATGTTCTGGAAAGAGATCTTTGCGGCTCTTTTTTGCCCCTTTTTTAGTGCATTCACTTCAAGCGATGGGTTTTTAAAAGCTAGATTAAAAGCAGAGAGTCTGTTGCTCATATGCTAAAGTTCTCAGGTGGTCTCTTTTGAGCCTTTTTTTAAAGTCTCTTCATTGTATTTTCCTGGACCTCAGACAAGAAATGACTTCCGTCTTTGTCTGAAGTTAATTCATTATATGAGGGCAGCACATAGGTGCTCTCTGAAACTGCTCTCAGAACAGGGAATGAGAGCGAAAGATAAGATAAAAGCGAGACCCTAGTTATCTCTGTTAAATTCAATTTGCCTTCCTGCTCTCTCTTGGTTTCAAAAAGAATGAAATGTCATTAGGAGTACATCTCATCATGACTTCCACTCAAATTAACAGTATTCTGATTAAGACCATTTGACGTGTCGCATACTTGGGTGAGCATATTAATCATCAGAGCATTATGTCCATACCAACACCAGCTATTTCACTGCAAGACCTGCTTTTAACCTAAGCATAAGCTGAATGATATAAATAGATATTATCCATACTTTTAAGTCGAAATCTTGTAATTAACAGCCCTTTCATTGCTTTGAATGGTTAATTGACTAATATCTTTTGATAGCCATCAATGTACTAATCCTCACCAAAAAGATATTATCAGTCAATTAACACTTTAAATGAGTCTATTGACAATTTAATCTTTCAATCTAGATGTTAAAATAACAATGAAGGACTTGTTCAGAGAGTTTAAGCAGGACAATGATTCTGTGGTTCATTCCGAGATTGAGTTCTGGCATTTTGTATGTTTTTCAAAGACCTGAATCTTTTAAATATTAATTTAAAAATATCACAACTATTTAAATGTTTATATTTTCACATCAAAGCATTGGCACATTAAAGACAAAAAGGGGTCCCACCCAATCTTACCAAAAATTGTATGAAGTAATTATAACAACTTCATTTTCATGCCGAAACATCAATGTTTGTCAGGCCACCACGTATACGCTCCTTAAAATTTCACAGTTTAACAAATCACAAAGGTCTTTAGATAACACTGACCAAATTTGGTGTTGATCTGTTAGGTGTTGAGGAGTTTGTTTAAATACAATGCCTGAAAATGCATTGAAAAAAATTTAAATAACAGACTTCTTGTAGGGTTTCGGAATTCGTACAGTATGTATGTGAAACATAGCTTAATTGGAACTTAAATATCTGAAATATACTTTTATAACTAAAATTTTATATAAGTGGCCAATCAAGCCATTTAATTGGTGTATTTCACCTTCTGAGGTAAAGAAATGTTTTCTGTGGCAGATGAATCACATCCTCCATTTTTAACAGGATCACGTTGCTTCGAAATAACACCCTCCGCATCATTAACTCCAGCCGCTCGGATGAGGGAAGCTATGTGTGCCGTGCGGAAAACCAGTTTGGTTCAGCGGAGTTGACGACCATACTTCTGGTGAAAGGTAAGAGACCCTCATCAACCTCCAGCCCCCGTCTCGCCAGTCCCATCCCGTGGTTAACCACAGTAGAGCAAACAGAGCGCCGCCTGACTGAGCCGGATGGAAGGAGAGTTCATTGCGGCTTATCAGGCGTGAAGATGTTTGTTTTGCCTGCTAAAGAATCTTCTCACAAGAGCATCTAATGTCTCCTAGGACAGCTATTTCTTCACCAAGAAAGAAGATAATAACTGAGAGGCAGGGGACAGGTTGTCTTGATTTTATCACTGTTAACATATGAATATTTGTTGAAAGGAACCCTTGATATACAAATCAATGCTACGTGCAAATTCACTGTTTCATAACACATTATACGGTAACACTTTAGAATAGGGGGTCAGAATAATGCATTAGTTAAGCATTAATTAATGGTTAATTTGTTCACAATTACTAACTCTGAACGCAGTCAAAAGTGAACAAACTCAAAATGTTTTTTTTCAAAATGTTGCTGCTGTATTGAATGGCTTTGTTTTGTGATTCTATTGACAAAAAATGTTTCTTAGGTATAAACAGAGCCTGAGGAAGCGTACTTAAAGAAATTATGTAAAAGTTCACATTAGTCACCTTCTCTTTAGAATGTTAAAGGATAAAATGCTCCATGGTCAAAAGTGTCTAATCAAAAGTTGCTTTCAAACCTAATAGTATTTTTGTTGGTTTACACAGTGGATTTGTGTGTTCAAAGACATTCTCTTCATTCGTCATTAGTTCTAAAAACCACATTTTTATTGGAAATGCAATATAAATATAATTGCTTTTGATGATAATCAGTTGTTAGTTCATTTTAAATGACATAATAAGGGAATGTGGCAAGAATTTAACACTAGTGAGATACAGTATAATTTTTCTATATACATTTAAAAATAGCATGTAATGCGCAGCTAAATGCAATAACCTTATGTGATGTAATTTCCAAGTGTAATGTAGAATTGGATTAAATTTTGAATGTTAAATGATGAAATTATTGGGGAATGTTTCCGCTATTGCATCAGCAAATAAGAAAACAGACTTATAGACAGA
The DNA here is from genome assembly GCA_032357475.1 of Enteromius thamalakanensis. Lineage (NCBI taxonomy): Eukaryota > Metazoa > Chordata > Actinopteri > Cypriniformes > Cyprinidae > Enteromius > Enteromius thamalakanensis. The sequence goes on along the minus strand of JAUCMT010000039.1, from coordinate 8,434,754 downwards.
AAAAGGGTTGATTTTTAGCACTTTACAATAATAATTTTAATAATATTAATACATTTTCAAAAATACAACTTCCTTGTTTAGGTCAGTTAAATAAATAATAATGATTATTAACAAATGTTAAAATTAACTAATTGCTTTTTTGTCTTTAGTATAATGCTTACTTTAATGAAATCCTATAATTGTTGGGCTTTAATGACACTGCAAAAGAACATCAGCTGCCTTTCATAAAACACAAGCAGTAAATAAAACAATAAAATAATTTTAACAAAGCGTGATCTATGCAGGAACAATTAAGTAAGCTGATCAACTGCTGCATATTTTCTCTTTGTCAAGGTCTGATATACTGAAGGATAAACTTGTTATTATTTTTCCTTTTTTACCCTTAAAATTAGGAATTGACAAGTGTGAATTTTCCTGTAGTTCAATAATGAATTTGTTTTCGAATAGTAATAGTATTCAGAGTTTCTGACACAGCTGCAGATGTCATAATGTATTTGTGTGCTAATGGCGGAATGATTTTCATGTTTCAGAGCCCATGAGGGTGGAGTTGAGCCCCGTCCGGGTGGAGGTAACAGTTGGAGAGAGTGTTGTGCTCAGCTGTAAAGTCACTCATGATCCCTCGCTGGACGTGTCCTTCCTCTGGCTGCTCAATAACCAACCGCTTAACACCCAGCATGAGGGCGGTCACTTCGAGTACATTCAAACAGTAAGCGGATGCTAACATATATTGTACATAATGAACTGTACATCTACTGGGTGGTCATCTGATTGATATTATTTGTGTTTTATGGATTTAATGTCTCTTACACTGATATTTTTGAAGAATGTGCATTTTATCAGTAATAAATTGTTTATCGGTGGTGTATTAATATCAGTCAGTAGTTTTTTGTAAATTATTGGCATCAACCTAATTTGGCAGCTATTAAAAACAGCTATAATCTTTAACAATCAAACAGTAAACTTTTTGTTGTTGTTGGTTTTAAATTATTGATATTAATTTATTTTACTTGACTTTCACTGGACAATGGCAATGCTATTGACTAACAATGAGGAAATATCTTCCAAAAAATTTTGTAAATAAATAAATAATTTTTTAATACAGTCATGGCTAATAATATTAGCACTCTTGGTAAACTAAAAAAAAGGTTGTGAAAATTATTCTGCATTGTTAATCTTTTTGATCGTTTGTTTTAAAAATTCACAAAAATCTAATCTTTCATTGGATAATAAGAATTTAAAATGGGGGGGGAACATAATTTTGAAATAATTTTTGTTGTTGTTTTTTGTTTTTTTTTCTCTAATACACAGTAGCTACAATTATCGGCACCTTTTTATTCAATACTTTTTGCAACCTCCGTTTGTCTGATAGGGCATTTGACTGTCATACAAAATATGTTGAAAGGAATTCTATGTGAATGTAAGACACTTAATACTCCTCAAAAAAAGATTTAATGTCTTTACACTCATGTTTTGTACGCCAAAAAAATACACACACAAACAAAACAAAGGTAAAGATTTTAATTTTTTTGGGGCAGTCGTGGGCAGTCGATTTTTTTGGGGCAGTCGTGGCCTAATGGATAGAGAGTCGGACCTGTAATCCAATGGCGCTTTTCCACTACACAGTACCAGCTCGCCTTGGCTCGACTCGGCTCGGCTCGGCTCGGCTCGGCTCTGTTTGGTTTTCCACTGTGTAAAAGTTGTACCTGTACCGGCTTCCAGGTACTTT
>JAUCMT010000039.1:8411136-8431113 GCA_032357475.1 Enteromius thamalakanensis | reverse complement strand
AAATATCTTCCTACTATTTTCCTCGGACATATTCCTGGTAATTAGGCTACTTTTGCTGATGCTGTGACAAGCTATGCTGACGGCACGCTGTCTTGTTTTAGTGAAAACAACTCAATGTAAGGTATTACTTTTAAATAACAGTAACAAGTAATATATAATGTATTGCAGTTTGGAAGTAACTTACAATACTGGTAAGTTGGTAAGTGTATTGTTAGTCAGATGCTTATAAATTAGGGACTAGTGTTTATTCCACCCTCAAGATGCATGGGCATTTATGTTTGCATTAGTCATGTAAAATGAATGATTTATTTTTACATGTTGTTCTCATGAACAGTAGTTGTTAGTTTTTCAGTGTTAATGAATACTTTATGAATCACTTGTACCATAGGATGTTCTCATGAACCCCAGAAAACGTCTGCTCAGCAAAGACTCTCAGAGTAGTTAGAATTTACTAGAATATTAATAGTTCTTTATTATCTTCATGGAACAGTTAAAAAGAGAGGGTTTGTGGATTTGTCAGATTATTGCGTATAGATCTTAGGTGGCACATTTAGTTTTTAGACATTTTATAAACTGTTATACTGAGAAGTATTGAATAACTATTGCTGACATATTTATATTTATATTATTTGTAACTATTGATGATATATATATATATTTGTCCACTTTTAGGGCATCGTGAGTTCATATTTTACTGCAGAAGCCGACATGCACCATTGTTGTCGAATCAACTATTTTGTTTCCCCTTCTGTTTTCCAAATATAATTTCTTAATATTATTCATAGTATTATTCATCTTTCTTACTTTTATCTTATTTAGATTTTATTTATTTAAATCACAAAACCCTTTTTCTTTTTCTTTTTTAATTCATTCATTCATTCATTCATTCATTCATTTATTTAAAGCAGACTAATTCTCCCAGGTAGCACATATGTGTTGCAGGGCAGACAGTGGTGCAGTACCCAGCTGTCTGATTCATGGGCTGTAATTTTAATCAGCCCCTGTACTAAAGAGCTGCCTGTAGACCTTGAATTATTTGCAGTCTCGCCTGGGGCGTTTCTCATTTCCAGAGAAGAGCAGATTGAGGAAAGTAATGGAGCGCGTGCTCTTAAACCGAACAGGAATCTCTTAATCCACACAAGCCAATAGAGGCTGTAGCAGCAGCCCATTGCTCAGGTGTCAAGCACCGCACAAAGCTCTATTTCTCTCTTTCCCTCACATCTCTGTTTTCCTTTGTGCTTCCTCTCCCGTCCCTTCATTTAGCAGACCTCCACAGCAGACCTGATGATCAGGAGCATCCTCCTGAAGCATGCTGGGAAATATGGCTGTCGTGCTCAGACAAGTGCAGACAGTGTTCTTGCAGAGGCTGAGTTGCTGGTTAGAGGTGAGTATGCCAAAAACAAGCTTTTGGTAAGCTGCGGTTCATAATAAAAGACTCTGATTACAGCGTTTTACAAATAACATGAAATCAAAATTGACCTTGTTGACTTTCTGAATACATTTTCCAGGTTTTATTAGGAGTGATTCATGACTTATCTCTCTGCATTATTATAAAAAAAAAACAGTTGTTTGTTTTCAGAATATTTCATCTGAACGTAAAGAAAAATGTTATTTTTCAATGACTTTACCAAGGTTGTATAAATATTACACAGTTCAGTCATTTCGGGATGGATAAAGAAGTTTTTTTTTTTTTTTTTATTATATGAATAAATTCAAATTAATTGTAACCAACTCTTTAACCAACTCTTAGCATATATGTCAAAATCTATCTTTTAACAGATAAATTCATTTATACAATAGCATATATAGTAACTGTTATAAAATAAGCATTACTCATACTACCCACTCCAGTGTTTTATTTGCAATAATTTATTACCAAGAAATTGCAGTTGATTGTACCCACTAGATTATGAATATTAGTATGCAAAATATAATGTTTAAAGAATGATAAAACTGACAAGAAATCAAAAACAAATGTACTGCCTTAATAAACTCCCAGTCTTGATTATTATACAAAAAACGTGTTTTTGTACGGTAATTCATTAAAGTGTAATAACTTTTTTTGCCTCTAAAATTGGTTGTAAACCAGAGGGGCCCAGAAAGCATCCAAGGGGGTCACAATTTGCAAATGCATCACGACTTAATTAAAATGCTAAATCACAAAGAATTAAAATGCAAACTGAAATAACATTTATTTTTGCCCTCAATGGCTATTTTCATGAAAAACACACATAATTGAAATATTATATAATATTCTAATATAAGAAGATTAATTCATTAAGTATTAACAATCCCCCCAAAAAAAAGGTAATTAAAAAAAGTTTGAAAACAAGCTGCGATATCATAATTAGAGCAGAAATATCAGAGGGTCTTTGAAACTGCAAGGTTTAGAACCATTGCTTTAAAAAAGACTTATTTCCTGCTGCATCACAATTATTAACTATTAGTAAAAAAACATACTGTTTCCTTGGAGCTGGATCACATTATAGATGCTAACTAGTTTTGAACGCCTACAAGAACTTGTAGTTTCTTACTTAATTAACATCTTGTTAATTAGTTTAATCAATGTCTACTGGATGATATTCCTGTGTAAAACCTCACTTCCCTTTCATCCCACAGCTGTGATGAGTTGCATGATTCTCTTGTTAACAAGCAACGTCATTAGCTTATCTATGCCTCAAACATCTTTGGCCTACAAAGAAATGTGTTGTCCGCATTAACTGACCTTCAGCCACGTGTGATCATGATGCTGGCTGGCCCACTTCCACATGTGCACTGCTTCCTTTCAGATGAGAAAACCCTTCTGGGGTCTCCATCCAGACGTAAAACAGAAACCCTACTGCTGCTGACATGGTGATGCAGCATGCATTTTAATATCCTCGAATGCAAAGGCGCCTTTCAGTCCAACCTTTTAACACATCTCTTTTCAAACCACACAAAATATTGACTTTCATTGGTCGAAGCAGCTGTCAGGCTCTGTGTTACAACTGTTTCCTCTTCAGCCAGTCGCTGATTCTGCACAGAGCGATTGCATTTACTTCTGAAGGCTGAGAAATGTGCATAAAAACACAGTTTAAGACAGAAAAAGCTTTCACTATTCAACCATTCCTAAGAGGGCTGGCAGACTACACATAATAGACATAAAGAGGAAAGAGAGTTGGTTCTTTAATCAGTGGTAAATCCTTGCGAAGAGATCTGTGTCAACCAGTCTTTGTAGAAATTGAATGGAATTGAATTCCACGTTTACACATACACAATGACTGATGTCATCTCATTCATTATATACACCAAAAAAAAAAAAATTTAGACTAGCAGTCAGAAGTTTAAAATTATTAAAATTGTTCATGTCATGTCCACCACAGAACACATATTTTAATATATATATATATATAAATGCAGTGTTTTTTCTGACCTGTCGTGATTTCACAGTATCAGTAGCTATGTTTTCATCCAGAGATTTAAATTAAACTTGGAATATCGCATAAAACATATGCCAATAAAGCACCATCCAACGAGTCAAAGAGAACAAAAACTTCACTTCTTGGTAAACTGTGGCACTAAATATCAATAAGAATATAGGATATATATATATCATCTGCTCAACAGTCGGTACAATGTTCCCTGAGCACACTGTAGTTTTATTCCTCACGGCTTTGTATTAATTTTTGTCAAAATTTAAATTTGATGTAAATTAGATTTGATTAATATTATTTCAAATCCTTGACCATTAGTGTATATTAACTGACGCACATGTAGATTATAATAGTGATAAATTTCTAATGAAAACTGAGAAACATGGTCGGCCCAATCAGTGGATTATCAGGAGAAAGAAGGCCAGACATTATTTTTAAACTCGAAGAATTAATCATAAGTAAAAAGGAAAAAAAAAATCATATGTGAGAGTCTGTTGAACATATTCTTCAGTGTAGTTTGACTGAGTGGCTGGCGTTTGTTTCCAGGCCCTCCTGGACCTCCTGGAGTGGTGATTGTAGAGGAGATCACGGATACCACAGCGACGTTGTCATGGAGCCACGGTGTTGACAATCACAGTCCAATTACCACCTACAATGTACAAGCACGAAGCCCTGTTTCTCTGGGCTGGCAAACAGTGAAAACCGGTAATCACTTCCATATACATTTATGTCACAGTGTGTGTGGGTGCATGTGTGTTTAAATACATACAAGTGAAATGAACAGATTGTATTCAAATGCTCTAATAACAGATCATTGTTATGTTGTGTGTGATATACACCAGCTATTATGCAGTCTTCAGGGTCATCAAAATCATTCAAATATGTATGTTTTGCTCAAGAAACATTTCTTATTTTGTTTTTTTGTTTGTTTTTTAATAGTTGTACTCAGCAAGGTAATTTGAAGAAAATTGAACAAAAGTGTGTGTGTGTGTGTATATATATATATATATATATAAATGCTGTCCTCAGAATTTTTTTTTTACTATGGATTCATGATGAAAGAATGTTAAGCAGAAAAACTGAACCAATATACATGCTGTACTTGAGCAGTACTCACAATAATTACAATAATTATGTTTTGCTATATATATTTTTTCTTTAGTAAATGTAGTCTTCAGCATAAGAGCTTAAGAGAATATAAGAATTCTTTCAAATTAATATACTGTATTTAATTCCTTTTAAAGGTTACATTGCACCCACACTAAACTAACTCATCAACTTCCATATGAAAGCTTACAACCTGGTCTCATAGAAATATGTACCTGTGCACAGTTTTTCACCTTACTTTCAAAAAGAAATGTCCACTAAGTGGCGCTAAAACACAGGTTCAATACATGAACCCTGGCACATTTTTATTAAGTTGATATAGATATTTGTATTGTTGTGTTTTTAATACGTTAAATGTCTGTGGTCAGTCGCTAAAAATGAATGCTTTATCATGTTGGAAAAATTCTCTACATCAAATCCAACCCTAAACCTACTCGATAGTGTTAACAAATGCAAAACTGATATAAAAGGCATTTGTTGATACATCCATGTCAATTTAACTTCCTTTTACACACATTTGAACTGTTTTGTTAAACTGTAGTTACATGGGATTCAAACCAGAGCTCCTCACCTCTCAAGTATATCCCTCCATGTGCTACCGAACAAACTGTTTATGAAAACCCCAACATGTCCTCCAACTAATACGCCCGTATGGGTCGTTTCTACAATAGTTGTGAAATAAGACCCTTTAGAGGGTATACTACAACTGCGCCCCTGTCGGCAACAGAACATTTGCATATTAATGTTTTGTACTATTTTATCGGCTCTGTGATTCAGGGTTGGTGTAGCTCAGTTTGTAGAGAAATGCGTTATAAGATGAGATGAGATCATGGGTTCGAACCTAGAGAACATGTTTCCACAAAACTCTATAAATCTTGATTTCGCACAATATTTGTAACGGGTAGATTTAGGAGTGGGTTTGCGTGGTTATTCGTACAAATGAAACCTAGTAAAATATGTTTTAAACGCCATGAGATCAGTGTAACGACAGGTGCAAGATGACACTGTCGTTATTTTACTCACACTAGAGGCCGCTTACTTTTAAAACTTCAATATAGGTCGTAATAAGGTACTTGCAGAAACAACTTATAGAGTCGTTTTTGTTGAAGGACAGGTTTTCCAAAACATATCCATATCCAGCTTCAAATATATATGAAGCTGGATATGTGTGATGCTAATATTGTTTTGAAGTCACATGGTATTCTCCAATAACTGTGCACTTTTAAATTATGCTTTATCAATCAGAACTCTGTAAATGTGTGTAAAAACGGATTAAAAGGTTTACTTCCCTCTAGTGTTCATTTCTTTTGGAACTGCAGTAATATGTACTTATTAGTACGTACTGTATTTTGTATGTGCTCCCAGATACATTTATGCCATGAGACCAGGTAAAAAGTTAAAGTTTTAATGGCCGCTGACTCTTCAAAAACTTAAATACTCCTTTAGTTCTTGTATAAGATCTCTTCAAACCTTTGACTTTCAACATACGGTATAACTGCTAACAGTGTCTCTGAATGCAGACTCAAGTGCAGGGAGTTGACTTTTCCTCCCATCTGTTTGTAAGGATGTGCAACGAGAGCCCAGTGGGCCTCAATTAAATGTCTGTTTTGCTTTTTTAAATGTCACTGGCTGAAATCTAATGGCAAATTAATTTGAAGGTCATTAGTAAGTTAACTTTACCATCATTTGGATTTTAAATCAAATTTAATTCCGAAATCGAAAGAAAATAATATATTTTAAAAAAGACAATATTAACAGCATACTAAAAATATATTTATTTAATCTAGACACATTCTTGATGATTTTTTAAAATTCACTCAATACATAGCTCTTGTTTTTTAGTGATTTGTCAGATAAATAAGACTCACTAGGGCTTTTCACACTTGAAATTGTTAACTCAGGGTTATCGTAAACCCCGTGTAAACGGAATCCTGGGTTATCTGTAATCATGTTTCACACTGCTTATATTAAACCTGGGGTTAGCGTTAATCCTGGTTTGTCTTTAACAGACGTTTCACACTGTGCATTCCTAAACCCCGGGTTTACGTTCTAATTTGCATATTTGTGGTGTTACTGTACCTGATTGGACGTACGGAAAGGTGCAGGCAAACCTGCCACTTCCAGTTATGATACCAGTTAAGAAAAAAAAAGTCGACTCATAGGTCTTTAGCCGTTTTTAGCCCCATGAGACGCACAGAGGCAAAAAAACTAAGACAAAATAACAAGAGGAAGAAACAAAGGAGCAAAGTAACATTTATTTGGATTTCTTTTAAGTTCCGAGAGACTAGTGTTTACGTGTACAGTATTGGTTACAGTCGCATCCTCCTCTCGGAAATTACGTTAGCTTCTCGCCGGCTGCTGTTTACACCACGCGCGCTTCCTGTTAGCGACTTGACGTAATGCTCACTGATTCCTGATTGGCTGTCTGTGGCTAAGCCTCCAGCAGCAACAAGCAAACACCGCTCCGTTTCACACTGAACAAAGTTAGCACCGCATTGCGCATTACCACTTGTAATTTTCCAAAGACAACAGCTTTTGTGTGATCTTTTCAAACATTAGCAGTGCTTTATATAATAGCAAAGTTTTCTGCAATGATGTCGAATTTTTATGGATGAATCGCTCTTTTCAGTTTGAATATTCGACGCGGGTGACAGTAGGAGAGATAAAACACAATTAGTGTGTACACAGTGCTGGAAGTGCTGAACCTAGTCAGACTAAAACAAGGAGGCAGAGAAGAAATCTTTATTTTGGAGTGTTTAAACACTGTTACAACTTCATGTTCTTTACTCTATATTCCTCTTCTAGGAATAACGTAGCCCTGAAGGGGCGTTAATGCTGACAAAGCATTTAAAAGTCATTCATTTCCAATAAGAGATCTGAGGTGACATGAGTAACAAAGGCCGTTGGGGATGCAACAAACTTTACCACAGTTTGACTTTTGCAACTACACTGTAACTCAATATGCGTAGACATCAGACAGCATACTCGTACTAGCATATAAATAATTTACTTTAAAAGAATATACTTTAGTGCAAACTTAATGTTTTCAGACACTTGCACTTTAGATTTTTTTTTATTCTCTTAAGTATAGGACCCTTCAGTCCACATCCCAAGCACATCTTTTTATGTAATTTCTTACATATCTTTGAAAGGGGTCATGAACTGCCTTTATTATTTTATTTTATTTTGTACTGTTAATGTAATGGACAGATGAGTTGTTATAGGTCATTTCATAATTACACCATTTCTAATTTCTTTCTTTGTATGTGTATATATATATATAATATGTTGGTCCTGTCAAGAATCTTATACTGAATACAATTTTAAAAAGGGATACTTTAAAAGCCCAAGAGCCAGTGGCAGTACGAATGTAGGAATGCAAAGGAAATCGAGGCATGTGTGGTCAAAGAAAAAAACCTGAAATATGAAAGTGTAGAGAGGCTGAAGAAGAGAAACAGTGAGATAAGCCAGGGCAAGCCGTAGGGGCGAAAGAGAGAAATTTTGTGGAGAGCATCTGGGAGTTTATCATCTCACAGTCTCACGCCTGGAGCAAGACTCTGGTCCCACAGGTTATGTACAGCCGTTAACTGTAGAAAGAAGTTAGCCCAGAGGTTTGGTCCTCCGCCAAGTGTGTGTCTGGACTGAAATAAGGTGTGTAGAAAGTGGAGCCAGTCCTCTGGGCAAACACAATCATGTGTCTGGTGTCTCATGTATTGACTTGAGCTAAGCATGAGTGAAATCAAAATTACAAATTCACTTTACTAGAAGCGATGGAAACATTTCTCAGTCTCTTATTTAAAGCTCAATTACACAGAAACGGAGGCTGCAATGCACTGAGTACATGTTAAAAAAAGAAGTATGCTTTGGTATTCTTTTAAAAAGAGAATTTTTTATGGAAATAATATAATTTAAAAGATACAGTTCAAATTAATGAGATGTTTTAATACCCTAAATGAAATTAAATATATAAAAAATATTATAATGTAATTATATTAAGAATTTTAGAATGTTACTTTGACCAAATAAAAGGGAAAGTTCACCCAAAAAAAAGAAATTCTGTCATTACATTCCCTCAAGTCATTCCAAACCCATAAGACCTTCATTTGTCTTCAGAATACAAATTAAAAGACTGTTGATGAAATCCAGGAGCTCTATCCCCTTCATAGACAGCAAGGGTCATTGATCAAGGAATAATACAGAAATGTAGTAAGGACATTTTTTAAATTGCTCATGTGGCATCAGTGGTTCAACCATAATTTTAACAAGCTACAAGAATAATTTACTGACTTTATTCAACAATTTCTTTACTTCCTGGATCGTTCTCTGCCATTATTGACTAATTTTTCCTTCCTCGTTATTGCACAAATGTAAAGCTTTAAGCTTTGTTGGTTTAGAAGAAAAATTTAGTATTGACTTTTTAGGTTGTTGAAAATCGATCTATGATGTTAGAAGACTAGATGTTGGCTCCGTTTCTCAGCTTAGTAAGCTGAAGCAATTAAAACATCATAAGTGTGCTTTCGATGTAAAGGCTGTTCCAAAACATAGGCAGCATAATTGTTTATTCTGGCTAAATAATAATCATGGCATGTGTTTACAGAACATAATGATATGCCAACGGGAAACATTTGCACTGTTCCAAATAAATCACTTGTAAAGTTGCATTCGAGTTTGGTTGCTTTCTTAGAAGCCAGCTGTCTATGTACAGTAATGCTACCACTACTACTATTAATAATATTATTAGTAATAATGAAAATAATAATGTGTAAATTGTAATGAGTTTCGGTGAAATAGTTTCATGTGTTTCTTGTAGTGAATTATTTTTTAATACAAAGTAAAATCTTACTGAAGCAGCGAGCATGATCGATTTTAAAAGTGTTTTTTTCCCCATTTGCCATTCAACTATGTGTTATTTTCTCTGTGAGTGTATCTCTCTCTACACTGTATATATAGCCATGGCATGGAGCTTACGACAGACACAGTGGGCGTGGTGTCAGGGCTCGGAGAGGCTTTTATTGAACAAAATAGCAAAAAAAGGGGAAAAGTGTCCAAAATAAAGAGGGGAACTGGTGTTCTCGTCATGCTGCAGGGGTAGTGAAGGTCAGGCAGTGTTCGAGGGGGAAGGGTCCAGGTAAGAGGGCGGAGTCCGGCGGCTTGCACGCCCTCTCCTCTCAGGTCTGATGCGCAAGAGGCGGCGGCTTCTTTAGGGGCTTCGTCCAACTTGGCCCTCACTGCATGTGAAAGGAAACTCAATGGTCCGGTATCCTGGCCTGATGGCCGTTTCACGGGTGCGGTTGTCTTATGGTGACTCACGTCTCTGGCGGGGTGACGATCCCTCATTGCAGCCTTCATGGACTAACGATGACAGCGTGCATGCACGGGGGAAAAGACTGGTCTCCTAAATAGAGGCACGCTCGGCCAAGCAACTTTTAAATATGAACAGGGACATCGTAGTTGGGTGAAAAGTGGAACTAAATTGCCAGGGCCCCAAGTGGGAGGAGGGCCCCTGAAGAGTAAAATTTTATTTTCCTTTAAATGTAATTTTAAGATCACAATAAATGTTGTTAACTAATGTAAATGCTAATATTTTAGGTAAATGCATCAGTTGATTGATGTATTAAATGGTGTCGTAGGTAGTTGTGAACCTCGAGCTTACGGGAGCCCATGGCCACTGCTTGTGCATAGGGCCCAGAATTTGGTGCCACGTCCCTGAATATGAACATGCTAAGAAGGTGCTCAGTGTCATACACACAAACACTAAACACATGGTGAGACTCATCAAACTAAAATATGTAATAAACATTAAAGTAACAACATTACGTGTAACATACAACCCTAATAAACATAACTGATAAGAAAAAACTAAGAAGAAACAGTTATTTCAAAGGAAAAATATCAAATTCGAAAAAAATTTACGATTCTGGCAATGTTTACATTTTTCAACGTAAATTTTATATGAATTTACCATTAACCATTTAACAGCTTTTTACCTAAGTATTTTTACAGTTTTTTACCGTTAAAATCACAGCTATTTTGTTCTCAACAGACCCATATGGGACCCACTTTATATTAAGTGTTCCTAATACCTGCGTACTTCCATAATAACAAGATTTGTATGTAGTATGTAACCACAGTGTAAGTACACACCGGTACATAGTATCTACAGCTGTAATATTTCTGTAACTTTACACATGTAACAACCCTCAGAATGGTGTGTGTAAGTACAAATGTGTAACAGGACATTGGTAACAACACTTTATTCACTTCACTAAGTAGTCATGTAACAGGAATTACATACAGTAGCTACATTTTGTAACAGCAGTATGTAACTGGAGCAGGGGGTGATCAGGGGGTGTAGTTGGGTAGTTTTAGGGGTATGTAAAGTGGATGGAGTTGGTGCACCTCTGTAATAGCAGAGTATATACATGGTAACAACAAAGCTTAGACAAAATGTGGGTTTTCAATCCTGTCCTCTGCAGTAACACAAATGTCTCGCTCAAGGACACAACAGCGATTACAAAGAGAATTAAAGGGTTCTGGTTTGGATTCTGATTGCAATTAATGATTCAGTTACCTTAATGATTCGTTTAGTACATCTGAGGCTGGCTTATTATAGTTCAAAAAACTAAAACCATCAAAACTAGTTGCCAAGGCAACATTTCTTAATTTAATTCAGTGTACTAAACTTGATGTACTAAAATAACTGAAATAAAAAACTATTAATCAATGCAAAAACACAACAGAAGATATATACTATATATGTATATATATATATATATATATATACAATATATATGATGGTTGGAGAAAAATTATCAGAGTACTATAGTAAAAACACTCTTTCAGAATTTCATGTTTAATACAATATTTTTTTTTTTTTACCAAAAATGCCAGTCTTTTTTTTAGTGCATACTGTATTACAAAATACTATAAATGCTATAAAAAAATGAAAATAAACATAACTACAGAAATAAAAGAAAATGAAAATAATATTCAAAGAAAAACGAATAGTATCTTAGTACAAACATAACAAAAAGAAGTCTATAGCAGAACAGATATTATCCAGACAATTACTAGTACTTTTTCCATTAAGTTTACTGACATTTCCCTCAACCCTAAAACAAATCAAACAACCGTGAAAAATACTTAAAATGTCTTCACATTATCACAGTACACCGGGCTTTATTTCTTTAGTTCTTTTTTTTTTTACATGTTTTTCTTTAAATGTAGTCTAAGGAACTCAAATGGGCTTAAAATGACACAAAGTTGAATAAATAATGACAGATTTTAAGACAATCAACCTATAACTCAGACAATAATTCAGATCACATACATCACAAAATATTTTCCTGAACAATAATTCAGCTGTTTAGACACACAAACCTCTGAATAACTTTTAACACTGAAAATCGGTTCTCTGTATTATGGGAAACATTACTCCCAGCAGTATCCTGTTTTACACTGCAGATTTTTGTCGAGTGAATGAAGTCATTCAGGTATTCAGTGCAAAAAATGTGCACATTGTTTTTGTGATTACACACACACAATCAATTTCTGTGCTTCAATTGGTTATTCATTAGAAGGGTGTCGTAGGAGGAATGCGAACCAAAATCTGTGACATTGCCAGCTAAGATTCATCGCAGAGGCAATTTATCAGCCAATTATGCGATCCAAAACAACAGATTTTGCCTTACGACGAAATAAATCTTTTACAACCTGCAAATTTTGTCTCGGGCAATGAAATAGTGTGAAAAACTGAACTCTGCTTTAAGCAAAAGTTTGCTCTCATTAATGCACAGGAGGTAGAACTAGGATATTAAAGAAATCTCATTTGCGATATTCCTCTCGCTTCTTCTCCAACCCATTTTATCCTGAAAACTTTACAAACATGAACAAGGGTGAAGCACAAAGTGAGTGATGAAGTTTCAGGGAGGAAGATTATGTGCAGGGCAAATGAAGAGCAGAGGAGAGCGGGGAGAGAAGAAAGGACACAAGAAAGGGAGGAAGTGAGAATGAGAGACAAGTCATGAAAGATTTACATCATCAGGAACTGACAGAGGAACCCCAGCAGCATCAGATACATGAGAGAGAGAGAGAGAGAGAGAGAGGGGGGAACTGATCATTCGAGAGCAAGCCATGTTCATGCATGAGCAGAAGCCACACGCATGCATATGACTACATATAATATTTAGATTGGAGGCGCATGTTATTCTGATCATCTGTCACTCTTAATCTCAGGATCTGTAATTGAACAGGAGATGATAAGACATCAGGAAATAAACAGATGAAACCCAGCAGTCTCTCTCTTCCTCTTTCAGCGTCTCTTTCTATTCCTCCCTCTTATTTGCTGAAGTCAAAAAACTCAGACATCACTTCATGAATTTCTAAATAAATATGGAGCAGCAAGGGTAAACATGTTTTTCACGTCATCTAGAATAGAGGGATTAAAATGGCTGATTGTTGTTTGTTTCTGATTTAGAACTCACTTAAATCCAATAATGCTCTCACCCTTGTGTAATTTAAAACCTAAATTTCTGAAATAACAAGTTATGTGTTTTACTGAAAGTTTAATGTTGTTTTGACCTTTACACTCTTCAAATATCTTTGTTTGTGTTCAGAATAAGACAAAGTCATTTGAGGGCAAGTAATTGATGATAGAATGTTCTTTTTTTTGGGTGGGGGGGAGGGATTGGAGAGGCGTTTACTGTAATGACCATTCAAACTGATTTATACTGATTTGAATTTGAACTATAACTAATAAAAAAGTGCATTCAATTATTGCTAACATTCTTAGTTGAACTCCGACCTGGAACCTACACTACCAAAAGCATAGGGCCAGTATTTTTTTTAGAAATACAAAAAACAAAACCACAATTAAGCACAAAATGTTAAAATTCAGGAACATTGCAGATATAAATAATACAAAAAAAAAAAATACAAAACATATTTTCTATTAGGGATAGTTCACCCAAAAATGAAAATTTGATGTTTATCTGCTTACCCCCGAGGCCTCCAAGATGTAGGTGCAAAAAGTAGTAGAACACAAATGAAGATTTTTACCTCAAACCATTGCTGTCTGTTAGTCATTTAATGGAAGTCAATGGGCACCAAACGTTCCAAAGCTCTGCGAGTCAAAACCCCCCCCAAAAACAGACCAAATTAAACCCTGCTCGTGATGTTAAACTTAAGACATGAAACGATTGGTCTGTGCAAAAAAGCTGAACAGTATTTTTTACCGCTGATGCAAAACAATCTCTGACTGTCCTGACCTTATTCACATAGATCTATCACATAGATCTATACACGTATATATACATGTAGATCCTTATGTATCGCTGCTCATTATTCACTAATGAGGAATCTATGTACAGTATACAGTATATGCAGCTATGTGCCAGAGCAACCGGATGTTGGGAAATTATATAAATACCGTTTAGTTTTTTTGCATAGACTGATCTTTTCATATCTTAACACCTCAACGTATCTCCGCGAGCCGCAGGGATTAATTTGTTTTCGTCTGTGTTTTTTCTTTTTTGACTCTCTGAACGTTTGGTTGCCTTTGACTTCCATTATATGACTGACAGACTGCAACAGTTTAAGTTAAAAATCTTCATTTGTGTTCTACTGAAGAAACAAAGTCACCTACATTTCGCAGGCCTTGGGGGTAACTTCAAATTTTAATTTGGGGGTGAACTTTCTCAAGTATTTCACTACTTCTTAATGTGTTTTTGATATTTGAGTATAAATGCAGCCTTGGTACACATAAGAGAATTTCAAAAAACAGAATGTGTGAACATTATTGATTTATGTCAAGCCAGATATTTTACCACTAGGCTCCACCAAAAAAAGTGCACATCTGGTGGGATTACACTGATACACTTTATCTAGAACATTCTTTGAAAACGCACAGCTATAACACAGAATTTTACAGTGGTCATAATGTACTGCTTTCTGTTCGATTGACTTAAGTATTAGGAAAGAGAACGATCCCGCGATTGCGCTGTGAAAGCAGCATGCAAGACAGAGATAAAGAGAGAGAAACCTGGACAAAACACAGATTGCAAAGAGATCTCTTTCCTTTCTCTTTTGCACACCAGCACCTATTGACCCTCTCCAGTTCCAGTGTCAATCACCTTAATGAACAAGAAAGCGAGGTAAAAAGAGGCCAAGTGAGAAAGAGAGGGATGTCCACTCCCTAGGTGTAATTCCTGGCAATTTTTCCACTTACCCACAACGGACCAAATAGCAGAGCTGCCTTTTGCTTTTGTCAGGTAATTCACACACTTAAAGTCAATCCAGTTTATTCTTCCAGGCCGTAGCAGGCAAGGGTGAGGAAAATAAGTCTAAAAGCCAGAGACTTATTTTTGTAGTCTTCTTGGTGTCTGGATGAATTCATAAGAGCTGGATCTCAACAGTTCCCTTGAGAGTGCTAACAGACTTAGCTATTAATATACTTTCAGGGCTCATTTTAATCGAACGTATCTTCCTGTTCTGCCGGCAGAGATCTTTTGATCATGCCAAGAATGCAGGAGGAACGGCGCTTAATTAAGAAGTACGGCCCAAAAGAACTTCACAGATCACCTTTGAACACTGTCAGTGAATGGCAAATTGCTCGATCAGAAAAACTTGAAACATCTTCACCTAGAACTTTCGGGTCCTTTCGGTTTAGTTTCAGCTTGAGTGCCTAATGTAAAAAAAAAGGACGACTTTCTACTTTAGTTTTGAGTTTGCAACCATTTTGTGTAATGAGCCTCATTCAAATATCTCGAGAAACTATTGCATTTTTTGGAGCAACACAAAATCAAAAGTTTTACAAATGACTCGCACTTGTTGCTGTTTTTTCATGAACGAGGCCGAAATGTCAGTATTTACCTGTGTCCTAACCAGCTGCAAATGTCAACTGAACAAAATGAGACATTCTGTCATTGGCTTGCATTTTTTAATCATGAAAACTGGTTTTATGGACTGTCATTTTCTGTGATTTAGGTATGCCTTTTTATGTTGTTTTTAGTTTTGGAAAAGTCCAAAACTTTTTGCACAATCAGCCTAATTTGCATCATTTGCAAAACCCTTCATAATTTTTATTTTATAAAACCATATAACCATAAGGAAAAAACTAAAAATCTTGTTTCAGGATGCAACTGACAGTCACAGATGGTTAAGGAGGGGAAAAAAACTCCTAAAAATCCTCTTGCACATTACAGACATTAAACATTATGTGACTTTCAGTTTAACCAAAAATAAAACTACTAAAAATGAATATGAATATAAATATAAATATTTTAAGAAAAACTTTATTTTAGTTAATATCCAAGCCAACAGGTACTATAGAATAAATCAGCTAAAAAAAAAAAATTTAATAAAGTTGAATCAAAAATATCAATTAAAAAATGGCAAATGTACATAACAAAATTAATTCAAATTAAAATGACAACTGGAAATATAAACATAAAAGCAAATTCATAATATGAATAATACTATACAAATAATACTAAAATACAGCCTGGTAGTGCATATGTTATAAAATGTTTATTTTTTAGTCTCATTGATTCAAAGTCATTGGTCCTGCTCTGATAGGCTGTGATTTTGTCATTTCATGCAGTGTGTTTGCCTTTAAAGAGGACAGGATAATTAATTGGCACATCTGTTTAGGACACAGAGTAAGTTTTTTCAAGGTAAGTACTTTACCATCCATCACTAAAACAAATGTCTACACAACAAGCAGGTCTTGAATTACAACTACTATACACTCCGTGTTACTGGATTGGCATGGACATGATTTCAAGTCCCATGTGTCTGAGTGCGTGATCTGGTTAGCAGTCTTCAGAGAACAATTTGGTGAAAGAACAGTTAGCAGTATCTATTAGCTAGCCACAGCATGTCTGATCATGTTTAATGGTGTTTGTCTTTGTCCCAAAATATCATTTAACCCTACATCTTTTTTTCTTCAGTTCAGAGTTTCACCACTGATAAGATGTGGTTTTTCCTCAGGTCACTAATGCATAAATATATTAATGTATAATAGCTCATTTAACATAAAGGACCTTTAGTAGTGTTGAGTGAACCAGCTCTACACACAAAATATCTGAAACCTATACACTATGAACAGTGCTTCCATATCTGACCTCTTAACATGCATGTTAAGCGACGTGTAACGGAATTAATTAATTAAAAGTGTCAAACTCATCCAGCCACAGCGGACCAAATTAATGAGGCGAGTCTCTGAAGGCTCTCAATATGACTGAGTGATACCAGAGATCTACCTTCAGCAACTACACATGTTCAAACAGTCCTCCAGACAAACTCATTACAGCTGTATATCCGTGAAGGTTAGAGTGTGATGTGAGATCTGAAGATATCTCAGTATCTTCGAGCAGTTTAAAGTTGTGTGGTTTAGACTCGGGTAATTGGGTCATGAGGTCTGTTACTCAGAGTGATGCCAAGCGTGTAAACAACAGTTGAGGGCTTTTAAAGTTATAAACAACAGCAGGCGATCTAAGAGCCATGCTCATTTGTGGATTCAAATTGTCACACTTATACAATTTGTTTCCTTATTTACAGTGAATTACTTACTCTCTTACTTCTTAAAGGGTTAATTCACCCGAAAATGAAACTTCTCATTAATTACTCACCCTCATGTCGTTTCAAAGACTTCGGAACACAAATTGAGATGTTTTTGATGGAATCTAAGTCCCTGACCTTTCAGACAGCAACGGTAATCAGCGTTGTTTACGTTTAAACAGAAATAAATAGAAAAAAATAGAAATCGCGCATATGCTAAATGTGAAATGACTATGTTCTGAAATGGAATAAGACAGTAGCCATGGAAGAAGAATCACATTCTTAGAATTGTTTTCTTTGTGCACGAAACGTATTCTCGTAGCTTCGTAATAGGGCTCTGCGATATATATTGACTGATGTATTATATCTTGTCAGTAAAGCTGGTTGTTTGATTGGCGGTAAATCTCCATGACCTGTTTTCAAATGGAACGCCAGTTGATAGAGTTGATCATGTGGCACTGAAGACTGTAGTAATGGCAGATGAACACATTAAAAACTGACCCCAAACTTTTGAACGGTAGTGTATGTGTCCTCATGTAGACCGCTGTATGCGGATTACAGAGGCTCAAGACGCTGCAGCTATGAAGCACACTGACAAACATGAATTAATCCAGTTTACTGTCTGTCTAGCTGCAGGAGTGATTTACAGGCAGCTCGACTCAGGGACACGTCAAATTAGACATATTCAAATAAAAGGGTTCTAGTGTAAATACACATCGTGAAGGGAGGACAAGTAAATACAAACAAACAACTTGATACAATTAGTCTTCTACTACAAGCACTCTCATGCACACACACATATTGAAGACCTTCAAGGCTTAGGCCCAATGGAAATTAATATGGGACATAAATTGCCTCAGACTTGACACTCAATGCGAGGTAAGAAAAAATCTTGATATCAGTTTAAAGTTAATTTTGTCAGCTTCTAGGCGTAGGCTATGCTAGCATACAGATGGTATCAAAGCTAAATGGCAAGCCACAAAAGTCCAATTTTAAATTCCATGGGGTCTTTAAAAGCCTTCCTAAAGTAAGAACTAAGACTTTAACAGACACTTTTTTATAGAATAGTTCAGACTAACTGCATGAGTTGCCCTGGAGCAATGGATTTAAACGACACACTCAAATGCACAACGTTAACAAAAAAAAAAGGACTGTGATTTCAGTAGGTGTATTTTTATTTATTTTTTTATCCATTCTGCAGACTATATGATAGAAGTCCAGATCCTTAAACAGCACTATCATGAAGAAGATCCTGAACACAACACATCCTTTTATAGCTGTGGCAGCGTATTAGTAAATTTTTAAAGGGAAAATCTAATGGAAAATAAGAGCACTTATGAAATAAACAATTATGTGCATCTGAAATAAAATCCTTGAAAAGATATGACTGCTTTAGGGCAAGAATTATAGTAAACTCTGTTTAATAAATTTATTGTACAATAACATTGAACAATCTAAATGTAGTCATTTTAAATAAATGAACTACGTTAATATCCTAATTATTTACAATTTTTTTATAATTAACAATTAACATTAACAATAAACAAACAAGAAATAATTGTTAATTAAACTCAATAAAATTGAGTAAAATATTTGTTTTTAGAAATATTCAAGTAGATTTTATTTAATAACAATTTAAAATATTATATTAAAAATGTTTCTTTGATAATGAACTGAAATAAAATAAATACTAAAATTACTCCAAAAAAATCTTTTATGTAAACAAAAAAAAAAAAAAACCAGTAAGATCCCATTTAATCAAACTAAAATAGACACTAAAAGTGTGAAAATTAAAAAAAAAAAATATATATATATATATATATATATAATCCATTGAGATTATACCAAACAGTATGGATCTATGCTTATTAAAACATTATTATAGCATTGCTTAGTAAAGATTACTAAAAAACTGAGCTTCAGATGCTAAAATCTGTTCTGGAATCAGATTTGAGTTGAGAGCAATGTGTGAGGCATTCAAAATCTCTCACTTCTCTGGTTCCCTTTCAGTTCCCTTAGAATTGAAAGGAGCTGCCTATGTAGACAGTACGGAGCTGTCTACAGTGTGAATCATAACAATTGTATAACTCTGTCCCCAAAACACACACTTACAACCTCCACAATATCAACAGAGAAAAAGACCCAACATCTTTAGTGGACGGTACAGAGGGAGGAACAGACCTTTCAGTAAACTACTCAGACATTAATAAGTCTGTCTCCCTCTCCCTCCCCCCTCTCTCGTTCTTTATCTCTAATGATTTGGTTAATTCTCTTGAAGGAGACTTTGGCTCATGTTGTGTGAGTCGGCTGCCATTGCGAGATAAAATTTTGGCCTGCGTGTTCTAACTGGCAAAGACAAGACCCCACAGAGGTCACACACAAACAGACGGACAGACACACACACCGAATCAACACAGCCTTGTGCCTGTAATTGAAAATGACAGGAAAAAACCTTCACGTTGAAACGAGGTGAGTAAATGTCTTCAAGGATGGACTTTATTACATGACAACACGTGTAGACAGGGATGAGAGGAGAGGGAGGACGACACACACACACACACTAGCATCAATTCTCGAGGTGCTTGTAGGATCGGCCTATTACAGCCTGTCAAATGTACACAATTCTTAACAGCTCACAAGAATATGTCCCAATGCTAATTGCGTAACTTATGATTGGACATCGTGAGTGAACTAGAGATGAAGAAATATTAAAAACTTCAAAAAGCAAACAAATGTACAGCTGCTCCAAAAATATACAATAGTTTCAGTATCAAGCAATTTTATGCTGTCAAAATAAGAAGATATTTTACATCAGGTTCAAGTAGGGTTGGGTACCGAAACCCGGTACTACTATGGCACCGGTACCTAAGGAACCGGTATGTACCGAACCGAATCAAAA
>JAUCMT010000039.1:8380242-8394371 GCA_032357475.1 Enteromius thamalakanensis | reverse complement strand
TTAGGACCATGTGATATTTCAGTTTTTCTTTTTTAATAAATCTGCAAAAATGTCAACAATTCTGTTTTTCTGTCAATGTGGGGTGTTGTGTGTATACATTAATGAGAAAAAAAGAATACTTAAATTTAAATGATTTTAGCAAATGGCTGCAGTATAACAAAAAGTACTTTCTGTGCCTACTGTATGTGCTGTCTGAGAAGGCATCTGCCTATTAAAGCAAGGCAGCTCATCAGGTCGAAACAGAGGCACATATGCGCTTGTGTGCCCTTTATTTTCTTCATAATTTTCACAACTGTTATGCTTTCCGAATGAAGAAAATTATTCTCTGCAGTAAAATTACACAGTTGTGTCCTCCAGTTAGAAAGATTATCGTATTTCATCACAGGGAGATATTACATGCTCGCCTATTATGCTCTTCATGCAAAATGTATGATGGTTATTTAAACCAAATGACACAATATCACATAAAAATTGGCAAGTCTCACTTTGTCATTTACTGAGGCAACTCATTTGCTTTATCATGACAAAAAATCTTGAATGAATGATTTTCTTGTTGGCAACAGGTCAGCTCCTGGAAGGAAATGGAACAGGAGGAGTTGGGGAAGAAGAAGAGGACGACGGGTAATGAGACAATCATGCTGCTGACAGGCCTGGATGGAAACACACAGTATCTGATTTCTGTGAAAGGATTCAACAGCGTCGGTCAAGGACCAGCCAGCTCACCCATCAAGATTAGCACTAAGAAAAATGGTAAGTTCCCTTTAAACAACTCCCTAGAAAGCATTATAAACTGTAAAATTCACAATATCATTTTCTTTTTTTCTCCATTCTCTCACGGATGGGGTTTTCTAGTGATTATGGTTGTTTTGATTACAGAGTAATTAGTAAACAGTTTAATCTCGTCATTATACATTACTATCACTCTCATTCTCCTATTTGATGCAATGAGAATTTGCTGGAAGAAAAAAAGAAGCGTGGTAGGAGGATGCTGAACAGGAATTTAGTTTCCACGCTCCATGGGGTTGGACTAGTTTCGGGGAAGCCTCAACTGGGAAGAGCTAGAAAACAAGGTGGACTGGGGAGTTGGTTCATCCGGTGACCTGCTGGTAGAAACAGAGACCTGGATTAGTGAATTGGATAAGAAAATCAAGCAAAGCAGTATAAACATATAGGGGATTAAATGGGCTATGGTGGGCGGGAATCAGAACCTCCGCGGAGGTAGTTTTTTTTTTTCTTATTTATTATATGTATTGCCGGAGAGCTAGGACCTCTGCGGAGGCGTGAGGGGAGGAAAAGGTGAGATAGCTTTGATTAGGTGATGCGGTGCTAGCCGTGATTAATTGACCACCACTCCTCCTGAAACTAGTTTATTTGCAAAAACTTCACTTAAAAAAATAGCCCATTTTTAAATTATGGAGGCCTGCATAAACATAGCAAGTTTAATGAGTTTTCATGTTTTTTTTTTTGTTATAGACTAGTTAGATACTTATGGCATCCGGCCATAGGCTATTCATAAGCAGGTGCAGTTGTTGTTGTTGTTTTTTTGTTTTTCCTGATTTAGTTTTATTAGACTCTATCGGAAATAGGAATGTTAATTTAGGTTATTTTTATTATTAACTGACAAGATTATTAAATTAGTAAATTAGATTTGAATTGATACGTCGCTGTGACCCATTAAATTTTATACATGAAATAAGCAGCATGAACAGAACGTGAGGAGTCACATCACATCACGCGCAGAGCTTGTGCAAATAGTGAAAAATATAAGCTATAAAAGAAGCTTATCCCATATGCTAAATATATATATTTTTAAATAAATAATAATTTAACAAAATAAAAGAAGCACAACCATTTTTATTTTGAATGTACACAAATAAAATAAATATTTTGAATAATTTTGAATAATGTCTTATTCTTGAGTGAGTATAGAAAGCGGTTTCCACTTTGATAAAAGAAAACAACAAGCGATCCTGACGGCGCCTTACGTAGTTAAACTACCAACTCTACACCTAAAATATCCTGGACAAAATTAAGCCTAAATTTTACTTTCAAAGTATTAAAAAGAAACATCTAATAAAAATATTTGTGTTTCAGAAGTAACTCATCTTTTTACCATATATAACATTTTAGATGCAATAATATGAATATGATTTAATGCACAGCTGCCTAGTTCAAAAAACGCATTAAATCATATTCATATTATTGCATTGCCTATCATTGCATTGACACGGACACTGTCGATAGGCTAATTCTGTCATGTGACACTACATTTATTTGCGTTAAAGCCCTTTTTCCAGACAAAAGGTGTTTTTGCGACATTTGAAGTATCGATATAGAATTTATGCGCTAAAGTTAAACGGAAAATACTGTGTCGACATTTACAAAATTCTATCCATAATTAGCATTTCCATCAGCTATATCGGTAAAACATTTGAAGAGCTAAATATTTTTTCGCAAACATGCCTTAGATGAAAACCTGCCGATTTTCTTATTATGAATAACGATTCGTTGTTATATCTAAATGGAACCAAATTGAGGTATGTACCGCTGAGTACGGTTCCACCTATAATAGACAGAAAGATAGATAGGAATAGAATAGTTTTGTCATCTCCTTCGTTTACATTGTGAGGTAAATGTTACCCAATTCTGATTTTTGTTTCACATATGTGACACAGATCGGATCTGTTCTATGACAGTGTAAACAGGAAAAAAAATGCATACATTCAGATATTCAGATGTTGGTTTCAGGCCTCATTCATACAATGTTGAAATAAATCAGATATGTTCCTATGCGACTGTAATGTAAACAGGCAGATCCAATATTCTGAGGCATATCGTTGTCTACTACATTAAAACTGCAACAATTTAGCACTTCGCCACAGTTTAATGACTTCATGTGGGAACGCACGGTACCTTTAAATGACAACAACAAGAAACATGGAGGAGGAAAGTGGAAGGCGGTAGTCAGTGACGTATTTTGCATACATTGCAGAGTTAGCATTAAGCATATTCACTTTAAGTATGAGCAATGTTTCAGATGCTACAGCCAGTGTAGACACATGAATCAGATATGGGTCACAACTGGAAGAACTTGTTAACAGAAGGTAAAAAAAGGGATATAAGTAAAAAATCAGAATTGAGCATCCAGACCTGCAATGTAAACAAGGCCACCCTGATATTTTCAGGTTCATTTTTCTGCACCACTTTGATTCTCAATAGAATATTTTTCCATTGACTTGCGAATTATTGCAGGAAATAAGCTCTTTGACCAACATAATACAATCAGCAGAAGTAAAAGCCACTTGTTTGCAATTACTGTTTTCAAGAAAACTTGACTTCAAAAACATTAACTTCAGGAGGAGGGAACCAGAAGTGCTCAATTATACATCAGAAATATGTCATTTTTGCAGCACTAGTGCTGTCTAGGATATAGAAGAAGGATGGATGAATAGAAATTGGTTTTGAGAAATCATTAATTTGTGATCATTGTTCATTACAGACCTTCATTTTTTAATGAGCTTTTTATCTTTCTGTTTGGTTATCTGTCTCTCTGGCTATCTCTTTTCAGCCCCAAGTCTACCCCCAGGCAACCTGATGTGGATTCAGGAGGGGAACAATGTTTCTCTATCCTGGGATCCTGTGAAAGCAAGGGACAATGAGTCAGAAGTCATTGGGTACAAGGTCAGTATCACACAGATACCGTGGATGTAAAGGAAACACATCAATGCACACATTTTATGCTTTTTTCGTCCATTGCAGGTGCTATTACGTCAAGAGGGACGGGGCCACAGCCAAGTCATGAGGACTCCAAACTCAGCCGTGGTCCTGACGCTTCCTGAAGGGGGCACATACATCATCGAAGTGCGCGCAGTCAGTGAAGGAGGTGAAGGAGCCGCCAGTGCTCAGGTCAGAGTGCTCACCTCCTCAGGTAAGAGTTAACTGTGGCTTTTTCAGATTTGAGGATGTGTATGTACGGCAGAAGGCTTGACGGCTTAATTCCTCTGTAATTACCTTCCCTCTGCACACCTACACAGCCAATTACATTTTCATCCACTCTCAAATGGAAAGACAAATTTTAAGTTTACAATCATTATGCTACTAGGACTAGAAGGCTATTTTAGAGCAAATACTATTTAATTCATTTTCAGTTACTTATTCCCAAGACCTGAATTTTCTTTCTACTGCGTCAGATGTAATTATAGTGCTAGCTCCGTATGGCCGTTTACTTGTCCACAACTTTCTGCAGTTAATTTAACTTAAACCTCTTTAAACTTTCTTTCAGACATTGCTTTTTGTATAATTACAGTCTTAAGCCCCTTTAAAATGACACAGATCAGTGAGTATGTTGTTCCCTGTTTTTGCTAGAAGCTGATACGCAGTCCTCATGCATCCTACTGTTTCTTTGTAAACTACACTTTTCAACTACTAACTAGTGTGTCAATTTTATTTAAAATATCATGTAAAATATTTAAACCTTAAATTAATCTTTAAACATGTTCATTGGTGTTTACAAACAAACAAACAAAAAACAGAAGGCCCTATTTTAACGATCTAAGCGATTGGTCCTAGAGTGTCAGTGAAAATGTGCACACAGTTTGCATTTATTTGAATTTCAGCTAACAAAAAAATGTCATTAAAATATTATTATTATTATTATTATTATTAAGTAAATTAGGGGTGTCCTCATCTAAG
This sequence comes from Enteromius thamalakanensis, assembly GCA_032357475.1. NCBI lineage: Eukaryota > Metazoa > Chordata > Actinopteri > Cypriniformes > Cyprinidae > Enteromius > Enteromius thamalakanensis. The sequence goes on along the minus strand of JAUCMT010000039.1, from coordinate 8,389,679 downwards.
GATTTTCACAGTCGAATTAGAATTTTTGAATCTTGACCATAGTCGACTGATGGTCGAATCAAATCTTTGGGAATGGGGGAAAATAAGTGAGTCATGTCAGTCATTAGACAGTAACCTAATCATTAAAGTCAATGAAACACAAAATGATATAAATTAAAAATATATAAAGAAATAAAACAACAAAATTAAATGGCAAAAAATATATATTTTGACCAACCAAAGCTGACAACTTGGTAAGGCTGAGCGAGAACCAGCAAGATTTTAGTTTTAGTCAGTTAGGACCAGCCAGCTAGTTTAGTTTTGACTGGATTGCAAATTGAATTGTATTTGGTGGCTTTAAGAAACAAGTGAAACATAAAAATCATGTTTCAATGCATACATATCTCAAGATTCAAGATTTTTAACACTTTTTTTATCCCTGGGTAAATTTGTCTCCTTATATCTTCTTTTGTTTAACTTCCAGGAGTGCGTGCGAAGAGTGGACAGCTCTCTGTCCGGAATCTGCCTCCAGGCTTGGCATGGACTGCTCTTTTCCTGTCATTAATGGTGCCTTCTTTTCCCTTGTGAGGCTACTGGGTCATGTACTGTTCCTTTAAACCTTCCCTCCACCTTCCTTTTAAAGACCACTCTCACTCACCCCTGTATGAGGGGATGGGTCTCCCTCCTCCACACAGACTGCCTGCTTTGGCCTGTACCATCAGCAGGACCTAAGGGGCCAGCCAAAAGGGAAGCGCTTCTTTTCCAAGCATCAAGAAATTCCTCCAAATCCAGGCAACTCCATTGTTTTTCTTTTCTGGCCATATTTGTTTCCAGAGTTCTGTTTGGGATCTCAATGTAGTATCGTGCTGTACAAAGTGTGGAGACAGTTGTTTCAAATCTCCACAAAGCTCTAAGAGACTTCTTTTAGGGACTGCCTTCCGAAAAAGGTCTCCAAACCGCTGAGGCCGCCCACTGCTCTGTGCCGCTGTGGCTTACCTTGTTACATTACTGCATCCATCTGACCCTTTGGCTGCTCAACAAGCAAATGCAGAGTAAGCTCAGTAGAAACAAGTGCATTGTTTTCTTATTCACAAGTGGAGTGTGGAGACAACAAAAAAAAAAACATTTTTATAGTGCCGAAAATCTTACTATTTCCAGACTTGCTTTTTGTACATTGTGTTACCTTTAGAGAAACAAAAAATGTGGAACAGTGGTGTGTTTCATTCGGCTGCGTCTTGAGTTTTCATTTTTGTTATGCTTGGTGGGTATTGAGAACTAGCAAGGTTGCTGGGCAACAGGGGGGACTGATGGACGAACCAGAGATAAAGGGTTTGGACTCCACTTGTCATGCCCAAACACTTCTGTAGACAAAGACCAAGGCTGATCTGTAACAGTTGAAATAAATGTGATGTATATTTTTAAAAGGCCTCCGGAGTGTGTTCTAGATCAAGGGAAGTGGTGGAACATCTCAAAAATTTATTTCTCAAAAAATGTTTGATGTCTCAAAAAAAATTTGTTGGACATAGAATTGAGTATCAAGAACAATTCTATCTTCCAAGAATTCAATGGTAAGACTTGAAGGTCTTCCTTACACTTGCAATTAACATGTATTTGCATTGAGTGGATCACAATCAACACTTGACCTCAAAGAAATGGTTCACCCATAAATGAAATTTGCATAAGATTTACCCCTCAAGCCATCCAAGATGTACAGTAGATGAGTTTGTTTCGTCATCAGAACCACCAGAAAGAGTCCTAAAAATATCTAGAAGTAATCCACACTGTAAAGTCTTCTGAAGTGAAATTTTTGCAAGAAATAAATTAATCAATACGATTTTTTAACGATTTGTTAACTTTAAACTGATAATTCTGGAAAAATTACCAGTCTATGATCAATAAAAATCCTTCCTTTAATGTAAAAGTGCCTGTAAAACTGTCTGAACTCTCATTCTGATGGCAAGTAACGTAATGCTAAATTTCACCAAATCTGTTCCAATTAAGAAACTAACTCCTCTACATCTTGAATGGCCTGAGGTTGAGTACATTTTCATCAAATTTTAATTATTGGGTGAAAAAATTGTTGAAATTTAAAGTCAACTATAAATGTATTATAAATGCATTGCTATTCCTGAAACAACATTCGAGAGTCAGAAATGGATTCTGACCACAGTAATATGCATTACAGCGGCCACGCTACAAATAATCCTCCATTGCTTTGATGGATTTTCCAATCTGTTTTTATCTATCAGTAAAATATTATAACCCTTGGTGTTTTTAATGTGACACTGATATCACTGAAACTTCTGTGGCAGGAGTTCTTTTAGTCATCAAGCTCTGTGTTGTGGGTATTTGGCACTTTATTTTTATTCTGCTCCTTAAATGCTAAGAAGAGACACGACGCCATGCTCTTTCGATCTGGTCACCCGAGTTAATGATCGATATCCCATGAATTATTCCACAGAACTGCTCATAGAATCTCACCCTCAAATCCTCCCTCACTGTCTTCCAGTCTATTCTGTTGTACTTCAAAACTTTTTTAACATTTTTTTTTACTTCACTTCTCAGCCCTACTAGCATCCCTCAGGATATTTATATAGCAGGGAAACACAGTGGACTAGATGTTAAAATGACAGGAGCAGTTTAAATTATTCATCAGTGTTTTTTTATTTGATGACAACCAATGGCTTTGTTTTTCATTTTGGACAGAAGAAATTGGAATTGCTTTAGATTGAAAATGCTCCTTTTGAAAAAAAAAGTACATTTGCTTTCAAAAAAAGAAAAAAGACATGTATTGGTAAAATAAAATATAGTAAAATAATAAAATAGCAAAAGTGCAAACTGAATGTACTGTTTTAACATAAGTACATTATTTAATTGGATTTTATAATTACATATTGTGTATTGTCTAATGTAAAAGCATTTATGGTCAGCTAAAATATACTTTCATGTAATTTTTATTTAAACATGTATTTAATTTATTTAAATATATTCATTAGTTTGTTTAAAATACATTAACAGATACTAATATAATCAAGTGCTTTATATGTGCTTTAATAGGCTGTGTAGACAGCAAACTAAAATAAGTGTACATACTTTTAATTAGACAAAGTACACTTGATAAAGCTTTATTTTTAAATTATCCTTTTTACACGTTATTATGTACTTACTTTTATAATGGCTTTAAATATTGCATAATTGCATGCAGTTAACCCTAAGCCGAACCCTGATCCTAACCCTTAACATGTAGTAAGTAATATAGTTTTATAGTAATATAGTATAAGAAATAATCAACCATATAACCATCTAAGTTTGTGTAGTCACTTAATATTACTCAGAACGTATATGAATAATTACACTTTAACAATGACATCTTAAAGGAGTCATACAAAGGAGTCAAAAAATATACTGTAGTTTGTTTTACAATTTCTCAAAGATAGTTTAAAAAAAAAACACTCATTTTACCCTGTCAAAAACAACTCACTCTAGAAATCACTCTGTTCGGTGTACATCCCCTTTAAATCTTCACGAGCTCCGCTGTCCCCGTCCCTCTTTTTTTTTGAGGCGCTGTCAGAGGATCTTTTTTTAGCCGTATTTATAGTGAAACTTGCTAATAAGCACATTATTAGGAAAGGCGATTTGCAAAGGTTAATTTAAAGACATTATACTCACTGCTTCTGAGGCTGGATCATGAATGATTCGTGCGAACATAAACGCATTTCATTGGGTGTGCATTTCCTTCAGAACCGAGCGTAGGGTTAATCTGTCGCATCTTCAGTCACTCAGATGTCGGGGGTAAATGACTACTGCTATCTTCATTAATACATTCAACTACAAAACACCTCAATCTCTTAGGAGTCTTGATTGTCTCTGTGTCTCGGTCTGATGATGGCTCACTCAGGGCAGGTCTGAGGTAATACACCAGTTCAGTCTGTGTGACACGCTGCTGTCAATCAACTATTGTGGGAGTGGCCTCTGTCTGTGTGACATCAGACCGACATGCATTTGAGAATGGCTTGATTTCAAAGGGGCAACTTATTTTTATTAGATTAAAAGAAAACTGGTGGATCTTTATCATTGTAGTGTGGTTGTGAACACACACTCCCAGCACATTTCAGTCCAAACAGCTTGTAAAAGTGCATGTGGCACCGCATGACCCCTTTAAAGTAAAGTGTAACCATACAATTGAATGTCTTTTTATTTCACTAAAATTATTTTATCAAATACATACATAATAATATCAGTATGTATGTTTAAGGGGCATAAACATAAAAATAAAGGTGGTTCATGATGCCATAGAAGATGCTTTTTTTTTTTTATTCAATAAAGAACCTTTAACATCTGAAGAACCTTTCTGTTTCTTTTTGGTGAAAGAAGGTTCTTCAGATTATAAGGTACTGTATAAGGTAAGAAAGAGATGGTTATTTGTAGAAAATGGTTCGGTTTCACTTTATTTTGATGACCCCAAAATCTGTTGACTATAAGTAACATTGAACATACATATCTACTGGCTGTCAATAAAATGTTTTATGTTAGAGTATTAATAAACTGGTAGGGTTAGTGTTAGTGGTATTGTGCGTGTTTGGACAGGGTTGGAACAAAACTATGCAGGGCTGTGGTCCTTTTAGGAACTGAGTTTGACACCCCTGTTCTATGGCGTCACTGTGAAGAACCTTCTAAGCACCTTTATTTGTAAGAGTGTATTGTCATTTCAGTAATACACAAACTTTAGTTTTTACACAAATGCATCATCATAATAGAAACTGACTGAGGTTGCCATTGGAGGGTAAATCAAATTAAGTGAACTCAGAAAAGTGAACCCATCATTTGCACAAGAACATAAATAGAAGAATTGAAAGCTTAAACCGTTGTCTATCGTAAAATAGGTTGAGCTGCTGTTTTATTATCCTCTCAGATTCCTTTATCCCCAATTGCTCCATTCTAAGACGATCGATTTGTTTCCTGATTATTCACGTACCCTCAGCGATAAGGAGCACTTGGTGCATGACAATAACTCCTTTGGGGTGGTACCTCTGATGTGTCCAATGCAATACACCTCACTGGATTTCTGGTGCACTTCTCAGGGTTCAACAAGGTCATGACTGGGACTCCCTGCAGTTGCCACATGTGGATTGTCTCAAGGCCCTGTCTGTTTCTTCTGGAAGATTCTTCTGGAACGCTTCCTGGCATTTTCAGTCGAAATGCATTTTTCTAAGATTTGCTTAAAGGAATAATTATGTCATAATTTACGTGCCCTTGTGTCGTTCCACTTTCTTTTAATTAGAGAAAAAAGTCAAATGAAGCCTGCGGGACATGTCCTCATACCCATACTGCTGGCATTACAGAGTTTATTGATCCCAAAGGTGAAATTTAGGTGCAAAACAGCACCTATAAATAGTAAAAAAAAACAAAAAGTGCCACTGCAGAGACAATCTAACGGGTCATCGCAAAACAGAACAATGTCAATTATGCATGCATTAGCTGCTAATTCAGATATTTCTATGCATAAACGTGATTTATCCATGTTTGTGAGTGGGCCTGTTTTGAACCATGAATTTTGCAGTGTTTTTATCTCTTGCCGAACAACACTGGGTGCTTCTACATGGACGCTAATGTGGCAACCTTTAATTATTCATGCAACACCTGTCTAAGTCAGTGCATCTGATTTATGGTAATGGATTATCTACCCCGCAAAGAGGGCCGCATGCTTCCGAGAGCCCAGAGATGTGGTGTCAGCAATTAGAACACACTCTCCCAGCAGGCATGTGAAGCATGGATAGTCTGGGAGTGAGAGGAAAGTGAGAGCTAAGCCATGTAGAGATGCTCTTCAGCCACTCATCAGAGGCTAACATCTGAAGCAGATGTTATATGAATGGGACTAATGCGATCTGAGAGCTTTTAACAGTCGGGAGGTTTCAGACGTTTCCATGCTTTTTTGCATGTTGGGATGGACGTCAGGGTGCTCATCTGGTTTTAAACCAACATTTCATCCAAAAATGAAAATTCTGTCATCGTTCACCTTTTTGTTTCTGAATACAAAATGGAGGTGTTTTGCAGAATGTCCAAGCTGCTCTTTTTCATACAGTTCATCATTTAGATTCTCAAACTCAAAAGGGCTCAAACAATCACAGCAAAAATGCTAATAAAACACCTCATGCTATTTATAATTTTGTGAAACGTACAGACCAAACCCCTATAAAACGATATTTTGTGTCATATTTTATAAGGTCTCTCACATTATGGGCAAAACCTGAAATATCTGTTGCACTGAATCCACTATATGCCTTCTGTCATCTCATTAATATTTGATACTTTTTTAGAATTTTTTTAAACATGCACCTTCAGGTGGTGGTACACATATCTATATCTTTATCTGTTTTATGTAAGCAGCATGTCATATACATATCACTGATTTAAATTGCCATTTGGTGCAAGCTAAAACAAGATATGACAAGCCTAAAGTTTTCTTTAACTAAACACATGTGCAAATTACTTAGCTCAAGCAAAAATGAATACTAATGAATAGACTGTTAATGAATTTCTGCATAGATTAAGGGTCTCATCACTAGGAGTGGGTATAGTTTAGTGTTTTTTCTATACTGATGCCAAATGTATTTACATTAGAGCACCTAACTCTAAACCTACCCACTTCTGAACAATATAAAACACACACAGGCAAATATAAGTGCCGTCACAGGGAATTATTGCAAAAACTCACCATAAGCAGAATAAAAATATTCCAAACAAGTCGTGTTGCAAGTCCTTCTAAAGCCATACAATGTCTTTATGCAAAGAAGAGGGTGAAATTAAAATGATGAACAGGACACACAAAAGCAAATAACGTTTTACAACCAAGGCGGATGTAAGGTTTCTTCTGGCGGGATTTTTTGAATTTGTGCACAGACACAGCAGCACAGAATGACCTTTATGCCGGATGGAGACACTGATCACGTCTATTCCTCTCACAAAGCAATCCTTTTGCATCGGAAGACTTGGAATATTAAGCGTTTTGGATTAATAATGGTGGTAGTAGTTTTATCTACCAGTTATATCTTGTGTTTTATTGAAAGATAGGGGTAGGTTTAGGGGCAGGGGTTGGGTTACGAACTCATAAATGTGTAACTGTTGTGACTGTTTACATTGAAAAATCACATCACAATACATATGCAATAATGGCAATATCATTACCCAATATCTGAATCCAGTTATCCATTCATGGACCACGGCTGATGCCTGTCACTGAGCTCATCACGGAATATTCTGCAATTCAGTGATGCCACCACAGATTCGGAGTTAAGAGTCTGTAGTCATTACACCCAATTCTGTGAGATCAGGTTTGTTGTGTCTACTTGTGATGCCGAGGGGAAAGCATTCTCTATCTATCTATCTATCTATCTATCTATCTATCTATCTATCTATCTATCTATCTATCTATCTATCTATCTATCTATATATCTATCTATCTATCTATCTATCTATCTTCATTAAATATCACTTCATTAAATACCACTATATTTCCTTAAATACAATTAAAATGGGTTGCAATAGTTGTTTCAAGCTGACATTAACATTCTCTTAATGTAACCCTGGTTTTATGTAACAGCTGAGCTTTTAATTATAAAATCACTGGACATAGTAATTAATTACCAACAATTAGCTAATGTTGACTGAGAAATAATTAATTACATTAGAGGCACAATTTAAATTAGACTCCATGAAGTTAGGGGTGAGATCACCATACAATACACATTCACATGTTTAGAAACTTGTACAGTTTATTAAGAATCAATTAACACACTCCATACACTCCCCACGCTTTATTAATAAAAGTTTCTGTTGAATTCAGTTTTTTTTAAGTATTGGTTCACTAAGAAATAATGAGAGATTAATAAAAAAATAAATAATAATAAATATATATATATATAGAGAGAGAGAGAGAGAGAGAGATTTTTCCATTTTGAAATGATGAGTTCTATTTGCTTGTCATTCTACCTCCATCATTATCAGCATCCTCATCACAAACTGATTTATTTACTTTATGAGCTATATGGTAGATAAAACCACTTAAAATTAACTGCATAGCATGGATAATCCAAACCCATTTGTCAATGCAGTGCAACTCATGCAAGTAAACTGCCTATGCAGTGTTTAGTTTAATTTTTGTTGTCAGAATGACACAAAAAATATATATAATGGAATAATAATAATAATAATTCATTTAATTGAAGTAGGGTAAGTGATCTCTGGTAGCCAATGTTAATATTTAAAATTTACCAAAACAAACACGCCCCTACTCCAAAAGGGTCTCGCCCCTATTTTGATAGCTGCTCCCCATACATAGATACGCAACACAGACAACAAGTGACAACTGTGAAACAAAGCAAAACCAGTTGGTTGTAAATTTAAATATTGTATATACATTATGCTAAAATAGGTAACAATAACATTTCATCATACCAAGTTCCAAATCTACAGATATACATCTCTTCTGAAGAGGTTTCTGTAAACCAAACTGGAGAGTGGAGAAAAAATTATTTCAGGAAGAAGATGGTGAGATGTTTGCGCTGTGTATTAATTTTGAATATGAATATGCAAATTTAATCAGGTTATGGCAATCAAGTTTTCTTTTGTTTCCCAGACGACTCCGGTAAGTTTATTAGGATGAAACTTTTCTGTTTGTGACCTCCTTTCATGAACGATTTGGAAAGGGGCATCCGCTGTACTTCAATCCCCGGTCAGCATGGGGTTTGGATTAAACTGATGCGTTCTACAGGAGAAGGGAGGCACTGATGCAAAGCAATCTAATTATCCAGTCATCAGGCAGGCCAGCAGGTGGGCAGGCCTCTGAGCTTTAGAAAGTTAGCGAGATGTTGAATGACGTCCTCACTGCATTAGCAGTGTAACCATGCTCAAACATATGACATATGGGATATGTCTCAAAACCTAGAGGGCACCTTTCTTAGGGGCATCACAGGCATACTTTCGAAGAAATTATTGTCTCAAATTGTAGTCAAGCTAATTAATAATACAGTACCTTCTGTCTTTTTCAACTGCATGTCAACTAAGAGTCATTAGAGTATTAGTAGACTGTCTGCTTAATTTTTGCCAACACTGTGTTTTAATGGTTCATTATACCATTAAAAACGTACCCTGACTACGTTGGTCCAAAGTGCAAAACGTAGAGGGGTTACAATAATGCCCCTTAAATTGTACGACTGTTACGTTTTTTGTCACGGTTTAGCTGTGATCCACGCACAAATTTGGGTTCAAATATTGGGTAATGATATTGCCATTATTGTATTGGGGTGTGATTTTTCACTGTAAACAGTCACAACAGTTATATTTATATGACTTTATTAATACATTCACGAGCACGTAACCCACCACCTGCCCCTAAACCTACCATCCGTTAAAACACAAGATAAACCAGCAGATACACATACCCACATTATTTATTAAAA
>JAUCMT010000039.1:8341655-8361210 GCA_032357475.1 Enteromius thamalakanensis | reverse complement strand
CATTTTAAACCGATGCATCGCATCGTTAAGTTATTAAGCCGATGCACCGAGCGAATCGGGGAATCTTCCCATCCCTAATATATATATATATATATATATATATATATATGTCAAACATTTAGGCTAAAAGTTATATAAAAGTAATCTGAAGAAGTACTCTGTAATGGATTACGTAATGTAATATTATATGTCATAGCTGCAATTTTTGTCATGTCACTTGGAATCAGTAAAGGATTACTATCAAGTAATCTAAGAAATCTACCCAAGACTGCTTTCAGACATGTTCTAAGAATGACAATAGTACTATACTGTATATCTCTGAAGAACACAGAAAGCAATAGATGCCAGAGCTTACAGTGGCGTCATTTGATTGATGTAAAGAACATTAGGTGGAGGTCTCAGCAATTTAGTTACTAACACCATAATCAATCTGGTTTGTGCCTGCACTAAAAGCTCAGTGTCAGAAAACAACCATAGATGCAGTCTTGGACTTGAATGTCCAATGACTTTGAATGCTCACCATGTGGTGAACCCCTACTGAGGTCTTTAGGAAGTCTCTGAGGACATATCGTTTTGAAGATAAATGGCCAGTGAAATGGCTAAGGGACTTTTAATGGCAGAATGACAACATAATCTTTTCATATGGCACCGTGGGAGGTATTTAGCACTCCTTTCCTGTTTGGCTTAGTGGTTAAACCCACTTAGAAAGCTTAGCAAAAACATCAGTGCAATTACAATAGAGTTCATCTTTCAATCCAAAACAGCTTTGGAGGCACAAAGAACTTATGAATCATTCAGTGATTCAGGCACGCATGCAACAACCATAATAGCATGGGCTAGAGCTGCAACAATAGAGTTACTGCAGGGAACACAAATGACTTAGCATTTTAGCACTTCTGGTTTCATCGTCCCAGAGTCCATTTTTCCATGTTTTCTTCTATGACATACAATCCATCAGTAATAACCGTTGTGAGTTTTTAATTGTGTTAAAAACAGTGTGACTTATACCAGTTAATGGGACATCAAACGCCATCATGCTGAAAAGGAAAACTCATCTACTACTAGTTTGCTTTCATAGCCTCATTGTGTTTGTAATTATGTTCTTGCAAACTATTCTAACCGAAACTTTCTTTTTTTTTTTCGTTTTGTTTTTTACTGTTACTGTAAGTTTAAGCCATTGGGGTTGGCAGAAGGGCCGGTCTCTATTAAAGGGATATTTCAGCCAAAAAAAAATAATAATTAGGTCATTTATTACTCACCTTAATGGTGTTCCAAACCTGTAAGACCTTTATTTATCTTCAAAACAACAATGCAAGTGCAAGATATTTTTTGACGAAATCCGAGAGCTTTCTGATGCAACCACAACGTTTAAGGCCCAAAAAGGCAGTGAGAATATCAAAATGTGGCCATTTGCAACACACTACAGTTTTGCACAATCTTTTTCCCATTACCATTTAAAGGGTTGCATTCACACTGACACTGGGTACTAAGAAGTGATGTAAGCCGTCAACAGCGATGTCATTTGTATGCACCATTCAACAAGGGAAACAAAGAAGAACAACATTAACAACAGGAGGATGGAGGACGCTGTGATCAGAGCTGTTTTTGTTGTGTCTCGTGGTTTTCACAATTATGGACATGGAATGTAAACATATATGTCAAAGGAATGAAAGAACGGAAAAGAAGACTAAAGGCGGCTGTACACGGTGCGAATTCGGACAGTCGGAAGACCTTATGGCCACGCACACATCACGAGTGACTTTGTTTAAGGACACAGTGGTACAGGGCACGATTTTAAAACCTGCCTTCCGATTTCCGAGGCAATCACATTCACGAATTTCCGCACCAAAAACACGCACTCTGAGGAAGAGATAATTTTCTTCGTGGCAGCAACGGCTTGTGAAAAAAACAAAGGGCATGGCAAAGAGTTTGGCTGAAGGGCAGAGAATTTAATCAATATTGACAGTTCCTTTTTTATGAATTAATACTATTTATTATATTATTTTAAATGCAGCTCGATATATCATACAGCGCTTGCTGTTCGTGCCAGAGTTCAGCCAGTTTGTCATCTTTCTTGACACTCCAAATTCCCATCATCTTTCTTCTTCTGTGGTTTTCTTTTGTAGCTAGCTCCCGAAGTTTTTTGAGGTTGTGAAGTGATCGTAAGGCACTCTGCTCGTCTCATAATTTCTCACCCACCATACGAGCCCTGACCATACAAGAGCTTTCGAGTAAACCTACCTAACTAAATTTCACTGCCTCTAGTGTTCATTTCAACAGGAAACTGCAGTAATTTGTATGTATAAGTAAGTTTTTTTCAGATTTGCAGAAATGCATGTAGAGGCACGTATGAGCCTAGGTTGCATAAAACAGAAAATGCCTTTAGAAAAATGGTGTTAATAAAAGAAATAATTGATACAATGTTTACACAGTATACAGTACGTTTACACAGCACTTTAAGTCATCAATGGTGAGGGTGTTTTTGTACACTTTTAGTCAATCTACTCACTGATAGTTCATGGAATTTCTTTAGGAGCTAATTTAGTTCCTCCAAACTAAGTACCTGGAAAAGAAAATGCCAAAAAGTGGGTAGTTCTACATTTAGTTCCACATTTAGACATCAGTGGTTCCTTTGTAATTTTATGAAGCTATGCAGTTAATTTAATGAATAACCCTGCCTTGAAATATGCATCAAAACTAAACAAATGGACAGAAATTATACAATCCGATTGGTCAAATTCAATTTGACATAATGAAATCATTTTCACATAACTCAGCTGATTGGTTCTTTTTGTATCAGCAGCCAATCAGCTTCCAATAGTTAGAATATTCAAATAGATGTTGCAGCATTTCAGAAACCCTCTCCCTTCCCTAGCTCCACCTCTATAGGGCTGCTATAAGTTGATACATGGATGCCAAATGAGGGTTATTTCAGGTTATGGGCAGCAGCAATATTTCTTACATGCTCACACGCATGAATTGGGCTTCAAATGCTGTGCGCGCACACGCTACGCGGGACGGGTGGTCACCCTAGTACTTCCATGAGACTGGGCTATCCATACTTAGAGAAAAGTGGGTCCAGCTGCACATTAAACAAGAAAGATCAACAATTGATCATTCAAAATGGCTATTTCTTTTGTAAATCAAGGGCTAAAACTATGCAGACAGGATGTGCAACTAAACAACGTCATCAGCAATGAGAATTCTGTGACATTTTTTCAGGGATTGTTTGCTTGATGTCTCTGCTAAGGGTTTCATTTCTCCATCTCACCTCACAGCGATGAGATTAAATGCACTTTTCTGACAGGGTGCTAGACAGGACAGTAAACTAATGACTTATAAATCTGACCATGAGGAAAAGTCATGATTAAAAAAGTTTGCAGAAGCCTCAGTGCTTCAGAATTCCAAGAAAGTGGCCTACGGGGAGCGAGAAGAAGGGGCTAAAGGCGCCTTGTGTAATTCTGCCGCTGATGAAAACTCTTAATGCCATTTCTATCTTATCAAGGTCCCCTCCTCAGCTCTGGCAATAGAGTCATCATCTGAATACTAATGCATCGGTAAGGGCACGCTGGAGTTCCATTAAAGAGAAAAAAATCATCGCACACCTGAGCTGAGGCAAACTCCTCATCAATTACAGCTCCGAATAGCCAACTCTCTTCATTTTTTTCCCTTACTAGTAAGCTGATAGAATGACAGTAAATTGAGTGTATGTGTACGTGTGCATAGAGTGAGCTATGAAGACATCATTTTAGAACACTTCCAGTATCAGTGTTGTCAGTGTCTTCTCTATGAACAATCACAGTTCTATATTTCACATGCAACTCTAAAGCATTCACAAACCTAAACAATCAGATACATTGAGGGAACAAGTTGATTGACCCTGATAGAGTATTTAATCGGATGTATGTACATTAAAAAGAGATTATTATGTTGTCTTAAATTCTTTTCATATTACATTTTTATAGTGTTTAGAGTTTTCTGACAACAACTTGCACAATATTACAACCCATTATACAGACATGGGCTGAAAATCTGAAAGCTATTTGTGAATTCACTTAATAAGGAAAGTTGCTTGAGAGAAGTTACACAATGTTGTGTGCTGCTGCACACCTCTGTGTGTAATAAACAATGTTATTATGCATTGTGGATGTGTCCAAAGGTGTATTTTCTACTAACAATTTCTATAAATAACAAAAAAAATAAATAAATTGCACCATTGACTTCACACAGGTTTGAGTCTTTTCCACAGTGATTAAAACATATTGTACTATATGTAATTTGTATGAATGACCACAACTAATCCCACCCCGGAACCTACACGTTACAAAAAACATGCTCATAAAAGGTATATTCTTATAATTTTGAATGTGCATTCTCTGGGTTCAAACCCATGATCACATCTCATCTTATAACGCGTGATTTTCAAATCTTTTCCTCCATTCTGACTGCATTTTTGTGGTATTCGTTACGGTGGCCAAGAGAGCTCAACGCGCTGCAATTTAAAAATAACGCATGCAAACAGAAACAAATGGCTGCAACTTTAAAATAACGCATGCAAACAGAAAAAAACAGCTTGCGTTATTTTTAAATTGCAGCGCGTTGAACTCTCTCGGCCACCGTAATTCGTTCATGAAGTATCTAAAATACACATTTAATATGAAGGTTCGACGAGTCAATATCAGCAAGCATTCTATTAGATCAAGGTACATACTTCAGACATCGATGTAGCTCATAGTTAACTTCTTCCACCAAACAAAAGTCATGCAAACTATCTGAACGATCTGATTTATTTAAGCATGGAATATGGAATCATGGCTGCACGATATCTTCAACAACCTTTCCCATCTCTCTCACAATCAATCACTGGATTATAATCGAGATGGAAGTGATGGAGGAAGATAGATTGGGGACAGATACTTAATGGCTTAATTGCAACACTTTTGTGGTGTAACTGACGCTAAGGGATGTCAGAGTGAAGCTGACATACACCCAGAGTCTTCAGCACAGCGGAGGGTCCAGATCTCACTGTCCAGATGGAGGAGAAAAGAAATAGAGAGGAGAAGATTTGAGATGGAGCATCTGCTGTTTCAGTGGGTGGTAGGGGTCGATATTTTTCAGTCTTACGTCGATACCCATATCTATTTTATTTGCTCTGAAATGGAAGTAAAATACAATAAAAATATATTTAGTGAGCACTTTCCACAAATGGGTACATAATAGGATTTAGGATTTTTTTTACCTTTCAGCAAATGATCAGCCTTCATTATCACATCTGATACAGACATATCTAAGGACTCTATATTGTCACTGTTGCACAAATAAAATAAGTTTTATTTAATATTTAAAATAAATTTAAAAAAATCAGGTCATGGTACATTTGGTCTTTTTGCTGGGAAATCCTTCTGAATTTTTATAATGTATAGCACAAATAAATTATATATAGTGTTAGTAATATTTCGTTTAATGTATGATTTATAAAAAAATCATGTTAACTGTGAGTATCAAACATGATACATCAGTCTTTTAGGAAAAGTAGATATATTGTTGCATTGCATATATGATTTATGATACAAGCCCAATTGTACTTTTGTACAAAATATACTGTAAATGTCCTATTTATATAACAAATTGAATATATTTTGCTCCGTGTTTGACTACATACTGGGTCTATACTATGCAAACTATGGTGACTTTAGCCGGTTTCATACAGCACGCGTAAGCAGCGCATATTTTTAACAAAGGCTGCCAGTATGAAAAGCACAATAGGTGCGCGCTCCTGCTCTGCATACACGCGGCTTACGCGTGCAGTGTGAAACCGCCGTCACACTTTGATATTTTAGCGTGGATGTATACCTAGCCAAATTGCTGTTGCCTCTGACATGCCCGTCTGCCGTTATCGACCTTGCTGCCTGTTTTACTCTGTGTGAACTTTAATAAACACTGTTGCTCATGGATCCAGACGCCTTTCCGTGTCTCAATCCTGACATATTAGCAAATGGCTGCAATATAACAAAGAGCGAAAAAATTAAGGGGGTCTGAATAATTTCCGTACCCACTGTATGTGTGTGTTTGTCTGAATATTTACAACTTACACAATATATATATATATATATATAACTGGAAATATAATTTTAAAAAAGCCATGTATTATAAAACCTATATGTTCTAGTGTGGAACATCAAATAAATACAAATACAAACATAAGTTTGCATAAAAATGAAATGTATAATGAATCAAATTAATTAATTTGTTACATAAAGAAATACCTTGGCTAGATTGCATTTTTGGAATGTTATGTTAGTTTTAATCAATACAAATAAAAGACTAAAATAATTGCAATATTTTTGAAACAAGCACATAATATATGTGATCAAGCTTGTTTAAAGTTTCTACATTTAATTTTGCCAGCAAGAAAAAATTATTATACACATTAAAGCAATGTAAAAAGGTGTTCACATCCTTAAGACCCAAAACTGGGTTCAGGTGCAGGACAAAATGTATCCTGGACAGACCTTTATGGTAGATTGCAACACTGCATGGAAATGACAAAAACCTGATCAAGAAAAAAAGGTCACTGCCATGATGTGGCATAATGTCATATTTCAGGAGCTTTCAAATTTATTGCACATTTCTTGTATCTGAAGGGTGAAAGGAGAGTTTCAAAAGAGATTTGTTTGCATTTGAATAGGCGAGCGTGTCTCAGAGGCCTCCATTATTTAAAGCATGATTATGCTGAGATTCAGTATTGGTCAGAAGGATATTAAAAATATGGAATATCTGTTTGCTCTCTGATAATTGGAAATATCTAGATGGCCTTTTTTGACTTCAAAGGAATGTAGCAAGAAACCTGAGCTCATGTTGCAAAGGTCTGTTACGCCATCTGTGCAAGTCTGCTGAAAAGAGGTAACACCGCCCCCTAGAGGTTCAAAATATAGCATTCATAATCAAGCATTAGCATTGCTATAGCATAAATGTTATCCGTCTCAGTTTGAAAAGCCAAAGCTTAAAATGTCTGAACAGCCTTTATATGGAAATGATCAAATACTATAATATAAAATCACATTTTCTTGTTTTCATCCTCACCATTGTTTGCAAATGTTTCCTTGTGCTCAGCACTGCAATTTGATCCTGGATTTTTCAGTGTTTTTTTTTTTTTTCTCTATGTAATGATTTCTAATGTGCTCAAATGCCTGCTCACAGAGGAGACATTAGCCGAGTGGCATGACTGGATGCCGTGAAGCCATTTATCGGGCTGAGGAAGGGCGAGCGGTAGAGGATAAAGCCCCATGAGTGTCCGCCAGTTAAAAGAGGAACAAAACTGCATGTGCAGACATGCTGCACAGACTCACCAATCCTGTGAAAGGGGAACTTAGCTATTTATCACCCTCCCCCCAAAAAAGTCTTATACATTGAACCTCTCCTTTAGCAACATCTAAAGGCGTCTAATTGCAATCTTTATAGCCTGGAATGCATTGTGCAGAGAACAGTGCATTTGCTTTAAAAGCCAACTGGGAAAAGAGAGCAGGAAAGAAGGTAGTCTTAGAGTAATTTCCGCTCTTCTTAATGTCCTTTCAGGTAATAGATCAGACTGTGAAAGTTTACTGCTGAAAGGAAGACATGCTGCATATAATGTATTTCTGGATGCTAGGGCGTTTCTCCAGCCACTCTTTCAAAGTAAAAAGCAATAAAGCCATTAACTCGGTACCAAAACCTAGTGAGCTGGCTACATCATAGTCATAGCTAATCATAGCTGCACTTCTGGCACTGCTGAGTGTGTTACAGAAGGAAGGTGGTAACAGTATGCTTTCTAAATAAGAAATGCATAAGTCTACTTGATCTAAAAAAAAAAAATCTGTGAAATTTACAGCAACTGTGTTTGGTAGAATTTAACTTTAAAGTTGTATTTGCAGATTACAGATAGATATTTAATTATTATTATTATTATGTTACCTTTTAACACACAGCACTTTCATAAAAGTCCTTAAATTCCTATTTGTAGAAATGAAGTATAAAATTGTCCTGAATATAATATCAGATATGGTAATTACGACTTCCCAATTTATTAATATGAACTTCCCATGGGGACTTGAATGCATGACAGCAAGGCAGTTCAGTTAGTTTTCAAAGACACTAAAGTCACCCTTAACCTCCTCCTCTTTTATAAATCTTCTCTGCTTCTCTTTTCCAATTATATTCCCTCTCACTTCCCTGTCTGTCTTCCCCTTGCTCTGTCTGCCCACCCTAACCCATTCTACTCTCTTTATCTCCGTGCTTACCACTTTGTCTCATGAAAAAGTCATCAGGGCTAACCTTTCTGCTTACATGTGGGCAAGGGTGTCACCAACAATAGATTCTGTTTCGGCAAGTAAAAGACCTTGCTTTGAGTCAAGACACAAAAAAATACGGGAGGGGGACTTGTCCGCCAGTAAATGCCACACTCTAATTGATAAGAAATGAATCTCAATTAGGGTCATTAATCATGAGGAGAGGGAACCGGTGACAGTCTGAGCGCTCCACAGGCCACCGTCTGCAGGCGAGCCGAGTGGCGGAAATTGTGAAATTACCTCAAACGTCAAACTGTGGAAGAAAATTCAATGCTGTCAACGCAGTCAGTGTCAGACGCTGAGACAATACATCCTAGCTGTAGGATCACACAACGTTAGAATAAATCTCTGAACAGGGATTGTCGTGTTCCGCCCGTGAGTTGTTTGTTTGTTAATCAGCAGCGCCTTTGACGTACAACATGCAGTTTGCACAACGCTCAACGCACAATGTGTTACTATTGAAGTGACATTGCTTTACATATAGTTTTCATTGCGGTTTTGACCTTTCAGTTTCTGATCTGTCCCATTTTCAGCCTGTCCATTTCTTATCTGGCCTGGTTTATAAAAATATCCATCTATAATTGATGAGCACTGTGCAGCAATTCGCCCTTCACAGACTGCTAGCATCATACTATAACTCTATTGTTTGTTGGCGGTGTGTGTCACATATGACAAGGTAAAAGGTTGTGGAAGCAACCATGCTAATGTAGCTTGGTTTTACAAATACGCAAGCCATTTTATCTTGTTTCATGAGACCTCAGTGCCATACCGGGTGAGCTACCAAGCACGTTTGCTACCTTAGAAAAGCCATGCATATAAAGCTGTATATATGAGGAAAATGTTAAAACGTTTACATTTACAAATCCATAAATTCAAAAAGGCTGCTGTAAGGAACCACACCTAAATAAATCTTTATTGATTGATAATCTACCCCGTCTTTATACTGTTACTATATTGTTCATTTCAGTTTGAAACCGCGATGAATTATATTTACGTATGCATATTCCAAAAATCTAGAAATTTGTTTTTGTCAGTGTTTTGGTTACACAATGTAATTGTTCCAACACTCATTTCTAATCTTTCCCCAGTCTGATTGCTTATACTTTCATTGAGCACGACAATTAAATCTGCTAAAGTGTCTTGCCTGATTCATAATTTCACCGTTCATTACGATGATGAGTCAAACAGAACCCCTGGGACACCCAATCCGTGTGTCCACGCAAGAGCATCCACTCAGGAGACATCCATTCAGCCGGTGAAGCAAAGGCCTCCAAACACATACTTCAGCCAAGATGCTAAATAATTCATTGACGTCAGCTGAAATATAATCAGCAGCTTGCACATAACAAACCCGCGCAGGGAAGCTAATCAATGCGGTTTCAGCGAGAGTTCTGATATCTATTCTGTGTGCAACTACCAAATAGTTATTACTGCATTGGTGCACCATTTTGTGTAAGTGGGTGGGCTTGGAAGTGTATGCATGCATACTCTGTATTCTTCAACGGAACAGTACACATGGATGCATGTGGGAATTTAGTAAATGTGATGTGCTATTTCAGTGTGTTCAAAATGTTTGCCTGAGATTGTATTTGTGATTAAACAAACTATACAGTGCTTGTTTCCATGCTGGGTATCATCCTAATTAAACCACACTGCTTTGAAAAGCACTGTAGGTGACCCTACAACACTGCAATTAGCCTAGCCCCATGCACCAGCTGCCATTGCATGATTCCCGTTAAAGTATATCTCAAAAAAAAAAATGTCACTGAATTCTCCTCTAGGCAACACAATTACATTAAGCCTCACATTCACAGAGCAATTGCTCAGCCATTACCCCATCACAGGAGCATTTCTGAGTCTCAGGCTGTGAGGAGGTCTCGGGTTCATCAACAAGACTCCAATTCTAGCTCCAATTCTCCCTGTCACTTGAACTGCTGAATCGAAGAGGTTGAATGCTAAATTACAAAAATGACGTGTGGGAATTTACAGCCTGCACACCAAAAGAGTTGTTGTCTGCTTAAACCTACCCATACCACCTAACCTCACCCGTATCACACCCCAATAGCAGCAATTGTGCTTTGCAATACAGTATGTACATAATAACATTGTACTTATTTTTGGATGAAAGTACATAGTAGTTAAGGCCACCTAATTTGTTATAGAAGCCCATTTCCACCACTGAATAATAATAATAATAAAAAAAGATGACTTTTTATCTCAGATTTTTAAGATATAAAGTCAGATATGTGAGTTATAAAGTCAGAATTGTGAGATATAAAGTTGCAATGGCAAGTTATAAAGTCAGAATTATGAGTTCTAAAGTCAGAATTGCAACTTTATGTCTCAGAATTCTGACTTTATATCTCATTGCAACCTGATCTCACAAAAGTCAGTGTAATGACCAAGGACTCTTAACTCAAAATTCCAATGTCCAATTCCATAGTAAAGTGGTACAAAGATAACAATGTAAGTCAGTGACAGGCATTAGCAGTGATCCACTCACGGATAAGATTCAGTTTATACAAATGTATACTTTCATTGTAGCATTCTAGCCGCATCTTTACCCTAAACCTACCCACTTCTGAACAATATAAAACACACACAGACAATATAACAGGTCACAGGTATGTATTGCAAAAACTGACCATAAGCAGTATAAAAGCATTACAAACACGTTTTGCATTTCAAGTCCTTCTAAAGCCATTTGATTCGGTTTTAATTGCTGAATCGATCCCGCTTTCTTAACGCACTCACATCACATTCAAAAAGAAACTCTTGTCCTGTATAATGATGCAAATCGATCACCAGACACACAAGAGTCAATAGCATTTCACAATAGCATGATGCAACAGTCACGGGACATACATGAGCCAATAGAAATTTACAACCATGGCTGACGTTAGGATTCTCCTGGTGCTCACGTTCTATCCCAAATCAACCCTTTTGCCTTGGAAGAATTGGAATATTATTTTTTTTTTAATAAATAATGTCGGTAGTTGTATCTGCTGGTTTATTTTGCGTTTAGTTGACGGATGGTAGGTTTAGGTTAGATGCTCATAAATGTATAAATAAAGTAATATAAATACTGTTGTGACAGTTTACAGTGAAAAATCACACCCCATATGCAATAATGACAATATCATTACCCAATATTTGAATCTAGTAACCATGAGTGGATGCCTGTCACTGACTTACATTGTAATCTTTTCCATGAGCCCATCACAGAAGTTTTGACGATTCCGTGATTCTAACACGGAACTACGAGTCAAGAGTCCATGTTCATTACATGCAATTCTGTGAGATCAGGTTGCCCCCAACTGCGAAAAAATAAGTCTTGCAAAAAAATAAAGTCTGAATTGTGGTCACGATAACCTTTTTTATTTTTTATTCATTAGCCGAAACGGGGTTCCATAATTTGTTTTTTTTTTAATTCAATGCATATGATGTGTAATAGTGCCCCCTACCATATAACAATGAAAACACAGATTCTAGGAGCGCAAGCATAACTAAAATAGGCTTCTTGAAGTTTAATTTTATGTATAGTTCTGAGAAGTACACAAAAACTATACTTAAAGTATATTTTCCTATTTTTAATTGAAAAATGTATATTAATAGCACACTTGAACAAACATATTATTCGTTAGGGCTTTGTCGCTCGTGTCATCCTAAATCACCAATCTAACTGAAAATAAGTGACCATTGGTCGCTTTGTTGCTAATATGTACGAATGCTTGTCAGTATGACTCTAGGCTGTCTGTTACATTGCACATTTCTTTTACACAGTAGAATCTCATTTTGCTGCTGTGGTCTCTCAGTTTTGGTGTAATGGAAAATTTTAAATTGCATATGTAAATTAGTTGGCCAAATTGTTTTAAATTCTTCCTCCTGCTTCGTGTCGACTGAATGCTCATTTAGAATTTGACATCATTATCGTCCCAGTGTGCCCTGTATTTGTGGCCGATTCTACCGGCTCCAATTAGGCTGAAGTCTAATTACTTTCATTTAGCAAGGTATTAATTCAGAATTCACCCTCTCCCACTCTCATTAGTTCCGGCACAATCTATCAGACAGTATAATTACAGTTGCCTGTTTGGAGTATAGAAAAGGGGAGGAAAAGAACAAAATTTGCCCATATGACATGACGATATTCTTATAAACGTAATTTCTGTTGCTTTAAAGTTAGCTGCGGTTGTTTTATTTCCTTGGTTGACATTTATGTGGTTTTGGTAGTTTTACATCTGGGTTATAGGTGTTTTGAGCGAACGGTACAGCCCTTTGAGGAGTTGTTTGAGCGTTTGGTTTATTGTAGCCATATATGTCTAGCCTGTTTCATCAGACCTTGAGAACCGCCGCAGGTCATCAGACATCCAGGAGCTTCCCTGATGTCGCACACAGATAGATGTACACTGTTGTATGACCCTTCTGGCTGTACAAGATATTGTCAAAGCGATCTTTCTGATATGTTGTTCTGTCTCTCTCTCCCACTCTCTGAGGATAAAGTGAGTCACTGTTTTCTCGTGCACTTTGTTGAGTAAATCTGCACTGTTTGTGTGTTTTTAGATGAGCTGGGTTATTTTGACCTGTAAGGCATCTATGAAAACCATCATTCATTGCTGTAGATCAAAGGAGGACATGTCCAGGCATCCACAACAACAATCAACAGAGCAAGATGCCCCTGGCCACCCCTTATTGACCCTACTGATCATAGATGTCCCAATATCTCAATATATTCAATGCAAGGCTATAATTATTAGTTTTGGCAGTTCATCATCAGCTTCTTCTATTTTTGTGGACATATAAATGGTTTTAGATTTGTGGAAATGTTGTTTTTATTTTAACAAAACTGCTGGGGCCAGTTGCATAAACCTAGACACCTAGACTCTAAGAACTAGTTTTAGCAGTTGCCACTGGGTCTTATTTTTGTAAAACAATTAGTACTAGTCTACCTTTTCATAAAGTGATGACCCGTCTTGAGGGAAAAAAATGAGATGACTAACTTTTTAAGACTAGTCTAAAGAGTTCATGCTATTGTTAGCATAGCGTTACTTTAACATGATCCTATAGTATTATCCATTAGATATATTTAAGGTTTAATATTAACTGAAACAGGGAATGATCTATATATGCTGTCAAACGATTCAGTGTGACTAAATGAATGTTTTGACAATAACACCAGACGTTTCGGGTGGATCGCTGGACGCATTGCCCCCAGCTGCTAGCAATCAGCTAAACAATCCCCTTGTTACGATCGCCCAATCAAATCCTTTCCAAGCACTATAAAACCCGCTTATCAATATTATATGAGGAAGAGTGAACACTTGAATCACATTCAAAACGTTTTTGACATTTTTCACACTTGCATGTACATATATTTAAGATTTTTTTAATCAATATATATTTATATAATATAAATTATAAAGGTATAAATCTATACAAATACATATACAATATCGTTCAAAGGTTTGGGCTCAGTAAGATATTTAATGGTTTGTAAAGATGTTTCTTATGCTCGTTAAGGCTGAATTTATTAAAAATCCAGAAATAATTATGTCAAACTAAAATAACTGTTTTCTGTGTGAAATGTAATTTATTCCTGTGATACAAAGTATCATTACTCCAGTCTTCAGTGTCACAAGATCCTTTCAGAAATCATTCTAATATGCTGATTTATGTCAATGTTGGAAACAGTTGTGAAGCCAAATATATTTTTATATATAAATAATATATATTATATAATATTTCTAAAATGTAAATCTATGCTGTGACTTTTTTGTACATAAAAGAGATCCTTGGTTAATAAAGGTAGTCATTTCTTGCAAAGAAGAACGAATAAAAATGTACTGATCCCAAACTTTTGAACAGTGTTACAGTAAACTACTGTTTTGAACATTATTATCCATTTTAAATAAATGCTTTTTATATATATATATGTATATATATATATATATATATATATATATATATATTTTAATCATCAAATAATCCTAAAAAAAAAAACTGTTATGCAGCTCAACTGTTTCCAACACCGATAATAAAAAATCAGCATGTTACAATGATTTCTGAAAGGGCTGAGAGTGCACACACACACACACACAGTAGTCAACATTTAAAGTGGATCAAAGTTGTCCTAGAACCAAACCAATACCTGTTCATCGTCTTAAGACAACTTTGATTAACTTTTTGGATTCACTTCAAATGTTGACTACTGTATGTGAAGAGTTCATTTGCTGTCCGATTTCATCTGTATATCTGTCTATATGATTGTGAAGAGTAAATCCATCACACACAGGCTATAGTATACGGGCGTTATCTAATGTAACCAGCAGGAGTCTCATGATCTCAAGCTGGCTGCAGCAAAAGTTTAGCTGGATGAAAGTTCAGAGCGCGGAAGTGAAGAGAAACTTTCGCATGAATCTCTGCAAGAGAGCGACACTTTCCGCGTTTGAGTGTGGATAAGGATGATAATGATGACACGAATGCGCCAGTGTTTCTGAGGAAATACCGAGTTGCTGTGTTTTTGTGAGGCTTTATTTCAGGTCTGAATATGGGGTTGCCGACTCTAGAGTTTAGTGACTCTTTTGTGGATAGTCCGGACTTTAGAGAAAGACTCAAATGTCACGAGATTGAGCTGGATCGAACGAACACCTTCATCAAAGAGCTGATTAAAGATGGACATCAGCTGATCTGCGCGCTCAAGAGTGAGTACACAGCACATCAATAGCCTACAATAACAACCGCATCTCTAATATCAGCGTTTATGTGGGCTGTAACTCAAAACCTAGCGTGATGTCTACTTAGAAAGCATGTGGTCACTATAGGCGTGAACGCGCGTGGGATGCTAAACAATGGTGTCTACAGTACAGTAGGTAGGCGTCTCACTAGGTTTTGAGACACAGCCAATGTGATGAATAAGAAATGTTTGATTATTCACCCCTGTGATCACTAATAGTAATAATAAAACACGCAGAACTGTCTTATTTTCACAAACTGATGTCATATTTTCTAAATCTAAAAAAAGACTTGAAAACAGTGATAAAATTACTTTATCTAACAATTAACACAGCATGAAATGTAGCTGGTTTTAATCACATCAGACAAAATAATTTTAGCCTCACCTCACTGATCTTTCTCTGCTGTATCAAAAACATCATTTAATTGAACAATGTGATATTTATTTTTTAAAAATAATATTCGCTCAACCCTGTTACTGAATGTTGTCACTTCCATTTAAAATGAGGAAGATGAGTAAATTGTTACATAATATGACATTATGCACAAATCTATCAAGGTTTATCAAGGTCAAGAAAAGACAGAAAAGGGGAAGATTGTGAAACGTCAACATTTCTATTTCAGCTCATGCTTGAATTTTTGCAAGATAGCATCTTCTCAGAGTTTATCTGAAGTTCTAAATGGCGAATAGTTTACTGATCAAGGTTAGTGATACAGTGAGACTCTCTGTCGTGACTCTCAGTGTAGTCTGTCACTAGAGGCCTTTGGTGTTTAGCAGTTTACACTGATTTTCCTGAAAAAAGAATCACGGTGAAATCCAGGTATTTTGCATTCTTTTAAACCTAACTATTATGCAAAGTGCCAAAGGTGATCAGATGGTGTGCTTCCAACCTAATTTCAATGAAAAATACATACTGATACAAGAAAGTAAGCAGTTCAAATAAACTCACCCCTAAAAATAATCCCAACTGGGATAACAGCAGATCAAACGCATTCATACAAATCAGCCACCAATTTGCCAAAATCTAAAATAGGAATTGCAATGAGATGTGCTGGTATTTACACTAAATTCTTAAAATAAGCAGCAGTGCTTGCTTCCATGCATGCTTTTTTACCTAGTATTTGTCTGCCTGATGCACGAATGTAGATGTACTGTACTGCGTTTGGAATGCTGGAATTGTGATTCGAGATAATTGTGGGTATCGTATGACCCCCCCTCAAGGTTGCCCCCTGGATTATCTGATTCCCATGCCAAGGCCATGAAAATGCTGTGGCTTCTTTTGTGTGTGTGCGTGTGTAATTGAGGCTTTCAATATAATGTGGCACTACTGACCTTCAGACATAGAAACAAAAGATAACTTGTTTTTAGTGAATGCCACATTAGCTCTAAGATAACATCAGACAATAGTAGAACTGTTTAACACTGTTAAAGAAATAATTCACACAACACTGAAAATTCTTTCATGTCTTTCAAAACTTTCTTTTTTTTCTGTTTTGAAGGATGTGCTGTGCTTAATTTCGTGCTTGTTTACCTTATTTTCCCCTTCTTTGCAGTGTGACTGAAATAAGTATGTTTTTTAAAGCAAGAAAATTACAATGCATTTGTAAAAATGGATAAATTGTTAGTTAATAATTCAGACAAGTTTAATAAACTAGTTCAACTGCTTAATTAAAGGAACAGTACTTACCCTTACAGAATCCAATATATAGATGCGTTTGATTCTTCATTTAAACAGATAGCATTTCATTACTTGCTCACCAATGTTTTAGTCCCAATCTAATTAAGAATATTGCAGTAATTCACGGGAATCTACATCCCTAGATTCCATTAAACGTCTGGTGATGTAAAAAACTGCATGTTTATATGAAACAAATCCTTTAAGATTTTACCTTTAAGTCTTTGCTTCTGGCCAAATATGAGTTTGAAAAAGTACATTCCCTGTTGTTCTCTTACATCAAAATCTGATGACATCTGATGTTATAGTTTGTGAATGCCGTTGATCTGTGATTGCTCTCATTCCAATTAAGACAAATGTTTCAATGGAGAAAGCAATCAGTCTTAATTGAGTCGTGAAGACTAAAAACCTACCTTTTGTGTTCTGTAGGTATAGATGATGACAAGAGGTGCACTATTCCTTTTAAGTTACTCTGACACTCATAAAATGATCATGTCCTCGTGCATCTGTGTGATAAAAATACAAACGAATACAAAAAATAAAATAACATCAGTTTCAACAATTGTACAAAGACTAATTGTCCTAAAAGGTCTGTTTCAAACAGCTCCTGTACTGCAGGTTTATTGCTTTAACCTTGCTTTCTGCCCAGCAGGAAACTTTTAAAACTAGCTTTTCTTTTATCATTCTGAGACGCTTTTAAAATAATTCTCTCCCGTCAAATGAACCAAAATGAGTAATACTGCGTCTTTCATACTGATGTGTCACCGGGCGGCAGTGCAATTTTGTTCACTTCATTCAATGCTTCAGTGGGGTGCATGTTTTTGGAAAGGTCATATAATCCTGTGGTTAATGGCAGCATGTAGTGACTCGGTAAGAATCTGGGGTGGTAATTTTCATTCGTGTATTTTTTAAGTAATATAATTTTGTGCTTTGTGCTTTTCTTTAACATATTTTCCTTCTTTGCAGCATGGTACAAACAATTATTTTTCTTCTTCTTTAAAGCAAGAAAATTACAGTGCAAATGAAAAAATGCATTTGTTACATTCTGACCTTAAAAGTATACATTACAAGTGCAATATGGATGTATTGATATAGTTACGTATTATATTATCTATATATATATATATATATATATAACAATATACAAAACAACACAAACAGAATACATACTTACTGTTTTTCAATTATTAAAAAGATAAACATAAAACATAGACATGATTAATCACACAAATGAATTCCAGAAATGGTTAAAAGCAGCACAGAAGTATAATTAAAAGGATGTAAAACCACTGTAATAATATTTCTTGAGACAGCAAATTTTTACAAGTGTTGGATTTCATAGAACTAAACAAAGATCGTTGGATGGATTCGAATCTTGTGGTGTACTTTAGGAACATTTCTTCACAGCATATTTTAAATTTTTAATAACAAGCATAATGTATTATTAATTCGCAATGGATAAATTATTACAGAAATTAAATTCATTTTGAAGTTTTAAAGTGGTCTTGTTTAAGATAATATAAGCTGGCACTAGAAGTCACAGAACAGAATGTTATCATTTTAAATAAGCGTAGCTGCTCATTTTTTTTTAAATAAATGCAATCAAAAGCATAACCAATTAATGCTAAAAGTTAGATATTCATAGATTAAATCAGAATTTGTCAATGGTTTTCTCAATATTTGTTTACAAAGTTATTATTTATTAATTATTAAGCACGCACCCGCTCAGGCATAGGTCGCGCTCATCATCGTGCTTCATTCGGCTGCCCTGCACAGGACTCGCACAGGAAGTAGGCCTATGTTTCCAAAGAAGTGTGTTTTTGGTTGCAAGGGAAAGATAACCATGTTAAGCTTTTCAAAAGAACCCAGCGTTAAATGAATAGTGGATCCCGAGCATGATTCAGAACTGCAGATGGTACGGCATCAGATGGCTGTTTTTTGTTGTGTGATCTTGCTAAAGTGCTTGTCACTCTTTAGCTCCGCCCACACAGCACGCCTCCAGCTCGGCTTTTATCGGAGAGAATCATAAAGCTGTATCTTTCTTTTATAAATATGATAAATCTAAATACTTTGTAGAGATATGAAGGATGGAGTACCACTCTATAGGTACTCAAGATTAACATGACAACCTCATTTTGAGGTTTTTTAATACCTAGCAGACATGTGCACGCTTGACAGTAAGTCTCTAGTCTGTAGAGTGTTAACTTTGTTGTCCTTACCGTTCATACCCAAACCTGCAGTTGACTTGATTAACGCATGTTGTTCATTTAATTGTTGGTGTGCATATCTGAATATTAAAGCTAGTCATGATACAATGCAGCTGATACAAACCATTCTCGCTCTAGTTTTTCAGCTAGCAATGGAAGTTTGAAACGAACCATGGCTCTTCTGCAAACATGATTAGTCCCATCTAATTTTGCAGCAGAGAGTCTGTCAAGGTAATTAAGGGGAGCTCAAGCTGAAGAGACTACTTACCGCCCTAATGGGTTAGAGGTGCTGCCTGATCAAAAGGCCCTTTGCCTTATGAATGTGATTAGTGATCTTCAGCATTGAGTAAGAAGGATGACAGGGTCGGATTTCTGTGCACATTAAAATAATGATGTCTATGTAACTGCTCCTCATCTCTGAGTGAAATATTTAGGAATATTTTTTGTTGTGTTTTCAGCTTTGTATTTGTAGTTTAAATAGTGTTTATTAGGGCTGCACGATTAACCTTTATCGCATCGATATCGAGGTTTTAACTCCCGCAATTACCTAACCTCAGGAGTCTGAGGTTTTTTCCCCCGCCTCTGACATTTGAGTGACAAACTTATTAGCCAATCAAAA
>JAUCMT010000039.1:8309367-8322824 GCA_032357475.1 Enteromius thamalakanensis | reverse complement strand
TTTATGTTCACATACAGCTACATGACACACTGCATGAACAATAATTT
Organism: Enteromius thamalakanensis; assembly: GCA_032357475.1. NCBI lineage: Eukaryota > Metazoa > Chordata > Actinopteri > Cypriniformes > Cyprinidae > Enteromius > Enteromius thamalakanensis. The sequence continues at coordinate 8,322,777 of JAUCMT010000039.1, read as the reverse complement.
TTGAAAAAGCATAATAGGGGCACTTTAAATTAAATGTTAATTCCTCTAGGACTGAATTATATGGGATATGTTATTCAGACTCATTTTTTTTTTCAAGCTTGTTACTGTATGTCTACAGTTGTCTCATTTGGGTCTATTTTTATTAATCTTAAGGAGTTTTAGCAGATCATCTGAGAAAGTTGACCCCTAGCCAAGAAGTCCATTAACTTGCCTAATATAAGCAATGAAAGAGCAACATCTGAGTGATAAAACCCATTCCTTCAAACCTGTTAAAGACGATCTTCTTAACCATTTTAAGATCATCTTAATGTAAAGTCCTAATGTTCTAAGAATTATTTTCCTTCCTTGATCACAAATCTCCTTCACACTGTCCCAGATGGCTGGGAATGTCATTTTAATCAAGACATATCCCTGGAAATTCCATATTAGTTCCTTGAAAGACTCACTAAGAGTTAAGGGGCATAAACCGATTTCTAGGCTCTCTTTTTCTTCCACCCAGACTCCTTCCACTCAGTGCCTTTCAGCTATTGATTACAATCTTTAGCGTGTGAGTAGTCACAGAATGACTTACAATTCATCGTTTTGATTAGTAAAGCCATTCTCGTATGAAAGCAAGCATCGGGCATGTTGATATCCTGTCCCAGTTCAGATTTAGCTCAATAGCTCAAGGCAGGTTTCATTGAGATTGCCTGCCCAGCATGCATAATGTATTGTATTGATTTGCTTACATTCCAGACAAAAAGGTCTCAGCTCAGCCCTTTAAGAGATCAGAGTAACTAATTGTGATTTGTGTCAGAGATTAAGGAAAATGCAGAGACCGCTCACCCTCGGTGGGCACGGAGCAGATGTGCTGAGAGTTCATACGCCCTGATGGGTTGATCACTCATTCTGTTCTGTCACTTTTTGCAGCCATTCATCTCTTTCTATCCCTCTCTCGTTCCTGCGTTCTCTCCTTATGTGTCATTACTTTGTTTATTAACTTCCTGTCCTGCTCTGTGCATTGTGTGCTGGCTTGACACTCAGACCATCTGCATCTAACAGTTGGCTTACAGTCTTCCCGTATTCTCAATCGCACAGGCAACCTGTCGTTTAGCCTGCTACCTTTTCCTCTTCTTTTCCCAAGCAATCTGATGGGGAAAATCTAATTAAGTGTGTTGAGGTGTGGCAAAGCAAGCTCATAATGGAGTTCAATTTGGCTTTTTCTAGCACCGTCTGGTCGCCAGATAGAAATGGGGTGATTTTTTTTCCCCCTATTTGTTTGATTAAAAGGAATGTTGGGCGAGCAGGCCATAGAGAGGATGTTTTGGAAGGTTGAGGCACAACGGCATCTTTACGGCTGTTTAGCTAATGGACCGCTTTAATGGACAGAAATGTTGATAGGTAGAAAATGATAGTTCTACGGCTATTGATTTACACGTGTAATGTGGCGGATGATTTTGGTTTGCATTTCATGGACAAGTGCACGTTGATAAAACCTGTGTCATCTCTTTGACATGAATCCAGAATTTTGTTCTAATTCTGTTCAGAGATAAACTGATACATATTGTGAAGAAAAATGGTAGGCACTACAATACTTTGAACTTTGTGTGTGTGTGTGTGTGTGTGTGTGTCTATATATATATATATTAGAGCTCCATTGACAGTGACGTCGTTTGTGTGTCTTGTGACCGATCGCGTCATACAAATGTGAAATGCTGTTGGCACTTGTGTGTCTGGTGACTGATTGCGTCATTCTACGGGACGAGTGTGCCTTTTGAACGAGATGTGCGGAGCGGGATTATTTCTGCGATTAAGTGTATATTTTACTCTCTTCTTTGCATAAAGACTTCAGGCTTCAGAAGGGCTTGAAATGCAACTTGTTTGTAATGTTTTTTTTTTACTGCTTATGGTCAGTTTTTGCAATAAATACCTGTGATTGTACATTTATATAAAATGAATCCGGTTATCCGTGTGTGGATCACGGATGATGCCTGTCACTGACTTACATTGTAATCTTTTCCGTGTAAGTTTCATGTCTGAGGAGGGTAAACTGTGACAGCTACATGTTTTCCAAAGTGGACCAAAGTGATTATGTCACGTCTTGGCATGATAAAGGGTTAGACTGTTTCGGTAGTGACAATTTTACTTATTACGTATTATTCTATTAAATTGTTTCGGAAGTGACAGTTTTTGATGCTTTAGAACCTAGGTCAAAGATGCTAATCAGCACTTGGTTAAGTAGTACAGTTAGAACAGTTATGTTGCGTGCTTAATTGCAGAAAAAAAGGTGTTCTGTAGTGACATTACTTAATTTCTCTGAATTTTGAAACATTTACCTCAAAATGATAGGGTCTATATACTACCATGTAGGTGTGAAAGAGATAGGGACACAGGAATATTTCTCGGTCATACATTTTGAGGTGTGGTTAAAATCTGTCTCAGCCTATTGACTAAAACATCCAATATTTCAGTAGTGATATGAAAAATTTAAGATTAATGATTTTTACTCAAGTTTTATACTGTAATTTACAAAGAATTTTTTTTTGTTTTACTTTTGACAAGAAACAAAAAGATGCTTAAAACAATAAAGGGAAAAACATCATCATTTATAAATGTTTTAGAAATGTAGGTGTTTTGGGACAGCCACCTCAGAACTAAAAGTACCCAATGATTATTTGAATAATGATTCATTATTTAAATAACTTCACATCTTTAAAAAATTACAAATGCCAAAAAATGCAGTCATTGACTATTGAAAATGCTATATCAGGTGACCAGTAGAAAAAAGTGGTCTATCTACAGTATCAGTCTTCATGGAAAGTTTTCAAAGAGTCTGGTATTTCTGTTTTGCTCTTATAGTGTCCCAGCCCTAAAAGGGTAAGATTACTCTCACTGAAGAAAAATGTAATTGTCTTGTGGAATCAATCTGGTCATCGATGAAAGTGAGCTTTCGGAGTGACTTGACCGGACCCCTCGTGTGCTGTGGGACCAGAATCTTGATGTAGCTGAGCTGCAATCTACTTTGAAGCTCCAAGCAGTCTGCGTCGCATCAGCAGTCTGTCTGGGAGTACAGACAGGGTCACCTGACCTCCTATCGATTTCATTCCATGACTTCCTGCTGTGACATTCACAATCCACACCAGTTATCCTGAAATCAATCTCACAGAAAGATTGATGTAGCTATAGAAATATTAATTGTCCTAAAAGTACAAGACTGTTTCTCTTCAGCCATGATGGGCAGATGACTGTTGCTGCTCCTACTTTCTGTCCTTTTCTCACTTAGTCGCACTTTGGGGCTCTGACTTTCTCATTGTTTCAACAGAGATTTTTTGTCATGGTGTCAATTTGCAGAACGGCATTGTAGTAAATTGTATAAAATGAGTCTAAAAGTGTCATTATATTGCTAGTTTTGTTTAATTAAAGAATTAAAATAATAAAACTAAAAGATGCTTACATCCAGTAAGAAAAATACATACTATATATACATAGTATGTATTTTCCTTACTTCCTTAGTTGTAATATTTATATTATATATATATATATATATATATATTGTCATCAGCCTTGGCATCAGATCAAATTAGATGATCTCTTTAATTATGTTTTATGTCAAAATAAATTTTTATACAAAAACTGAAAATCTGATTATTGTAGAAATTGTGTATTCAAGCCCTTTATGGTTTATTTTCATTTTCTACTGTTGAATACATTAATAGACAAAAAATGTGATTATATGATTTAACTGAAACTTAGTTATTCAAATAAAATAAAAAAGTAAAAGAAAGAAAGAACCATATTGCCTAAGCATTCTGTTTCAATATATTGCAAGTAAAAATACTTATCAAGTGATTTCCTGTTGAAGCACAGTCGTGTGCAACCGGTCTTGATTTATGGATGGTGCATTAGGGGTTTTTAAATGAGAGGGCGATTCCTTGTCTGCCTCTCTCATCAGTCCTGCTCAAATGTATGTACGTCAGATCTCTTCTGTCCTGAGCCAAAAGCCCATTTCACAGAATGACTCATCACTTCTGTCATTCTCTCTATTAACCTGTGAATGATACATACGCTCTAACCCCTTTTAGCCGCTACATCCTGCCTTAAGTACCTCATATAGTTCAGCAGAGACATTTATCCATAGCTTCAACCCTTATCTTCCACATCAAATCTCTCTCTCTCATTTTCTGTTCACATCTTCTTGTCATTTTACATTCAGATTCTCATTCTCTTAGTGTGAGAGGCACAGGCACATTCACAGGCACAACTTTTTAAGACACACTTCTGTTTCTCTATTTGTACAATTGTAATTTATTTGGTAAATGTATATATGTCCTTGGACCACAAAAACAGTCTTAAGTGTCCGGGGGTATATTTCCAGCAGGTGCCAAAAAAACATTGCATGGGTCAAAAATATTGATTATTGTTCCATGAAGATATTTTGTACATTTTCTACTGGAAATATATAAAAAATTTCAAATAGTTGTTTCTCAGCCAAATATTGTCCAGTCCTAAAGCTTATTTATTCAGATGATGTATTAATCTCTCTGGTTTTGTGATGCAGAGTCGCAAATATTAAATAGTTCCTCTTCAGGAACTCGAGCCACGTCCAGCAGACGCTATGGGGAATGCCTCCAGCATTACGGCTCTGAATGTGTATGAAATCAGACCATTAAAATGGGTCGTCGTCATAGGTGGTGACGTCACTGTCCGGGAAGCATATGAGCACATGGGATGTGACCGGCATTTAGCATTTTGCCATTCAGCAAAGCGTGCTGTGACTGTGTGTGTGAAAGCAAAACTGATAGTAGTGGTTCACCAAGCAGAAAAGCGAGAAAAAAGTCTACGTTTTCCAGAAAGAGTGATCGCAACAACGAGTTTGTATACAGATCATGCGCTTACCCCTGCAAACGCTTCATTGCAACGAGTGACTCACATGATCTGTGTGTGGCTTGTCTGGGTGCAGAGCACGCGGCGTCAGCTCTCGAGGGATCTGATTGCCCTCACTGTGAAAGTCTGTCAGAGCGCGTGCTTAGATCCAGGAAGGCTCTCTTTGAGAAGGGAGCCTTCACTGCGGCTCCCCGCGGTGACGGAGAAAGCGCTCGTGGGGATCGCAGCGGGATCTCTCCAATTTAGAGGATTCGGAGACCGACGAGTCCCTCTCTGCCCTCCTCGGTGAGGTCCGGCGCTGCCCATGAGACCGAGGAAGCACACGCTGCGGATCCTTCCCGCTCTCAGGGTGGTGAAGCACTGCTGCTCTCTTCATCTGCGAGTGAGGGGGTGCACAGTGTTGATGAAGTGTCTGCGTCGCCCCAGTATGAGGAGTTATTGGAGGTGGTGACCAGGACAGTTGCCAAACTGACGTTGGAATGGCCCGATGAGGTTAAAGCTAAGCCCCGCACTAATAAACTAGAAAAAAGATATCTGCGGGCTCAGCCACCACCTTCAAAACGGAGCCTTCCGTTTTTTCCTGATCTCCACACCGAGGGGTTGAGATCGTGGAATAAGCCGTATTCAGCCAGGCTCTTTCACTTGTCTACTGATTTTTCTTTGGTAATGTATGTAATGTGAAAGAGCATGGCTATAGGACGGTGCCGTGCATATAACAGACGCTTACGGGCTATCTGTCTCCCGCCGCCGCATCGTCCTTGAAGGCTCCGTCCCTTCCCTCCAAGCAGCTCAGAACATCTTCAGTGCTTGTTGGAAAGGGGTACTCAGCAGTAGGTCAGGCTGCCGCATGCCTGCACACGATGTCGGTGTTGCAGGCATACCAGGCTGACCTGCTTAGGAAAGGAAAGGAAAGGACGTGACGTGTGGCCAAGTATGGTGGCTCATACTAGGAATTTGTGCTCTGCATTATTAACCTATTTAGCTCTGATGACATCCGAGAGCTCAGGAGGACCGCTGACCTCTCATTGCGAGCCACCAAAGAGACCGTGCGACAGAAGTGTCGCTGAATGAGCTCCACCCAGGAGGAAAAGGGAGAACTGGCAGCGCTCCGTACAGGGGTCCTCACAGTCTAAGCAGGATTTGAGGGTTGTGCTTCATGCTAAGAGGACTCCTCAAAAGAAGCCCTGAGGTCTCTCCCTTAGGGTTTCAGAGGGCGGCCCCCCCCCATCAGACACGGGTTTTGTCTCAGCACACGGCACCCATTGTCCTGCAGCGCCTTCAGGAGGTATTTTCACTTACCCTGCCAAAGATCCAGGGGGTGGATTCCTTCAGCGAGTGCTAGCCTCAGTCTCAGTCTGACTTCAGAAACACCTCAGCGGGACTGAGAGTCAGTACATCAGGCACTCGCAAGGAACTGTTCGCGACGTCACCTGCGGGTGGTTCGTGGAACTACAACCAGGCAGTTCCTCTCTCTCAACCAGAGACCAGCCTCGAGCGGCTGGTTCCCTTAGTACATTTTCTGGCAGCATGGAAGCTCCTGACAAATGTAGCTCCTTGGGTCCTGCGAACTGTAGAAGGAGGTTACAGAATTCAGTTTGGGAAACCTCCACCGTGCTTTGCGGGTGTATTACCAACACTCATGCACGCCAAGCAGGCTCTGGTGATGGAGCAAGAAGTAGACCATCCAGGTGGTCCCTCCTCATGAAGTTCAGTCTGGGTTCTACAGCCGATACTTCATTGATCCAAAGAAGGATGGAGGGCTGAGGCCCATATTAGATCTCAGACCCCTGAACCGCTCAGTAATGAAACTGAAGTTCAGGATGCTTGCAGTCAAGCAGGTTGTGTCAAAAATCAAGTCCGAGGATTGGTTTGTCACAATAGATCTGAAAGATGCGTATTTTCATGCATCAATTCATCCATCACACAGGAGATACCTGAGGTTTGCTATTTTGGGGGCAAAGCGTACCAATATTGGGTTCTCCCCTTCGGTTTGTCCCTCTCACCCCGAACATATACGAAATGTGTGGATGCAGTGCCTGTGCCACTGAGGCTTCGGGGCATTCGCATCCTCAATTACATAGACGACTGGCTTATGCTAGCGCAGTCAGGGGAGGAGGCGAGGGCACATCGAGATGTCATCCTTGCTAATATGCAACATCTGGGGGTTAGACTGAACACCAAAAAGAGTGTATTGGAGCCAACACAGACAATCACTTATCACTTGGCTCGTCGCATCCTGGTGTGGGCGCAGGGGAAACTACTGTCTCTCCGAGCGGTTTATATCCCTGGCCATCAAAATGTGGAAGCAGACTTCCTTCCTGAGTTCAGGAGAGAGTCTGGCCGAGTGTGGTTCTCGGACCTGATGTATCTGGTAGACGGCTCCCCATGGAAGATTCCAGTCAGAGGAGATCTCCTCTTACAGGCCCCCCGCCCGGAGCTGTGGAAGCTGTGGGTGTGGCCCCTGAGGGGGAGCAGCTCATAGCAGCTGGTCTCTCAATCAAGGTTGTGGAGACCATCCTCCATTCCAGATCCCCATCTACGAGGAAACTATATGCCCTAAAGTGGAATGTCTTTGTCTCCTGGTGTGGAGAACATCAGCAGGATCCAGATTATTTGCCCGACTGGTACAGTGCTGGAATTTCTGCAATATAGCTTTTCCACAGGGGTTGCCCACTCCACACTGAAAGTCTATGTGGTGGCGATTTCGGCTTACCACGCCACAGTGAATGGACACACAGTGGGGAAAGACCCCCTTGTTATACGTTTTCTCAAAGGTGCACTGAAGTTGAGGCCTCCAGCACGTCCCAGGGTGCCAGTCTGGGACCTGGGTGTGGTGTTGCAAGCGCTCTGCGGTCCACCCTTCGAGCCCATATAGGGTATTTCTGACCATATGTTGACTATTAAAACCTCTATTTTGCTTGCACTATATTCTCTGAGGAGAGTGGGGGACCTCCAGGCGTTTTCGGTGGCTCCTTCCAACCTCAAGTTTGCCCCTGGCATGGCGAAGGTTTTTCTGTACCCTCGAGCGGGTTATAGCCCTAAGGTTTCCACACTTACACCACAGCCTGTAGTGCTGCAGGCTTTTAACCCTCATCCCTTCAGGGAGCCCGGCCAACGGGAGTTGAACTGCATGTGTCCAGGTCTGAGCAGCTCCTGGTCTGCTTTGGTCCGCCGAAAAGAGGACTGGCAGCGACCAAGCAGACAGTGAACAGGTGGATAGTGGATGCTATCAATACAGCGCACGAGTCATCCGGCCTCCAGCCGAGGCTGGGGGTCAGAGCTCATTCAACGCGTGGGGTGGCAGCCTCTAAAGCCCTTCAGTCAGCGGTCTCTCTAGAGCAGATATGTGCGGCAGCGGGGTGGTCTAACCCTCACACTTTTGTACGGTTCTATAACATGGACCTAAGAGGCACACCCGGTGTTGCGGTGCTTGGGCACACACACATTAGGCACACACACTGGGCAGGGCCATGAGAGTGTGGGGGCGTGGGCCTCTTGTTCCCCATAGCGCCTGCTGGACACGGCTCGAGTTCCTGAAGCGGAACATCTCATGTTACGACTGTAACCCCAGTTCCTCGCAGGAACGATACGCAGCGTCTAATCAGCCACACCCTAAGCATCCTTGCCGGCTTTGCTGCATGACAAAAAACTAAATGCCTGCCACATCCCATGTGCTCATATGCTTCTTGGCCGGTGACGTCACCACCTATGAAATCGGCCCATTTCATTGGTCTGATTTCCGCACATTCAGAGCCGTAACGCTGGAGGCGTTCCCCATAGCATCTGCTGGACGCCGCGTCTCGTTCCTTCGATGAACTGAGACGTTTTATTTTATATGATTTTAACCCTTATTTGTTCCCCCTAAATTCCAAATGAGGTCAGTGCATATGCCAAAAAGGAAGGCTTTATCAGATTTACTGTAGAGTAAATGTTAAGTCTTAGGTCTTAGGTCGCTGGGGTTTATTTGTAGCAATAGCCAAAAATACATTGTTTGGGTCAAAGTTATTGATTTTTCTTTTTTGCCAAAAATCCTTAGGATAGTGAGAACATGTTCCATGAAGTTATTTAGTCCTACTGAAAATATATTAAAACAAAATTTTTGATTAGTAATATGCATTGATAAGATCTTCATTTGGACAACTTTAAAGGTGATTTTCTCAGCATTTAGATTTTTCCGTACCTTCAGATTCCAGATTTTCATATAGTTGTATCTCTGTCAAATATTGTCCTATCCACCCAAATCATACATCAATGGGAAGCTTATTTATTCAGCTCTCAGGTCATATATAAATCTCAATTTCGGAAAATTTACACTTACGGCTGGTTTTGTTGTCCAGAGTCACACATATAAATGGATTCCTAGAACTTACAGTTTTTAGAAGTCTTTTTTAAATGAATCATTAAAAGAATGGAAATTATTAAGATGTAGCTTGAAAAATACTGCTGCCCAGCCCTAACAGTGAGTGTGTTGTGGGCATTTCTGGCATCATTGGTGTTTTTGGAGTCTTCTTTGAGATGACAGTCTTGCGTTCAGCTGTCCATGGCTGCTAAAAGCCGAGGAGCGTAAATGGACACAGCGACAGTGGACAGGGCTATCTGGACCGATGGTTTGATAATTGTGTTTATAGAGTTGGCAAGCTGAACTTGACCAAGTGTCCAAGCTCAAATGGAGGTAGTCCATCCAGGCAGAGACAGCAGCTGTCCCTCATACACAGCCTGTTTAAATGAAACGATGGAGCCATCAGTGGCTCGCAGACACCGTTCTGAGCAGTGACAAGCTGCCATTGTGATACAGAGAGAAAGAGTGTTGTGCCAGTGCTGTATGATGGGTTTCTTTAGTGAAGCGTCTTGGTATTCAAGCTCAAAAATGTCATTTTGTTATTATATGTTAAGAAACGGTCAAGGTTTTGGCTGGTCAGCACGGTACATGACAGAAAAAAAGAATAGAAAACACCATAAATGTATTCATTTATTAATTTCCCCAGTAGAATGTATAGCCTACTATCAAAACAAATTATTTTTATATAATCCCACATTTCTTACATGTTTTAATTTAAATTGTAAATCCCCTTTGTTTGCAAAAAATAAACACAATCATGTACATAAATGCTGCTAACATATTATTGTAGCCCAGTTTCTGCTGTTTAGAAGGTTATCAGACTTTAGCCATTTGTATGCTTATAAGCAACTGAAAAAAGCTAAAATGTCAGGGCATGTTAGAACTTCTACAGGCCCCCAAAACACCCTCAGACCCCAGATGGCAAATATTGAATTATTAAAAGATAAATTTAAACACAGTTTTAGGCCTTCATTTAAAATAACTAGAAATATTTAAACATACAGCACAACATTTTTGAGGGAACAAATAACATTTAATAAGACTTTTAAAATTTTGCATAAATTATACATACTTAAACACAGAATATGATGACAAAAAAAAAAATATGGTGAGAAAAATAAAACATTTCATAGGGCCCTAAACATGTAATTGTTGTTGAATTTAATACACTGATGTGAAACAGTACATGTTTCATGATTTAAGTTAACTAGACATGGTTTTTGATTATTGTAATTTAATTTAACCCTTAAAAAGAATGGATGACAAGAAATGTAAAGTATGTAGTATATAGAATTTTCATTTTACAATAAACTTTAGCACCTGAAGGCTATCATCATCACCTGAAAGCCTTTAAGTGCTCTGTTTGTTGTATATGTACTATTTAACATGGATATTTTATACCTTTTAGGTTTAGTGGAGGACAGTCTTTCTGTTCCATATTGATTTAAATTCAAAGAACAAAGTCCATTGTTCATTCTGTATTCTGCATTCTTATTAAATGCTGAATCATTTATATAAGTAGCCGTGGCAATAAATCAATGCTAACAGCATTTACTTAACAGCATTTCTATTGACGTACATGAATCAAGTTATTATAAGTCTGAACTTTAACCAGCAAATGGATTAATAACTCTATTTTTCTTCTCCAGCTCAGTCCTTCAAAGAGTTTTCCCAGTTGCTGAACACCATGGAAGAGGAGAGAAGGCGGCTGGTAAGGGCCTTATTTATTTATTTTTGTTCTACTCTTTATCATTACAACATCAATATCAATGACAAAGCACCAGGATTTGTGTTGTTTTAGACATATTCTATGACAATACCATGATTTTTTTCTTTATTCGGGAAGTATTGGTATACTTGTAACTACTTTGAAAAATACTTTCCATGGTTTAAACCAGGGCTATCCAAACTCGTTCCTGGAGGGCCGGTGTGCGGCAGAGTTTAGCTCCAACTTGCCTCAAAACACCTGCATTGAGGTTTCTAAATGCCTAGTAGACCTTGATTAGCTTCTTTGGTTGTGTTTAATTAGGATTGGAACTAAATTCTGCAGGACACTGGCTCTCCAGGACAGAGTTTGGACGGCTCTGGTTTAAACTAACCCAAATGTTCAAATAGATTTCAAGGCCACTGTACATCAACATACCATACCATGATCATTTTAAGGGAACTACACAGTGTTGTTTAAGGGACTATCCCAAACAAAAAAAAGCTATGTTATTGTACCCTGCTACTATTAAGAGGTTTGAAGAACGCATTGTTCTAGTTGTTTCTGTCATCAAATTAACACCTCATAAAATCCTTCTGATTAGCTGAGCTGATAATAAGAAAGCAAGTAAACAAACATCCTGCTTTTTCCGCTCTGTATGGTAAAACAGCAAGCCTGAAAAATAATGAATTTCTCAGATAAATATTGTTTAATCACCTTGTTTGGGTTTATTGGTAATGACCAGTTAACTGTGCATTAGCTTGCTTTTTCACAGCTACTTTACCAAATAAAAAATGCAATTTTCTTAGAAAAAGACTGTCAATTAACAGTTGGCCATTATACAATAATGGAATGAAGTGGTTCAAGAGCTGTGTAATTTAAATCAGCATATTAAAGACAGGTACACAGGATTTTTTATTATTTTTTTAAAGATCATTTTTACAAGAAAACACTATTTAAGTTTATTGCTTCAAAATTTCACAGTTTTATTGTGCTACTTGCAATTTCTTCGTTATTATTGGAGAAATTAACTAGCAATTTCTGAATGCAAATTATTTCTACAATTTTTCATGGTAGGACCAGCCACAAACAATAACCTTGTTTTACACTAGACTTGGTCGTACATTATGTCTGGTTTCTGCGGGTATATGTGTCTCAGAGCAGAATCTTCAGTGACGTCTAGAAAAAACGGCTTGGTTAATGTGTTTGACGTGTGTGGTCACTCACCACAACTCGGAGTGACATCCGGCGGATATCACGTACGGTTCCAGTAATATGATGTACAGTTCTGGGAATATGAACCTGTACGCTGTAGTTTGACACTGAAGGTTCAGTAGTTTGCATAAAATCAGCGATGCGGGCAGCCCTTGGGCCTTATTTTCTTCTCATTGCGTCAATGTTAAATTAAATGTTAAAACAGCAAACACTTCTAGCAATATGCAGCCTCATTTAAACAAATGTCCTTAGAACGTAACCACAAAGACATGAGAATAATCCAGAATGCTTAATAGCTCACTTAAATGGTGCTTTAATGATGTGTGTGATTATCACACAGTTACCAGCTGCTCGTTTAAACCTTTAAACTACCTAACTAAATGGCAAGAATAATACATCAGGGATGCATGCAGTCTGTAGCAACATTCGGTTTCAGACAAATACAAAATCAGGCTGTTCGTTTTTTTAAATTAGTCGAGCTTTGCTGTAGCTCCGCTTTTCGTTTTATATCTTTATATTTGTGGCATTGCTAGTGATTTATGAACCCATTGTACATATTTATTGTGTTGTATAAAGTGCATTGTTGGACATTGACGTCCCTGCTTACTACCAAGACCAGATAGACAGCAACATTAGCCTTTAAAGATACTTTTTTGTCTAAATTCTACAGATCTGCTCACATTAATTCATTTTTGTAGGCAAAAAGGTCCATCAGTTCTATAATTCAGTGCAAAGTCTGCATGGGGAAACCTTTGCCCTCAGGTGAAATTCCCATTTGTATGGATTTCTTTTGAAACGCGAAATGAGAAACAAATGTTGTTGCATCTTTTATTATTCCTTTTCCTACCAAGAGCACATAGATAACTGCACTCACAATGCAAAGCATGTTTCAACAAAAACAGACAGCAAAATCACCTCACATGGAATGCAGTTAGAAACCTTGGTAACACTATAGAATAGGTAACACTTGTTAACTGTTAACTACAACTCTTTCCTCAATAAATTATTAATTTACTGCTAATTAATTGTTAGTAAGGTAGTTATTAAGTTTAGATATTGGGTATTAGGGAGCTAGAATAAGGTCATGTAGAATAATAGTGCTTAGCACTAATAAATTGCTAATATTGTTGTATATATAATAGGTGTAACCATAAAATAAAGGTGTCAATAGTATAGCAATGTACTGTATAAGGCACAGCTCACACAGAAATCCAGGGACGTGCACAGGGGGGTTGCTCAGGTTGCCCTGGCAACTGCCCATATGCCCTTTTCGACTCACGTTGCCCTT
>JAUCMT010000039.1:8259159-8290620 GCA_032357475.1 Enteromius thamalakanensis | reverse complement strand
CGGCGATTTCTCAAAACCTGTCGGAGAGTCAAAATCGGTGCAGATGTGAGCCTGACCGGCCGGTCACCGATCTGGGCAGGTCATACAAAAAATCGGCCGATCTCTAACATGAATACATTTTTGCATAAAGTAAACAAAAATAACGATAATATATTTTTGTGTATTTTTTTATTTTATTTTATTTTATTTTTTTTTTTACAGTTTTGGTCACTAAGCATAATTATTAAAAATAAATAAATAAATAAAATTTGTATGTAAGTCTAGTCAAATTTATTTGTATTGCCCTTTGTGCACATTGTTTTGAGATAGCCTTACAGAAAATCATGTTGATCTTTGTAATACTTTAATATCTTCATGACTTGTAGTCACATTTAGCAGGTTAGAGGTCAAGGGCAACTTATGTACCTTTAAAGATATTTCCATAGTAAAAATATCTGAAGTTCAAAGATTATTTGTCTACCCTGTTACCATATACTTTCATGTTGAACATCACATTTAAATTATCTAAGAGATACCTTTTACTTACTCAAGCACAAAACAATTAAAGTCGTGAAAGAAAAAACTGTCAACCCTGTTACCTTCCTTTTACATTCAAAACATCACAGTAATTTCTCATTCTAAAAGCACAAAATATTTGAAGTCAAATGCGTAAAACATCAAATTTTCAACCCTGTTACCTTCCTTCAACCCTCAAAAGTCATACAAATAAAAAATAAAACATAACACCTGTTTGCCTAGCAGAAGTTAGATCATCAAAACCTCCGGGGAAATTTAGGGTAATGATGGATGTGGGCCCTTGATATTCTGTCACTGCGACGGCTGGAGATGTGAGGCACGTGTGAAGCCACCTCTGGACTGACAGTGGCTGAAGCAGGTGGCAGAAGGCAGGGGGTGAATGAACATCTGCCCCGACCAAGGCTTTGCTAATGAAACATGCCGTTATGAGATTGACTAAGTGGTTAGGCAGACAGATTGGCAAACAGAAGACCACAAATGAGATGTGTCTTCTAAAAAGTTCCTGTATATAGTATAGGCTTCTTTTGATACACAGCACATAAAAATATTTTGAAAGTAAAGTATGAGAAGTGTTGATTATGTGGAAATGTGTGTGTTCAGAGTGTTGGTTTTGTGTCAGCATGTACTACCATGTTTATTGCACACCTAGGTTGGAGTGTAAAAATATTTGAGGTTGACACACCTCAGGAGGATTTCATATCTCCAGGCCATCACTTCTTTCATAGCTAAATGTACTGTAGGTGTATTTTCAGTTTCACTTGAGAGGTTCCTTTTCATTTAGAATTCTTTTTAACAAGATACAATGAGCAAAAAGTTGACTAACTGAGATTGTGGATGTACGGCATTCCGTGTGTATATCGTTGAGACCTTGCATTTCCAGCTGGCAGGTCGAGCTAACCCTGGTCAAAGACAGAGCTGATGCTTTGTTTATGTCCTTAACCACTTAGAAATTCACAGACAGGACCTCGCTTACACAAAAACCTGCACTGTCAATCCCGACACACTCCCACTTCCTTAGACCAGAGCATATCTGATAACATTCAAGGTAACCGTGAAACTCGGAACATTGTGCAAACATACAGTTACCGAAAGAAGTACACTGTGACTGGCGAACAACTGCGTAATCATGAGCAAGAATTACAGTATATTTACTTTATGTTCACAGATTTCAGTAACTGATATTGTAGATGCACGTCCTTTCGTTTGTAGCTATTTATTTGATTAAATATTGAATTTATCAACCGGTATATCTGCCGTCTATATTGGCAGCAAACTTTTCCAAATAATAAATATAAAAAAATTTGGTATAACATCTATATGTAGGCTTATGGATGTACAAAAAATGAAAACCATGACTTCAACAATTCTAAAATAATGTTACAATCAAAGCTCACTGAGCTTATCACAGCATATTCTGGGATTGCATAATCCGTGAAGGATACATGCAATACTGTCTACTTTTTGGAACATGTCTGTGATGCCTTACAATGTTGTCTAGGTAGGCAACTTTGGACCTCAGTTAATGATATCTGGCTGGAGAGAAGTACAGAGATGCCTGTTGTGTCTGAAGTTTTGCTGTCAGGCATTTCAATGATTTTAAAATTCATGATGAGCGGTCTGCATCCAGGTCATCTGGGCAGCGCCGCTGAAGGCCTGTCTAATCTAGAGCACTTCCTGTCTGGTGCAGAGTGCAGTACAGTGTGTTTTTGAATAACTCTTCTCTACGGGAGGTGGACAGATTCAAAGATTACCGCAAACCTTCATCAGAATAAGAGCTGTGAGAGGAGCTTCTTGCCTCCAGAAATAGTTTCAAAATAAGAGGTGGGAAGTTGACCTTTACCCTTATGTGCTTGGCAGGAAATAATAGCTTTTATGTCTAAGGTTGATCAAACGTTGAGAGAAGAACGGTTCTCTTGTCTCTGCGACGCTTTTGTGAAACAAAGAGAAATGTGCTGTGGTATTCAGGTCCATGATTACAGAGTTCTGATGTTTGCATAATAATATTAAAAATGTCTGCTTAGTTAAGTTGTGCTAAAGGTCTATGAACAAATCATGATTATTTTTATAATCAGGTACCATGCAGCTTCGTTATGATCACAAAAATAGTTTTTTTATTATTTTTTTTAAACTGTAGTGTCTGATTTCTGCACCACTAGAAGCTCACATCAAGGTCTGTAATATTTTGAGAAAGCAAGCCATTAGCTTTTCTATTCATTGCAATGCCAATTGTTTAGCTATTGCTATTTTATGCTTTTAAGGGCCCTCTGAAAAACTAGAGACCGCTGTAGCATCTGCTATGATATAATGAAATATGAGGGAATTATGAGGGGTGTCATGATTTTTCGGCAAAATAGACAGCTACCCACCAATAGAGAGAAAGGCTTTTTGTTCACAGAGTGATGTAGTTACCATCATCTACCAGATGCCCAAATAGACCAAGCTAACAGGCTAAAACAAACATTTGAAAGTCCTGAACAACCCATGTCACATTGATCTCCAAACAGGAAGTCCCATCCCAGCACATTGCGTTTTATGATGATATGTATTCATGCGATCATGGGTTCAAACCCAGAGAATACAACTGCTCATAGCATATATGCACCATAAATCGTGATTTTGCACTATTTCTTTAAGAGTTAGGTTTAAGAGTGAGTTATATGGGGTCATTTGTACAAATGACACCTAGTAAAATATGTACCAATTAGCATGAGATTAAGGTTAAAAGGTCCACAAATTGCTTTTAAATAAACACACATTTTGGTAATGACAGTCATACACAATCTTCTGGGGCAAAAAAACAAAACAATTACTGGTTCTGTCAATTTTTTTTAGTGTACTTACTATTCATTTTCATTATTGTAGTTTGTATTATTTTAAGGCAAAATTCATTGTAAATGGTTTATTAATAACAAAGATTTAACTTTAAAATAACTGTGACTAATATTAAAATTGCACTTTAACTTAAATATGTTGAAACCCTTATTTTGATTTATTTTTTTTGGTATTGAATGAACCTGTTTATATCATCTGTTCATATAAAAGAGTCTACAGTAAATAATAAAAATGTTTTCTGTCAGCATATAAAATCCACGATTTTGAATATTTTAAATTTCTTTATTGGACTATTCTATACTTAGTTAATTAATTAATTAATTAATTACGCTGCATCCATTATGTAAGTTTGTTTTACTTTGGTTTTTATGTTGTTGCCTGCTAGAAAGGTGCGAACATCGCCGGACTCTGTGTCCAATTAACCATGTGACAATTTGATGAATAAAAGAGTTGTTTTTTCAAGAGCACTGCACCAGTAGAGCTTCAGATGCTTCCACTGACTTCCACTGATTTTTCAAAAAATATAAATGTAGACATTTTAAAAACTAAAGAAGTAGTGACTGGAAGGGTTATATTTGTTCATGCAGAAGTTAAAGGAGTCATATTCTTATTTATCATTGTTTATGCACCAAATGTTGGTTCAGAACGAATTGAGTTATTTTTAAATATAAAGAATCACATTTCACAATACAATAAGAACTCTTGCATAGTTATGGCTGGAGCTTGAAATTGCACTGAAGATTTTAAGGTTGATAGGAGCAGTGAAGAACCTCATTTTCAATCTGGTATAGCACTATCTGTAGTTGTTCAAGAATATGATTTAAATGATGTTTGTAAACAGATTTCTTGTGGGGCACATGCAGGTAATTATCAGCTTGCTCATTGCCAATTATCTTCCAATTATCCTATCAGGCCACGCGCTACTTCCTAGAAATATCTAGAACCCCTTCTCTCAGTATCTCGATCTAAGCACCCCGTCTCCACCCCTGCTCCTCCATCCTCTAGCCTTCTCCAGGGGGAGCATGCAGGGTTCGGGCCGGGCAGTCCAATCCTATTGCTTCCCCGAGCCCGGTAGGGTTGATAACCCTATTGCTTGGCAACCCGCCAAACCCTGAGTCTTCTCCATGGACAGCACGCCAAACTCGCTTCGCTTGGTTATTACCACCAAGTACGAACTTGTGAAGTGATGTTTGAAGGAACTTTTAGTTGACACCAGTATGTCGGAAGACAAATCTGTTAATTTTTTATGAAACTTATAAAACATGAACAATTGACGAAATGTCTAATAAGGTTAAATATAACCTATGTGTTAAGATGGTTCAACCTTTGAAGTGGAAGAAGTTGTTTGGGCCAGATTTCCCCTTGAGAGATCTGTGGAGATCCCTGCAGTGGAGCAGATATGCAGTGGAGACTTCTTTACAGTGCAATAGCTACACACAGACATGTGGCTCGCCTTAATCCAGCAGTAAGGGAAGGTGTGAGTTTTGTGGTGAAGAAGAGACTTGGTTCATATTTTACTAAAAGATCAAGAAATAATGTCATGACTGAGGAATCTACAAACTAGTATTGATGTTCTGAAGAAAAATTGTATTTTAATAAATTTGTGTTAAACCTCAAAACCTCTCTTCTCTTTGTTTTTTTTCTTTTTGTTAAGATGTTCTTCACAGAAAGAAAAAAAAGGTTCTTTTAAGAACTGTTCACTGAATAGTTCCCTTTCGTTTGGTCACTCCGAGTCACGTCGGTGATGAGGAAACAAGGGTTATATACATACAGTAACCAAGATGCTCAATTGGGGAACCTCTTCTATGGAATTTCTGTGAAAACACACCTTTATTTTTAAAGTGTTCTTTCACATTGTCTAATCTTATCTCTCTTCTCCAATTTCAGCTCTTTTTTTCTTGTCCTATCTCTTTTTGTGTTGTATCCTCTACTCTTTCCTTGCCTTGCCTTGTGTTTGGCTCATCTCCTCTTTCTTTTCTTTTCTTTTCTTTTCTTTTCTCAGTTTGTCATCTCTCCTCTGTTCTTTGTCTTCTTCTTCTCGTTGCGCTTTGTCTCGTGTTGTTTTCACTTCTTATCTCATCTCAGTTTCTTTTCTCTTCTCCTCTTTCATTTTGCCTTTCTTGTCTTTATCTTTTCTTCTAGTTGTCTCCTCGTTTTGTCCTCTCCTTTGTTGACCTTCTTCTGATCTTATCGTATTTTGTCTCCTCCTTCCTGCTCATCTCGTCATCTTCTTTCTTTATATTATCTCATTACGTTGTTCCTGCTCATCTTGTCTTATTTTGTCTTTTCTTTGATCGTCTCCTATCTCTTAATATCTCCTCTCCTTTATTCTTAGTTTGTCATTTTCTTTACTCATTTCATCTCATCTCATCATCTCGTCTTGTTTTCTCTACTCTAGTTTCCACCCTTCTTCTTGTCTCCTCTTGTCTTCTTCACTTCATATTGTCCTTTCCTCTTATCTTGTCTCAGTCCTTTCTCGTTCTTCTCTCCTCTTCTGGTAGTAAGTTGATCCTATCATATTTATTCACTGAACTCATATCAAAGTGTAATAAACAATGGCAGGACATTCCATCACAGTTGTTTAGATTTGGCACCAAGCTCGGAAATTTAAATATTGGCTAATGTCTTCTAAAAGCAGAAGAGAAAAAGTATAAAGAGTAAGAGCCTGGGCTGTTTGTGCCATGCACCCATGGGGGTGTTGGTTTGTTTCCGTTTGGAGCTGTCAGCATCTGAGGCAGTGATCGCTCAAAAATCGGTGCCATCAGCCCGTCTAGCCAGGTGGCTCCGCAGGCTCCAGGATTTTCTGTGAGTGTGTGTGCGCTCATGCACATATGTTTGTCTGCCTGGCTTTTTTGTCACTCTGTGGGGTGTCTGAAGTCTGTCTGTCATGCAGAGCCCCATCCGTTGCACAGCGGTCTTTAACCTGGCTGCAGTTCACACTGCCCCCGTGAGCAAGAGATCACATGAGGTCAGCCCAGTAGAGAGTGGCAGTAAATTGTTGAAAGTCTGAAACAAAGCCCTGGTGGTCAGCGGAGACCCTGCTGGAACAACAGAACAGAATCACACTGGGTAGCACATCTCAGTGCCTTATGGGTAGCCCTACATCGATTCTGTTCCTGTAGACGCACCACATTTCCAGAGATATAAAATATGACATTATTATGAATAAGTTCTATTTATCCCCTATATTGTGTGAAATGCTTTCATACTAATACTTCGTTGCACTTTTGGTTCACATCCATGTTCATTGACACAGTTTGGTTCTTTGGGATGATAAGCATTGTTTTTTTTTTTGTTTTTTTTTACAGCATTACATCTTGGTTGTTGACCTACTGTACAAGCCATACCAGAGTTTGATACTGATTAAACTGCACTAAATGTCAGAAGTCAGTCGCTACTGATGATATACAGTATGATGTATGAAGACTGTGTGTGTGAGCTTTAACTTTATTTTTATGCTGGAATGGCGCACTGCAGGCAGTATCTATATCTACTTTATGAACTCCCACGTTCTTTAAAATAGTTATAGTGTATTAATGGCCAAGGAGTAAAATGTGCTGTTTTGTGTTGACACTTTACTAAAAAAAAACAAAGGTTCAAAACCAATGTACTGTAAGTAAAATGAGCAACACTCTGCGCCTTTTCTGTGTTGTTCTTGAGCTGCACTGCAAAAAATGCTTTCTAAGACAGGATTTGTTGTCTTGTTTCCAGAATTTACTAGACAAAAAAAAATTACTGTCTTGTTTTTAGAAAAAAGAAAAAAGAAGCTAAAATTAAGTAATTGTTTGCTTAGAACAAGCAAAATAAGCTGTCAATGGGGTAAGCAAAATATTCTTATTTCAAACAAAAAACAAGATTATTTTGCTTACCCCGCTGGCAGATTATTTATCTTCTTTCAAGTAAAAACTCACATTTTTTGCATCGTGTCTCTCGTTTGGACCGAGCAATTGAACCAAGTTTAAAAGCACATTTCATGTATGTTTGAGGGCAAAAATAGCGTTTGGTGTTTATGGAGGTCATCAAATGTCTAATAAACTGACATATAAATAAAAAAAGAATAATAATAATAAATGTTGTTTAAGATACACAATGACTAATATGTATTGTTTTATTATTGCATTAATGATACTGCAAGCAGGGTGTGCTCTGATTGGTCAGCCAGTGTGTTGTAATGGGTCGAATGCCTCAAGCGTGTGGCAAAAATGTTGCAACCCTTATTGTGTTACCGATTGCCTCACTTTATAGAAACAGCCTTTGTGCACAACCAGCATAGACTACTCTCCAGATTTAGGAAATTGTCCTTCAGAAAATGTCCTTTTTCGGGAAGCACAAACACAGTAGATTTACTTTCATGATGAAACACAGTTTCTCCAGAACATGGCGCCGACGGCAACACTGCAGCGAGAAAAGTTACTGGAAACATTATGGAGGTGTTATGACAATAAACCCAGACCGAGATGTAGACATGTGGGGGTGAAAGGCTTGAAAAACTTGAAATCGCATCAAATGACCCCTTTAAAGCATGCCGTTTTTATTTTATTTGGTCGTTTTGTTGTTTATTTTGAGCCGGTCTGTTGCCAGTTTGTCTACATAACACAGTGCAGTGGTTGTGAATGTGTTACATTTCTTGGTGTGGTGGCTGTTGTGTGTTTGTGGATGGGCCTTGAGGTCATGATATTTATCCTTTACTACGTGACTTGGGATCTATAGGGAAGTGCGGTTTGTTTCTTTGCATCAACAGAGACTGTTGTTTGCGGAATGTATTTCCCCTTTCATACACTGGTCTTTCTTGTGGATCAAAGACAATCTATCTATCCATCTGTACTGTGTCTATCAGTCTGTCAGTCATGTATTGCTGTTGTTGCATTATGGAATTATTAGTAGAAATCATCATGTGATGTCAACATGGCTGCCCCGTGACCTACTGCTGGTAAAAATAAATCTTTTTTAGTTCGCTGTTATGATTGTTGATCCTCATGTGACTACATATCATTAAAATGTTTAAAATACTAATTGTCAATCTAAGATGATGTACAGTATTTATAGTTTCCTTCAGTACACTGTAAAAGAAGAGGTGTGCCAGAGCACGGTTCAGTTGGGCTCAGGCACGGTTTGCATGTAGTAAGCGCGCTCACCATGCTGAAGCACGGAACAGGGCACGCAACATTTTTGCGAAGCACCAAAACACACATAACGGCGAAAGGATCGCTTCGATCTATGGCAGAGGTGCAATGTTTGTTTAACAATAAGCTTTAAGAGGGCTGTGGACCACCGTGGACCAAACGACTCAAAATTACTAACGAAAGTTAACAGTGATGAACTCCATCGCTTTCAGCGAGAGTGCCTCTCTTCCTGTTATCCTGAAACCGCCTCACCATAATGACGTAAGCATGCTCCAGCACACTTGCAGAAATCATATGTGAGTGCAGGCCAGAGGGGAAGTGGGAAGGGGGAACAATCGTACTCTGGCCCGGTTCACGGCAACCATGCCTAGTGTAAGTACACCCTTATATGGGTTAAACCAGGTAGCTGTATCTAGTATTTCACTCCATTTAAATCAGTTTTGCAGAAATTGCATACTTTCACTTTTTCATCTAGATTCTGAGTGCAGATACTGCATGGACCTACTTACAAACAAGCTCTGAAGTTATTTGTAGACTTTATGGCATAAATTCTTATCAAATTTTCCATTATTGTAGGAATAAAAAAACACAAATGATTTCTATAGATTTTGTGTGGGCCTGGTTTTGATTAAGCCTCTGGCTTATTTCTTTGGGTTGTTTTGAAGCTTTTTAACTTCTTGCGTGAGGAGTTATAGTGAATTATCTCATTGATTTAAGACAGTAACGGGGCAATCCCAATACATTTCAACCTTGTTAATTTTCCTATTTTCCTCCGTCTCTGATTAGCCTTCTCTCAGCATCCTTGTGTTGGAGATAGAGAATATGTGTTACCTTCAGTCAAGCTTTTGCAGTATTTTGCAGTATATCAAGCCAAAAGATCCCATATATTATATTCCTCTGTCATCCTCTCATATAAAGCAAACCTGAGGGGAAATTTATTGGCTGTCAAGACACTATCTAATGTAATTATTCATTTATTTGTCTGTTTTATTATTTAACTTATATCCCATTGGACTCAGATATAGACTACCAATTTTTTTTTCTGGACGTAGTAGAGGAAGCGTCTAAAGACACAATCTTGAAATTATTTATTGATTGTTGTCAAGGTTTTGGAAACATGGCGGATGCAGGACTGCTATTATTTCATTACTGAGGTTGTGTGGTGGTGAGATTGTTTAGCTACGTCTTATCAGTAGCCGTTACATGGAGTCAAGGGTTAATGGAGGGGCCATGAGAATGAAAACATACAGAAGCTCAAGTTTTACTGGCTGTTTCCTTTCACTGCGTGACTACAACTATAGCTGTTTTCAGAATATGCTGTTTTAGCAGTTATACCATGCTCATCTGTATATCTATCTTTAGAAAATATACTTACATTTATTTCACATTAGAAATAGTAAATAGAATTAGTATTCAGGTGCTTAAAATGATTGGGATAACATATATAGAGTTCATGCATTAACCAGCCAGGCCCTGCATTAACCCTGGCCCTCAAACAAACCAGCTTGCTGCTTTTGACAGTGGTCCAAACAAACCCTCTGTCATCTCCCATGCTCCCTCACAGAACAGCACTTGAGTTACTGCAAAGAAATAGAGCACTTTCAGATTTACATATGACCTTTGAATATAGCGATAACTGTAGAATCCACGTATTGCATCGCTGTGTGAAAGGCCTCAGGCAAGACAACTCAGGTGTGAAAACAGACTGAATGGAGTCAGGGCCTTTTGAAGGGTTCAGTGTTGCATTCTCCTGTGTGGAAATCTCCTCTCGTGAAGTTAGTTATCTTGAGCGTTGTGACAGGGAATGGAAGAAACAGATGGATGTCTGGATTTTAAATTCTGAATTCTCCTCTTCATCATTCACATCTGTTACTCTGCAATCTCTCTTTTCATCTATAGCTAGCTTATAAAACGTGCACCAAGTAACGATTTAGGTAGTTTTATGCAGTGGTGCCTCCACACCAATTGATTGTCAATATAAATTCAGAGACGGTTCTTAATGATCTACAACAATATAGAGAGAGTTTTAGTCATAACTAAGTGAATATTTAATTATTACATTTACAAAAATGAATGTGCATGTGATACATCCTGAGGCAGCATTTTCAGCTTTTGGACACAGCCAAGTGGTCAGGGTTTAACAGGGTAGCGTGGCCCAGTTGGTCCCTGTTGGTCAGTGGTGTAATTGTACTATTGTACTGCCAAAACAGCCTTTCAACATTCAAGGCCTTTCAGAATTCTCACTTTATTATAACAAAACCACAACTGCCATCTTGATTTTAATACCCATGACATTGAGCATACTTTGTGAGTTTGTGTTTCTGTTCTGTTGGCTGAAATTGTGAAAACTTTTTTTTTTTTTTGATAGTACACTTTCAAAAAGTGTATAGTACACTTGATAGTATACTTACTTGCAATGTTTCTGACAGTATGTTATGAAATTTTATAAACCAATTTCGGGAGGAAGTTTCAATTTCGAAATTTGATTCAGGTGCTACCAATCTTCCAATCTCTACCACCTCCATCGTAAGCCAATCCAGTCACTAACTCTCCACTGTAAATAGTCCGTTCTTCCCTCCGCCTTCCCTTCTCCGCCGTTCACTCCTTCCATGGGGCAAGCAGGGTTCGAGCCGGACTCCGAGAAGCGCCCTCATTAGGCCTCTCATTACTAGGGCTCGGGGTTCACCGAACGTCCGGCTCACCCCCGACAGCTTGCCAAACATGCTCGTGAAGTATGTTGTGAACCCATCAAAATAAAATGTTAGAAGATATTAAGCAGACAGTCTACTTATACTCTGAGGATGCTAGTTGGCATGTAGTTGCAAAGTTACTTACTGTTTGTAGATTGTCTAAAATAGACTGTTTACATATAGTGTTACCCTTTTTTTTCCCTTGCATGCTTGAACAAACAGTTGTGGTGCATTTCCACGGAAATCTGTCTGTCGAATGGTACATACCCGTACCATTATTAAGTTAGCAAATTATACTAATGCAAATCCGACAGATAGATCTGTCAGATAATGTATAATTACTGACCCACAGATTTAAGATAATATTTTAGGGCTCCATTGAATGCGATTGTGGATATTTCCAAAAGAGTTTTGTGTGATTTGCTCTTCTCTGTCTGCTGAGAACAGAGAGAGATTAATCTTATCTTGTAACTATGTATGATTAAGTATATAATCATCTTTACGCTTGGTTTATGTCATTTTATTGCCTTGACAATATATTTATTTTCTTGCAATATATCAATTATGGGCTAAACTGTTTCTATAGCAGTAACTGCATATCTCATTTGGAGACAGGAGTGTGTTAGAGCACTAGAGTGCCACCTACCGGCGTGACAGGCAGATCACAGGCACACTTTGTTGTCGAGTTAGTGCGACATGTTCATAGTTATTGTGATTATCTGGTTGCTCTGATAAGAGCGGCTGTGTAGCTGACTTTATTTGCCAAACACATTAAAAAGTCCTTAGAAAAAAAAGTTCTTAGAAAGGTTTTGTACTTTATTATTATTCTTAGTTTTGGATAATTGATCATTTTAAAATGATGTAGCAGACTTTGATCTTTAATAATGCAAATATGATGCCAGTAACAATTTGTTTTCCATAGGACGGGAAGAAGAAATTTGACAAGGAGGCAGAAAAATACTACTCCTCACTGGAAAAACATCTCAACCTGTCATCCAGAAAAAAAGAATCGTCTCTCCAAGAGGTGAATCATTTCACAAATACGGCTAGATTTGCATTTTTCAAAGTAAAAAAACAAAAAAAAACAATGCTTACATGGCAGCAAAAGAAATATAGTGAACTCAGCTGCATTAGAAGTGTCTTTGCATCATGACTTCTGTCTGGTGTGCACTAGACTCGCAGACAATCAACAAGTAAATATCAATGGTTACAGTATGTAAGAAAGATACATAAATCTCAGTACTGATTAATTTTCTTGAAAACAGAAACAAATAGTACATGCAAAACTGAAATGTTGTTTTTGATGACAACACCGTAGTGTGTTAATAGTGATAGTGATGTAATCATTTAAGGGATAGTTCACTTAAAATTAAAACCAACATTTACTCACCCTCATGCCTTTCCACTTGTATGACTTGTTTTCTTGTTCAACAAACCAAAAGAAATGTTTTAAAATTGTATATGCTGTTCTTTCTATGCAATTATAAATGACTGGGAATGAATTAATAACACGCAAGACATGAACTACTTTTAGAGTCCTTAGTGTTGTTTTTTTTGCAACTTGAAAGCTTGAATTTTTCCTTTTGTGTTTTACAAAAGAAAATAAGTCATATGGGGTTGGAACAACATGGGGATGAGTAAATAATGATAGCATTTCCATTTCTGGATGACTAATCCTTTTAAAAACATAAGCATTTAAAAGCTTTAATTCCTGTTTTCTCTTTCATGCTGTTCGGTTGTGTTTGTTTAGCTTTTGTTACACAGATTCTCACAAAGCCTAGCCAGAAATTCTCACATGTAACCATTAACCAAAGCCCAAACACATCCAAATGAGCGAACAAGCCTGGCAGCCATAACTTTCTGTCCATCTCTAGGGGTAACAGTGCTCTTTGTTCGTTTGCAGGCTGACTCTCAGATTGATAAGGAAAGGCAACTCTTTTATGACTCCTCTCTAGAATACGTCTTCAAAATCCAGGAGGTTCAAGAGAAGAAGAAATTTGAATTTGTTGAGCCGGTAAGATCTTTGTGATACATAAATACGCACTCTTATGCACACAACCACAAAAACATATAGCCTAACGTGTATCTTGCAAAAGACATCAGATGCCCATCGTGCAGTGTACTGCATTGAGAAACAAGCCATCTGGCCAGTAATGGTTTTGTAGCCAACAGGAAGAAGCTGGACAGTTTATGACTACTGGAGACATAATCTCACTGTCTTATCATGCCAAATTACAAACCTCAGCTCTCATTTCCTGTCACACAATACCCCTGAGCTATTAAAGGTACAGTTCACATTTAAATATTCACCATCGTATGGCTCCAAACGTGTAAGACTTTTCTTCATCTGTGGAAGGCAAGGTATTTTGAAGAATGTTGCTAACCAAACAGTTTTTGGTTTCTATTGAATTCCACTGTATGGGCAAAAAACATTGAGACGTTTCTTAAGATAACTTCCACAGAACAGAACATGAGTGTAAGTGAATGATGACAGTAAAAATGTCCATTTAAATTCAATCTAATTTAAAATGGAAAAATCGAATTATTGCAGAATTAAACATCTTCTGAGATGCTTTTTCTGAAAAGATCCCATTATTTTCAAATCTGTCTCCTCTGGAGTTTCAGAAGAAGAGTCTCAAACTGCTCATATTTGACAAAATACAGTAACTTTAACCAAAATTCACACAAACTCGTCCAGTACCAAATGATGTGAGCTCCTATAGTATCCATGATAAAGAGAAAGTAACCCCAAAATGAAATTATGTCTTTAATTATTCATCTTCATGCCATTCATGCCAGTCAAATATGTTCTTAAGTAATCTCCAAAAGAGTGTTGCGTTGAGTTAAGTTAACTGAAGTCACTGACGTCACATGGATTGTTTTACTGATGTATTTACTACATTTCTGGACCTGAGAACATTTCAGTTGTGTTGCTGTCTTTGGACGGTAGACATCTTTCCAGTTTCATCAAAAATATCTTAATTTGTGCTTTAAAGATGAGCAAAGATCTTACGGGTTTGGAACCACACAAGGGTGAGTAATTTTGGGGTGAACTAAACCTTCAAACATAGTCTGAGAGGTAGGCTGTTCTTTTTTTCCCAGCCCTTTTTCATGTTTAGCGTCTAAATCTCCACTCAGCAGACAGACGTGTGAAATACACAACAGCTGGACCTCACATATTACAACGGTGGATAAAATTTGCATGACTCATTTCTGCATTAAGCATATTTATATGCATAAGTGTGAGCTGTAAAGTGAGCCAGAGAGTGGGCTGTATAGATTTAGAGGAGCATCCAGTGTTTATCACCTGGCATGGGAAAAAAAGATGCTGTTAATCTCCCAGAAGCACCGAAGTCTGGACTGCTCTTGAGTTTCAGGGTGTGACATCAGCATCTTTGAAGTCTTCTGCTAAAGTCGCATCAGAAAATCAAATCTTTGCACATGCCTTGAGTATAAGAAAGCTGGGATAACTGTTATGAGTAATAAATTGAGCATTAGTCATAACTTTATGCACTCACCATACACTGAAGAAAATGACTTTGAAACCGTTTTCATTTAGAAATTGCTATTAAATGTCAGAAATCATTTTTAAAAAATGTGAAGAAGGACTGGTATTTTTTTCTAGTAAAAACTATTCCTTACAGTCTAATTTGAGGTTGCATGAGTTGTATTTCTTTTTCTAAAATCGTATAATTTCTTTGCCTTCCTGACTCCCTGTACTGACACCTAGTGTTGTGGATGCAGAAACAAATTGAACATTAAGCAAGTTAGCAATGCTACAAAAAATCTATTCACTAGTTCACTAGACTATTCACTAGAAGCCACAATTAATATAGGTTGGTTGGTTGGTTGGTTGGTTGGTTATTTACAGAGATAAAGCTAGAAGCATTTGGCTGGACATAAGACATAAGACAAAAAATAAAATAAACATTTTATAAATAAAATAAACGTTTTTTTATGATACTGATGGGCTACAGTCGTAATACCAAATAAGTATATATAATTTTTGCATTTCAAAAAAGTATTATTTATCTCTTTTTTGTCAAATTTCAATTAGAAATAATACTTGTATTTTAACACTTTAGTTTCAGAGAACATTGTAAAGAATGTTGCACTGAGCTTTGTGTGTTGAATGTTGAACAAGTCCCATAACATCTTGCTGTATTTATATCTCATTTGGGTTTGCAGCTCTTGGCCTTCCTACAGGGTCTGTTCACTTTCTACCATGAGGGTTATGAGCTGGCCCACGAATTTGAGCCCTACAAACAACAGCTACAGTTTAACCTGCAGAATGTAAGTACACATCTCTTATGAGTCCAGCTTATCTTTCACTTTTTCACTTACTATACCCTCCTTTTGACCAAAGCAGTGTTATTTTTTAAACATTTATAAAGCCACATGATGTTATGCCTGGCACATATAAATAAGTTTGGCATCCATTTTACCCTGTTCTCGACCCGCCCTGTGTGTCTTTGATCAATATTGCCTATAATAAACAACTTCCTGCCACTAGTCGGCAACACTGTGTCTGGGTCCTATGACTTTTGACCTCTAGCTGTCACTTAAACTTAAAGCTGATGTGGTGTCACAAAATTTCAGCTAGTTCTTAAGCACAAAAGACCCTGTGCCAGCACTGCGGCGTATATATGCTGAAATAACGCTGCTGTGGAAGCTTGAGACATTAGCCTTAAAGTAATTCACTACCGGAGGACAATCACCTTTAATATTGTAGGAGTGGCATTGATAATTCACAGTGATGTATTTGGCTGAGATGTAAGCACTCTAGAGGACAAAAGAAGAATATAAAGCCATTCCTTTTCATCTCTTTCCAACAAACTGTGAAAGTCAATTTGAAAGCACTTGGTATGTACATTAATGAATATATATAGGATAATTCATGACTAGGTGTGCCTTAAGTAAGGGATAAAGCATATTCAACTGGTTGTTATTGAAAAATAAACAAGGACAGGGTGATCAGGACAGGTCTTTTATCACCCCGAGGTGTTTATTTTGCAACCAGTTGGGTGTACATTATCCAGCTTATTATGCGGCTAGTTGCCATGTAAGTAAATAATTGGACACGAAATATTGATTTGAGTTGAAATGTTTTATAAGCTCATCTGTGAAGCTTCCACAAACAAAACAGTTCATCTGAGCCACAACAAACTACTTAATTCATGACTTCAGACCAAATAAAAAATTTACCTGTATATGAAATATTGATTTGGAGTTGAAAATGGTTTAAATTCATTCTAGCAACTTTAAAAGCACTATAACAGTGTAGTATTATGACTTATTTAGTTTTCAATACAAATGGTAAACGGCACACAAAATGGCACAGTTGAATTTGAATGGCACAAGAGATAACGTGTCTCTATGCTATATGAGATAACAGATTTCAGATGCCAGAAGTTGTCTTTGATACAGCTTTGATAATGACGATTATCAGCAACCGTTAATGTTGTGACTGGCCAATCAGAATCAAGTATTCCAGACAAGGTGTAATGGTACAATCGAAAGCTACATTGATGCTTGCAAATATCAACATTATGCTAATGTAAGTAGCCGTTTCATTTAATAAAAGTCGCAGGGCAGTGTTGACCACAAGTCTCTCAAGTCACAATCAGCTTTGTCTTTTTGTCGTCTTTTCAAATCCATTTTTGCTTCAAAGTTGATTCAGTTTTGTAGCTCTTTGGTTCGTGGCTTATAACCCTGTAATGCCGAGAATACACATTTAAACACAAGCAATAGCAATCTGTCTGAGGCAAATGCTTTTCTGTCTCTGTGATTTTAAAAGCATTGTCCTCTGTTAGATGGCAGCTGCATTACTCGAATATGATTTCAGGCCATTTTCGGGAAATGGTGTAATTTATGGCAAATATAAAAGATGATTTCTTTTCTCACAACTACCTAAAACTGTTCAATTTTGATGAGCTTTTGTTTTGAAGAGCATGCTAAAAGTATTACAGCTCACTCAGAATGTCGTTCGTTTGAAGACACTAACAAAAATATGCCAAAAATGGTTATGTTCTTATCACGGTTTTAGTATTACTGTGGTTTTTTATGAAATACCTTTTATAACACACTTTTCCTCATTAATGTACAGTATCAATGCGAAGACAGATTGTCAAAATGTACTATAAATCATGCACTATGCTAAAATCAATAGCAGAGCTTCTCTTTCCTATGCATGCCTTTATATTAGATGTTTGTTTCTATATACTTATTTTAGTCTGGTTTTTAATTGTAATTGTATCGGTCAGATTAAATATAATTGGCCATTTTAAAATTGGCAGTTATTATTCCTATGATGTTTGTGTACATGTGTTTTTGTTTTTGTTGGATGAAGACAAGAAACAACTTTCTGAGCACCAAACAAGAAGTAGAAAAGCTGATGAACAGAGTTCGCTCTGCAGATCAAGACCAGAAGCCCCCCAGCCAGTGGACTATGGAAGGCTACCTGTATGTCCAGGAGAAACGTGAGTGTTATAGTCTTGCAGACACTAAGGGTGAGCAAACAGAAGGAGAGACAGTCTATGGCCTTTCTATACCAGACGCTTTTTATCATTTGCTTTTCATGCGTCTTCATTTTTATCTTCCTTAAGTATCCTCACTTTGGTCTTATCCAGTGTTTTT
The DNA here is from genome assembly GCA_032357475.1 of Enteromius thamalakanensis. Classification (NCBI taxonomy): domain Eukaryota; kingdom Metazoa; phylum Chordata; class Actinopteri; order Cypriniformes; family Cyprinidae; genus Enteromius; species Enteromius thamalakanensis. Next base: position 8,272,823 of record JAUCMT010000039.1, on the reverse strand, counting down.
CCTGTTCCTTCATACTGCTGAGGAAATGCCAGAATGAAATTGCTGTCTACATGTCAACAGATTACATTCTTAGCATTAGATTATAGAATTTGAGATAAGACGGTAAATAACCTGCTCTAGGAAAGGATAACATTGCCCTCTGGTGGATGGATGCACTATACACAGTTAGTAAAAAAAAAAAATTATGTAAAACAACTGATTTTAAAATCCAAACATATTAGAGGTATAAATATATATATCAAATACATATACATATATTGTAAATTATTCTATAAATGTATTAAAAAATAAAGCTAATTGTAAAAAAAAAAATACAGGGGAAAAAGGAATATTGTGACATATTTTTACCATTTAAAACAACAATAGGTTTCTATTTTAATATACTTTAAAATATAATTTATTTTTGTGATGCTGAATTTTCATTAGTCATTAATCCAGTCTAATTTTTATTATTAGAATGATCAATGCAAAGTTGTGATTCCAAAAAATTATTTGGGAATTGCAATATTTTTTTCAGGATTCTTTGATGAACAAAAAAGTTATAAAGAACCGCATTTATTAAAAATATAAATATTTTCTAACAGTATAAATCTTTGCTATCACTTCTTGTCAATTTAACACATGAATAAAAGAATAAAAGTTTGAGTTTCTTTCAAATAAAAAAAGAATAAAACTTTACACAAACTTTTGTATGGTAGTGTTTATTGTTAGAGGGTTTTTTGTAAATAAATGCTCTTCTTTTTAACGTTTTGTTCATTCAAGAATCCTAAAACAATATCACATGTTCCAAAACAATATTAAGCAGCACAAAAATCTCCAGCACTGATAATAACTCAGCATATTAGAATGATTTCTGAAGGATCGTGTGACGTTGAAGACTGGAGCAATGATGTTGAAAATTCATCTGTGCATCACAGGAATAAATTTGATTTGAATGTATATTAAAATAGAAAATTCTTCATTTGCATCACAATAATATTTCACAATAGAACTTTTTTCCTGTATTTTTGATCAAATAAATGCAGCCTTGATGAACAGCCTTAAAGAAACATCTTTAAAGGAAAATCTTACTGTTTCCAAACTTTTGACTGGTAGTGTATATACATAAATATTTATTTATTCGTTCACAATTTAGAGCACGGGAGCTGCAAATGACAATGTTTTGCCAGCAAGAATATCACTTATGCCTTATGCACATCTTGTGCGTGTTTCAGGGCCCTTGGGTTGCACATGGACACGTCATTATTGCACATACGAAAAAGGCAGCAATGCCTTCAGCATGTGCAACACAGAGGCAAAACCCACAGCTAAACAGGTACAAAGATGATCATTGTCATTTGAAGGAACAAAGCAGCTGTTTGCATCAGATCCTCACTGTCTGTCTGTCTCTCTTTCTGTCGCTCAGAACGGTGTCATGTCAAATCCCACAGAGAAGTTCAGACTGAAGTCCTGTATCAGGAGGAAGACTGACTCGATTGATAAGCGCTTCTGTTTTGATATCGAGGTGGCTGAAAGGTTGGTGTCTGCACTGATGACACAGCACACTCCCTGAAAAGCATTTCACCCAAAAATAGACATATGCTCATCTGTTATTCACCCTAATGTTGTTATGAACTCGTGTGACTGTCTGTCTTCCATGGAGCACAAATGGAGAAATTTAAAAGAATGTCCATGCTCCTTTTTCCATGCATTGTTTTATATGTAAGTATGTACAGTATATATATATATATATACGTCTTCAAAATAAGTTATTCTGACTACTGTATTAATTAGATATTTTTATTTTTTATTTGAACATTTATTTTATATGTATGGAAAAGAACTGCGTAAACATTCTTCATAATATCACCTTTTGTGTTTTACAAGTCACACAGGTTTGTAACTACTTGAGGGAGAGTAAATGTTAATTTTTGGATGAATTCCTACTCTTTTTAACATGTGCAATAGCTTCTGTTTGTCAGGTCCAGCTGTGTTTTCTGTAGGTCCAGCTGTTTTCCTTCTTGTTTTACGAGTGGCCTGAGTTATTATTTTCTGCATGCTTCTTGTGTCTTTTATTTCACACTATATTATCTGTCTTTTTCTGTGTGACTGTATGATCTTTACTTTTACTTACATCTGCCATTGTGGCACAGTCTTACGATATTAGGTGGCAAATATGTATTTATATGTATTTGTGCACACATATTAAAACGTGCACATTCTACTAACGCTCAGTCTATCAGATGTAACGTTTTGTGTGTGTCCGTGAACTTTGCCACCTAGTGTAAGGTTGCACTGTTGTTTTTCTGACCGTTTACCTTGTGTTGTATGTGCCCATTTCCCCTGTCCCTTCTCTGTGTTTATTTTAATCTAGAAATACCATCTATCGTGGAACTCTTTTCAGACCACTGCAATTTTTCTATAAAGCCCGGTATGTGACCTGTCCAGAAGCATGTTGAAGCGCATGTGTGCTGCTTGTGATCTCATGCATTCGAAATCCCACGCTGATCAAAGCTCATTTCTCACTCCGATGGTTTTAAAGGATTGCATGATGAAAATCCAACACATTCCCTGCACCTATAATTGGTGGGATAACAGTATGATTTGATTTAGCTGGCTGAGTGATTTTTGAACTGGAAATCACATTATCACTTGACATCATGGAACAAACATCACAACATCTAATCAACATTAGCTGTGGCTGCACCAGGCTAGTTAGCCAAGATGGAGAGGAAACATCCAGTGATAAAATTAGGGCATAGTTATAATTATCATATCTACATGATCAGTTTATGAGAATTGTGAGCTGCCTATCCAGAAAGACTTAAGGCATTATCCAACGCAGTAGCCTAAAAGGCATTTTTGCATGTTTCCTCCACGTAGAAAGCACTGCAGCATTATTATTATTAATATTATTATATATTTTTTTAGTTTTTTGGTCAGCTGAACCCTTTTAATCTAAAACATTTACCAAGTACCCCCTTAATTCAATTTTATTCAGTTTTAATGTTTGAATTGGGTTGTTTTCATTGTTAGATTATTTATTTTCATTTTACACCTATTTGATATATTATTTAAGTTATTTACTAGTTCATTAACAATATAACCCTTGGAAAACCTTTATAATGTTTTGCAATAAACTAAGTGAAGAGGAAATTTTCAAATATATACAGTATATATATATATAAAACATAAATTATTGCTGTTGTGTCCAAAATAAAAGTTTGTTTACACAATATATGTATGTATACTGTGTATATTTATGTATGTATTAATGCACACATAAACAGTATATTTTTTTTAATTTACATTTATATACATATAAATATATTTAATATATAAACATAAAGTTTATCTTAAATATTTACTGTACATGCATGTTTTGTGTTTTATATATAAGAAATATGCACAGTACACACTCATGTGTATATATATAAGAGTTTATTTGCTTATTTGTTTAAGTTTTTACAGTTATCACATTTTATTGTGTTACAGTAGTTATACACTGTGTGTGTGTGTGTGTGTGTGTAGCCTATATAAATATATACAGATATAGATAGATATATATAATATGATAAAAGTAACATGATTTTTACAAATATTTTTATATATATACGGTAACACACTATTTTACTGTTACACCTATTAGTTGCTTATAAGCATGTATAATACCCATATAATACCCATATTAGTGCTAATTATGCACATATTAATGCCTTATTCCACATCCCTAATCCTACCCAATAGCTAAACTTAACGACTACCTTACTATAGTAAATAAGCTGAAAATGAAGAATGTATTGAGTTGTAGTTTATAGTTAACAAGTGTTACCTGTTCTAAAGTGTTATCATATGTGCATATACAGTATACATATAAGTTTTGGAACACAGCTGTTGAGTAGTTCACTTAAAATCCCATCTCAAAGTGTTTAATTTCTGGAACTTTACTATGATTTACATACACTTTTTATTTACAAAAATCTCCTCTCAGAAAACGCAGCTACCAATACCTTTAAACTGCACTGCAGCATGCTTGCCCTAACAAGCAGGAGAATAATCAGAGCATAGCTGAGCGTATAGCTGTTTCATCCATGCACAGATGTCAGAGACAGCTGTTGCACAGGCATGCTGTGTATCTGCAGCGAAGAGCTCGCTAATGGCTATGAGCTCGCTCTAACTTTCACCTTACCTTACAGTTACGGTTACCGCAAATGCTGTCGAATCATGTGTGAACATCCACGGGAATATTTATGGCTGGATTAATTGGTCTTCGTGATTCTAAATGGTGTGAAACTGGAGTGCAAATAAAGAATACAGAAAAATAATGCTTTTGAAGTAGAAGAATTATACTTTATTTTGTGTAGTGTTACTGAGCCCGGGAAATTGAAAGGTTTTTAAGATAAAAATTAATTAATTAATTAATGTGGAACATTAAGGGAGATGTTTTGAAGAATGTTTGCGCTGCTCTTTTTCATACAGCAGCATAAAATCACCACACTCTTAGAAATAAAGGTACTAAAGCTGTCACTGGGGTGGTACCTTTTTACTTTTGTACCTATTAGGTTCGTATATGTACCCTTTTAAGTACTAATATGTAACTTTAAGGTACCAAAATGGACCCTAAAGGTACAAATGTACCTTTTAAAAAGGTACCGCCCCTTCTGTAATCATTCACTGATGTTTTCATACAATGAAAGAACAGTTTTCAATACTATGGAAGTCAGCAGTAACCAAAAATAACTTGCTACCAACTTTCTTCAAAATCATCTTTTATTTCACAGAGGAAAGAAAGTCAAACAAATTTGGAATGACATCAGGATGAGTAAACAATGACACAATTTTAATTTTGGGGTGATTTACATATGATGTGGCAACATTTCATCTGGTTCTAAATCTTTTACTTACTTCAGTTTCCCTAAAGGCTCTATTCAAGAAGATCAGTAGATGTAAGATATTTCTAGAGCTTGTCAGACTTTTAAGTGCTTCGTTGTCTTCAGGCATGGCATTATCACGCTACAAGCGCTGTCTGAGTCAAACAGGAGACTCTGGCTGGAAGCTATGGATGGCAAAGAGCCGGTGAGTCCTGAAGCAAATTTCTTGCCTGATTTAATGTGATATTCATGTAGTTGTCTTCATTTGGTTCTGTTTTGATTCAAGCTTCAGAAGTTCCTCAAGCTCAGGTATTTTTGTCAGAACATGTAAAAATCAATATGCCATTTATCTGAAATTTGATTGTTCAACAAGTAATTCTATATTCACTTAATATAATAAATGTTTGTCTCTTTCAGATCTACAACCTTCCTGCTATCCTGAGCAAAAAAGAGGAGAGTAAGTATATAAGTCTTTAAGCGCAGCCACTGTGTTATTGCTTAATTATTCATCTTATTTTATAATATGTCTTGCCCAGTTGTTCTTTTTTTCATTCAGAGTTAGCTTAATGTTGGAGTCTGACCTCAAATGCTCTCATCGGTGTTTAACAAACGCTCGTTCAGATAATGTGTTCTGTTTCCCTTCACTACACCCTTTGTGTGTCTCTGCTCTCTCATTTCCTTTTACAAGGTCGATTGCATTACATTTAGCCAAACTGCAGTAACCGTATCCCCCAGAGTGTGACACAGACTAAAATCCATCTATTGAACATGTTGTTTCTTTTGTAGCATATTTAAATGAAGCTGGATTTAATTTTGTGAGGAAGTGTATACAGCTGGTGGAGGTGAGAGGTGAGTTGTGTGTTTATCTCAATTCTTATGTATAGGATATTTATTGTGGATTATTGTAGTATGTGGTATAATCATTCATACTTCATTTGGCCTCTCTCCTTAAAGCTTTTTAGTAAGCATGCATGTGTGTTGTGTTTCTTTTTTTATGTATGTTCTGCGTGTACTTTATATATTCTTCTCTCATCAGGGCTCAACACTATGGGATTGTACAGAGTCGGTGGAATAAACTCAAAAGTGCAGAAGCTCATGACCACAGTCTTCTGTAAGTTACATCACTCTAAGCAATTAATGACAGCTACTGTATGAGAACAGGCCAGGGTCACAAAAATCTATCCATCTGAAGCAGACTGAAAAGTCACAAAAACATCATCAGGGGAATTTATTTTGGAGCTTAAGTTTAACATCTGGTGGCTATTAATGTTTTGAAATAATTTAACAAATGTCTGGAGTGTGGAATTGGTCTGTAAAACAAACTTCAAAGACTAGTTTAAAATGTTAACACCATAAAAACCAAAATGTTCTTATTTTATTAATGGAATTTTGCATAGTTTATTAAAATATATGTTGTATATTTTTTATCAAAAACATGATATTTTCTCCTCGTCGAAAGGACATCTCTTACATGGATAGATGGATTCTCGAGACACAAATATACTTCATATAAAATATAATACGTTTTTAAGAAAATTTTAAAAATGAGAGAAAATTGAGTTTTGCACTGACCTCCGGTTTTTCATTACTGTAATCCTTGATGATATTATATAGTGTCCTTTAACTGTCAGGACAATTACTGTATGTTACTGTGCAAATATCTGAATGGTCCTAAAAATCACCTTCATTTTCTTGCAACTTATTTTGGTTTGAAATATCACATTCTAAATTGTTTCTGTGTCCCTGGTTTTCCCTTAAAGCAACCAAAGCAGCGTCAGATATGGATCTGGACCCAGATACCTGGGACAACAAGACAATCACCAGTGGCCTCAAGAATTACCTCAGGTTTTTCTGCATGTTACAGGCTGATGTTATTATAGCGGGAACTACATTCAGGAACATTACACAGAAATATAGTGTACCTTCCTCTGTTTGATAAAGTTGAAAATGACTAAAAGCATTTCGTAGCGAACAGTTAACAAGATGTAATTCCCGTCACTGTCCACCAGGTGTCTTTGTGATCCTCTCATGACTTACAAGCTCCACTCAGACTTCCTCTTGGCTGTCAGTAAGTTCTAAAGCTTTCGATTTGTAACATTAACACAGCGAAAAGCCATATACCGAATGTCTATATTTGTATTGAGTTGGTTTGATGGCGTGTTGACATATTTGGTCTGTTTTCTTTCAGAATCTGATGATCAGAACTACAGAGTGTGTGCAGTTCATGCGCTGGTGCATAGACTACCTGACAAAAACAAAGAGATGCTGGAGATATTAATCAAACATCTACTGAAGTATGAATAAACTTTTTTTTTTCACTGTTGAAAGAAAAACTTCTCTAGTAATATATATATATATGTTTCAAGAGTTCTTAACTAGGTTAACCAAGACCTAAGACACCTAAGTTTGGGTGCTAAAAAGCATTGCCCGCTAGATAGAATAAGGTTGCATTAAGCACCAAAATGTGGTCTGGTCTTGCATTTAAGTTTACACTGGTGTCGGGTGGTAATGAAGTATTGTTTTAAAGTGCCATATTGGTTTCCTGGATGTTGACTGACATGTGTCCCTGTAGTGTGTCTACTCACAGTGAGAGTAACATGATGACGGTGTCCAATCTGGGAGTGATCTTTGGCCCAACGCTTATGCGCTCACAGGAGGAAACCGTTGCTGCCATGATGAACATCAAATTCCAAAATATTGTGGTAGAAATTCTCATTGAAAATTTTGAGAAGGCAAGTGAAATCAAAGATAATACAACTCCTGTAGGAAATAATATGTTATCTTTATCTGTGTCTATATCGACTACAGTTCAGAGTTTTGGGGTTGGTAATTATTAGGGCCCAATCACAGATTGTGTGACGACCCTATTGGAATTGCTCAGATTCTTCATCTTATCCAAAATTAAACTTCACCATGAAATAGAAAGTTGGTATAATTCAGGCAGACAGTGTGTGATCTTCACATGTTTGATAAGAGTCCTTTCCTGAACACATCTAAATGGCCAATATTTTGTTATAATTATAGCTCCACCCATTTTTTTACGCTAACTTAAACATGCAACGTCCGCATGTCCTGATTTTGCTGAGTTAGGCTTGTTCCTGGGTTAACATATCTTGTTGACCCTGGAACAATATTTTATTCCAAAATTTTATTTTCGACCATATCTCTACACCTAAACCTAACCCTACCCATGAGTATTGTCTAAAACCAGAGGAAATGATAGATGACTGACACTACTGTACAAGCACCAAACACTGATTGTAAGCCTAAACTTCACAAAAACCATAAACTGGTTCTTCAAATCTGATTGGCTAATCACAATGTTGTTCCAGGGCCAACAAAGATTTTGACCCAGGAACATGCGGAACTCAGCAAAATCAGGTTCTGCGTGTAGGCTTACTTTTATGAACTATTAGCAATATTCAGAATGCCACTTTCAGCTATGTATTTAGAATCAACATACTCTTATAGGAATTTGTAAGTTCAATGTTGGAAAAATGGTGGTGGACCACAAAACCACTCATAAGGGTCACTTCTTCGAAGCTGAATAAATACGTTTTTCATTGGACAATATCTGGCCGAGAGACAACGATTAAAAATAAAAATAGCCATTATAGTTGTTCAAATGAAGTTCTTAAAAAAAGATATATATTTTTTGATATATTTACTGTAGGACATTTTCAAATTATCTTTATGCAACATGGTCTTTACTTAATGTCCTAATGATTCTTGACTGAAAAATGTATTTTTGGCTATTTCAAATATACCCATAAGATTTCTAGTCAGAATCAACACTTAATTTTGATGAAAAATGCATGCACTCTCATTTTTACAGAGCGTTAATGGTGAATCTTCATATTTATTTATTTATTTATTTATTTATTTATTTAAATTCTCATTCTAATAAATCTGTGAAAAGTCATACCTAACCCATCAACTTGTAAAATATAGTAAGATCATATATCTTCCTAAATCACATAAATATTTAATTTCCCAAGGAGATGCATTTGTTATTCGCGGCATCACAGGCACAGTTTATCTTTAAAAACAAGATGAATTGCACGGAACATTTGGGCCCAGCAGCTATAATAAATGACAATAGTCCTCATTTAAATATTTTTGAGTGCACTTCAGACACATGTCATAAAAACAAAATGTTTATGTTCATGGCTACCTGATTTCCACGTTCCTCTACATCAGTACAGCAGAACACCCTCACAATCCCCGGCTTTATAACTAATGTCTGTTGGCGCCCGTGACGAAGAAAGGCATTTTTCATAAAAATCCTGTTTCCTGCAATTCCATCTCTCGCAGCCAAAGTTATTTCACTGAAGATCAATTCTCTCTTTAGAGTCTTTCATATGAGGGGGGAAAAACACAATTTCAGCCCACCCTAATTCTGAGCAGCAGAGAAGGCAATTTAATCTGGCCATTTTATGCTGTAGAGGATTGTTTGACTGACAGTCCCTCGACGGCCCGCTGATTGAGTGTCTCTTCCCAGACCCACACGCCGGCCCAATTAAAGCACAAAAGATGCTTTGTTTCTGCAATTATCAGATACACTGAAATCTTTCTGCAGATAAGACTCATTCAGGCGCCATTGATATGCATTTTGATGGACTCGGCTGCAATTATCACTTCTTTTGTCTGACCGTGATTGCTGTTTATCTGCTAACAACTGGAATTTTCTTATGTCCCTAATGCAAGTAAATACGATAAAAAGAATACATTTTTTGCAAACGTGAAGCTGTTAGATGTCGAACAAGCTGACTTTAGCTACCGATCAATGGAATGATATTAGGTGAGCATCTGTGTGAACTAAACAGGACTTTCAGAGCTCGATACGCTGATCGATGAGGCAGATTTGAGGAGAGGCAGAGATGGTATGCTGCATGGGAGAAAATCTGTTTCGCCCTTACTTGGCACTCTTTGTAGATGCTTTCAAAAATGGGAAGTTGGTTTAACGTTAATAAGAAGGAAATTCCCTTAAATAAGCAGGTCATGCATAAATTCGGAAATGATTTTCAAGGTCACTTTATTGCTTTAGAAAAAGAACATAATTTCTGCAAAACTGTCATATTTTTGACAGTTTGTCTATTGAAAACGTCCAAGTGATTTTCATTCCATTCGTCAAATTTTTCAGATATTTTTGAAAAGTATAAAGCAATTGACATCTGTGCAATGAGATGAACAGACATAGCCTTCTTTGTAAAGAAATCACAATCAATCAATCAATCAATAATATTAAAAAAAGAAATGGTGAATAGTGTAGACCATCTTTATTCCATCCAAAAGCACAGTAGTAAGTGTTTAATATTTAACAGGTAACATCAATTAAAAGTGGAAATAAGAAAAACCATTTTCATGCCATCTTTATCTCTAGAATTTCCCAGAAATGTGATTAACATGTCAGCACCTCGATTTTGCTATTGTAAGCATCTTTAAGCAGAAGAAAAAATGATGTGACTTAAGTGACTTAATTTAAAGATAAATGTTTTAAGTGTTTATGCTTAAATGGACTGTGTGTGATTCGTGAATAAGAGTTTGGTCCTCGTCTATCCACTAGAGCGTAATGCATGACCCTTCCAGGACATCGCATCTATTTTCATTGAGATGAGGTTCAAACGTGTAGCGTCTAACAAGGGAGCTAGTTTAGGGAGGTTTCTCTTCTCTGTGCTTGTCTCTCTTTCCCGAAATAAAGTTGGATGTTAGGAGACGTCTCCTCCAGACAGCTGTGAACCCCGGCCAGCCGAAGCCCTGAAAGTACCAGGCGATAAGGATGCTGGGAAACTGCGTTAGTGCAGAAATATAAATATCAGGAGGTTGAAAGAGACACTTCCAGCGAGCCGTGCGAGAAGGGGAAATGTCAGACTGGTCTTTTCCTGAAAGTAAACAAAAGCTCTTATTTTTCAGTGTGTACCGCTCAAGCAGCCGGATGTAGTTTGCTCTACAAATAGTAAACTTGGCAGGGCGGGTGAGATAATTAAAATCTCCTATCTCAGTGCGTGTTGACTGATCGTCACCCCCGGCCCGAGCACGCACTCCGTCTCAAAGTCATTACTCTTTTCATGGCTTTTCCAAAGTCAATGTTTGTTATTTTAATGAAAACCCCTCGGACAAAATAACAGGGGAACAGACAAATTTCAGTCCTTTCCCGAGCCTGAAAGAATAAAAACACATCTCTTTGAGTCCAGCAGTCTCTCACTGGAGGGCATTTCTTTGTTTTTGCTGCTTTATTTTTGCAGCTCTTATGCTTATTAGCTGGCTCGGCTCACATGTGAGTGGTCTGTGACCCCCGCGAGCTTCGGAGTTCACAGGCTTCCTAAAACCATTTCAAAGTGCATTATAGAAAACTTTCAAAGACATGTTTGTATTCTCACAGAGACAGATGGTGCGAAGCTTTAAGCGCAATTTGAGGTTTAATAGCTGATCATGGGCTTCACATATAATAGGATGTGGTGTTTTAACCTGCATATGGACCTACAATGTCAAATACATAAAACACAAAAACTGAAGACACTATTTTCAGTTTTATTTATAGTTTGGAGAGCACAAGATTTGTGGCTTTTGGGAAGCTACAACCATTTGTGGCCCATAAGAATTGTCAACAATATTATTTTTAGACTTTTATGAATTTTGTTTAAATAAATGTTTTTTTGCATATTTTAGTTTAAAGATGTGCTTGTGTGAATTACACACTGAGCACCTTCTATATATGTTCATATTTTAAAAGCTGGTTGTAATGGGTTTTGATTTATCATGTACATTTCTCATCACCACCAGTATTTGGTGGTTATCAGTGTATTTTAAAGGTCCAAAACAGAATTCAGTACTTTTTTATAGGTTAGTATATTAATATTATATCAGTTAATGAAATTACGGTATTTAACTGTAAATTTAATTTAAACCGTAAAACCTAAAATGTTGTTGACATTTTTTTTGTTGACCACAGCTGCCGTTTTTTACCATTTAATTGTACAGATTTATTTATTTTTTGTTCGTTAACCATGAAGAGTAAAGTATTTCAAAAGAGTGAAATATTTCAGTGGTTAACGATGCATATATAAAGCTTCGTTTCCTGAGTTGAATCTGACTGGTGCATGCCTGCAGAAGGGCAGGCAATTTATCTGGAATGATGTGTACATTTTCAACAATTTCCCCCATTTTTGATATCCTAGTTCCCAGATACAGCCAGGGGTTTCATGAATTTAGTACTTTTCATTCACCGAAACCAAACAAAAAATATGAGTAACGAGCCACACAAATTAAAGTACAGTACAAATGATGTTGGTCGGGTTAGAGGTTTTTTTCACATCACTAAGTCTCAATATAAGCAGACAAACAGCATTAATATCATTACTTGAATGGTTTACCCAGCAAACCGCCACTACACACAAAAGCCCTGTAATCAGTTGACCTTCTGAAATATCCTCCCTCAGGTTAATGGTTTCCTTCCCTTTTAAACATGCCTTTTGGTCTCCAGGGACCGTGCTGGGAGTCACTGCTGACCCTGAGCTAATGCTTTCCAAGCGATAAAGTCTGTATCTCCAAATTCGGTCTCGGTGCCTCGCGTCGACTGAACTGCAAACACTTACTCAAAAGCGTGAGAGAGGAAAAGCGACTTAATTGAATTCGATCACGTTTACGTAATTCTCCTAAGATGGTTGAGTGTGGAAAACCAGCACTACACCCACAGACGTCTTTGAATAAAGCTTTTTCTGCTGTTCACTTGGACAAAGTTCCATCTCTTCTATCGCTGCGCACTCGTTGGGCTTCATTACTCTATTTCGGAGTGCGTGGGCTCTCAGTCAGGAACCCTGCGGTGCCCTCGTGCTCATCTCCCAAACAGCCAGATAATTAATTGGAAAAGTAGAGGCAATGTAATCCAGTTCTTCAGCAGCCTAAACCGCCTGCACATATCATCCTCACAAGAGGCTCAAAGGCTCGGACACTTCAAAGCACAACCGTGCGCACTTGTCAGACAATTGGCGAGACGGCGAATCTGCTTCACTTTGGCGGCGAACGGCAGTGTGTGTATCGTTAGGGCATGAAATAGATTAATTAAAAGCATTGAGGCGGTGTGGTGTGGATTAAACGCTTCTCTCTCAGACAGTCGGCCTTTAAATGGTGCTAACTTTTGAGATATGTCTTACGTGTTGCTCGGGACTCCCACAGGAGCAGTCGCTTATAGCTCTCTTGGAGAAACCAATGCGCTAGCCCAAGCTGGAGAGCTTGGCGCTTCCCCACTGGCACTGTTTTATATGATGTTACTTAACATAAGTTGGTATGCTGCAAAGAAACTCAACTCTAATATTTATTGCACATAAATGTTTAAATCAAATGCACTTCTAAGGAAGTATACTTTGAAAAGTGTATTTATTATAGAAATAGCAGACTTTTGGAAGACTCAGACATTTAGCTAACTGTAAAACTTTAATTGCAGATCAATAAAAATGCATTGTTTAAACTTTTTTTAAACTTTTTTGGAGCCACTTAAATTATGATTTAAAGTACATGTTATATGCAGTTTTGTAATAATTTCTGTTGTCTTTAATATGTGGCTAAAGTTTGCTCATGAGAAAACTGACGATAATTAATTAACGGTATAATATACTTTAATGTAGTCTCTATTGAAACTTGCATGTCATGCGTTTAATTGTATTTGTAAAAAAAGAAAAAAAAAAACATTGGGACTGTCATGTTTTGTGTCTGTCTGCCTTGTCTCCCCCGTCTTGGACCATTTTGGTTTAGTCCTGTCCTGTCTAGTTTTGGTTTCTCCCTGTCATTATGTTTGATTAGTTCATTTTGTACACC